>OY282560.1:196451652-197051652 GCA_958295665.1 Tipula vernalis
AATTATATAAATTAAATTAAATTAAATTAAATTATATTAAATTAAATTAAAATAAATTAAATTAAATTTATTTAAATTAAATTAAATTTTAAATTAAACTAAATTAAATTAAATTAAATTTAATTTAATTAAATATTAAATTCAATTTCGAATAAACATGTTTTGGACATATTTAACTACATAAATTCTATAAAAATTGGAAATTTTTGTTTTTATTTTTTTTACTCGTACATATCTTTAAGTTTTTTTTATGAGTAAATCGGCTAGCAAATCCACTCAGATAAAAATAAACTAAGAAACGTTGTTTTAGGAGATTAAATGTTAGCAGCTGGATAATAATTACTCTGTGATTTAATATTAGTTGGAGTAACTAAGGAGAAACTCAAGAAATGCTCAATCATAAGTACAAACTATGTAGAATAGTATGAAAATTCATTTAGTGAAGTGTATCATTCCAGCTTATTTGCTCACGTACGAAGACACCCGTTTCAATGTAAGCAAGCAAAATATGTATATATTTTCCAATTTACTGTTTTCTAACATTACGTTTCAAACACGTACTACCGTTGACTGATTAAAATATATGTTTGTTAAATATTTATCGGGTATGTCTCATGTATTCTTGTATATTGCTTCAAAATTTATTATGTTTGCTCTTCGGCAAGATCCTGCTTTATCTAGGTACGTACGTACTTAACTAACATATACTTGTATCAACATTTCGCTCTTATTAATAAAACCATAACGTGATAAGGATGTGATTTAATAAATGAACATGTAAAGCACAGTAACAAATCGATACATATTCCAGAATCACAAATCTTTATAAAAAACTAAAATTCTGATCAATTTAGTGTAAATATATAAACAATTTTTTTGTGTTATTTTAACTTTGTGCAAGCTTATTACAAAAATTTTCCAGCACAAGGATTTTCTTTTCTAATATTATATTTAATTTTAACTTATTCCGTTGCATTCAATCTCAAACGAAGGAACGGATGGGAAAACATTTAAAAAAAAAACGTTTTTTACCTCTTATGCTTCAATAGATCTAAATTTTTATCTAATATTTACTTCGAGAAAGTTTTTTTTTTGGCTTTCCTTTCTTCATCTTAACTAAAACGCTATATACAAATATAAAGGGTGGTTCGTCTAACGTTTGCAGTTTAATTTGACTCTAAATTCAAAGACAAATGAATAATTTTCAAAGCGGTTTATTTTATTAGAAGGGGTATACATTGCAGTATGGAACACAATTTCATTCAAATGTGGTCCACGGTTGGCTTTACAGTAACCCATTCTGTTAACCCAATTTTTCAGAAGATTTTCGATTGCATGGCTCCTATCTCATCAATGCAAATTCGATTTGACCTTTCAATTCTTGAATAGTTTCTGAATGGTTAGCGTAACACTTATCCTTAACGGCTCCCACAAAAAAAGTCCAACGTACTTTGATCCACAAATTACCTTGTAGCCATTTTATTTCTACTGAATTTCCCACGTAAATTTCTTACAGTTGGAGTAGAAGATTCACCACTTTGAAAGTAAGTTTTTAGTATTTCCCAATTTTGCTCAAACGTTGTGCAACCCATTTCGTAAATGTTAAACATTAAACTAATTTTCTTTCATAACACGAATGAAGTGTTGCCACACTCGAAATAACCGGTATTTGAAATTACAAACGCTACATGGACCACCCGTTATGTATTGAAAACTTTTGTTATTGTTCAATTTCCTTCCAAGAGAAAAAGCAAAAACTTAACTTATACAAAGCACACGAAAACTTTACCGAAATGTAAAAGATGAATTACATTTCTTAGTGAATATAAATCTATTTGAGAGTAATACTTAAATATCACTAGGATATAGGATACACATATACTATTTAATATAGGGAGAACAGGAAAAATGTTTGTACTCGTAATAGTATATGTGGAAAAAAACAGTTTTCGTTATTCGCAAGAATATTATGACAGTGTATATACATATTCGAGTATCGCATAGAAACGGGAAGAAATCTAAAATCCAAGAATAAAGATTTAACAATTTTCACTACAAAAAAGAAAAAATAATAATAATAATAATAAACAAGTTGAATAAAAGTCAACAATGACTTTTTATCTTTAATTCATTTTAGAAATTTTTATTCTAGTGTATTTTGTTTATGCCACAGCAGAAAAACTTTTCATATACGTATTGGAACGAAGCTGAATGAGCACAGCAAATGAAGTTATTTCAAAAATGGGTATTCATTCATTTAACATAAAGTTGTTGAATTCACATAATATAACCGCATACGAGTAGGTATAAAAATACTTAAATTATTGTGTGTTTGTATATGTTTGGGCATGTAAAGTTAAATTATTTGTTTTCACATATAATAATGCATCAACATCATCATCACATGTCATACAGTTTTTCCATTCAGAGTTTTGTCTGTATATGCTAATCAAAACTTTTTATAAATTTTTTTCTGGTACATGCTTAATAAACTTCACCATATCTAATTTTATAGAAAACTAAAGTTTTCAGGTACATATTTTCTGTTCTGGGTTTTCTTGTCAATTAAATATTATTTTTAAAACTTCAATTAAAATATTTATTTTTATATTGTAGTGCTTATTGAAAATTTTGAATGGTCTCATTCTCATGTAAATAAAAATTATTTCAATATAAAATATATTTGATACCATTAAGAACCGAATATAACATCATTTAAACGATCATCACAACTTCGTTAAACAATTTCTTTGGACGTAATATAAGAAAGTGATAGTGCGTGGAAATTTCCTTTGGGAATGGTCAAAAAACATTTTGGACTTCAAAAACGGCTTTTGGCGCATTCCATTCGATTCAGGATCGAGAGAGAAAACGTTGGGTTTCTATCCATAGGCGCCCCTCTATACCAATCTAAATTGATGCCCTTACGGTTCTGAAAGGAGCTCCAAACCTTGTAAAGCCTCATTTGTCTGTTGGTTTTTAGGTGAATTTGGTGGAGCTGGTGGAAGTTTGAATATCTTTTATAAGTTCTGCATCCGTTTCGCATACATTTGTTTATTTAGGCATTAATAAAACTATTAAAGTCCTTAAACGATACTTTTATTGATCTAACTTATGTGCACAACTTTAAATCATCTTCTGAAGTTTATAAGTTAAATAAAGCGTCAAATCTATGTGAACGGCCTCCTCTTCAACTCGGAATGAAAATACAACTATTTTAATAGCAGTGGATCATTTAACAACGTTTGTTCTAACAAAGGCAGTCCGACAAACTACTGCCATTAATCCAAAACCCGCTTCACACAATAATATTTCAAAAAATTAGTAAAGTGACAAATTTTTAGTAAAGTGATGAATAGTTTTTTATAGAAAATAAACGAATTAAGGTTGAGATCCCTTTCCTCTGTATTCAACTACTATATACCCAAGTAACAATTTGGGCTCTAAATATACTCTAGAAGCGCTTAAAGAGCTGTATAATAGAGCAATTAGCCCTAAATATTGCTCTAGCAGCGCTCCTGAAGCTTATTTGGAAGTTATATCGAGCCCGATTGGCGCATTTTAGAGCAATATTTTTCCTCTTGAAGAACCGAAATAATTGCTTCCATAGAGCTATTAGTTCTATGAAAGAGAAATCAGAGCCTCGTATCAAGTTCTTATTATCGAGCTTGTAGCTCTTGTGATGTATATTTATTACAGTACAGCTCATGTCTTTATAAAAGAGCGATAATGGAATCAAATGCCTTATAATAAATAAAATATACCAAAAGTATTTTAGATAATAATATTAATATATTATATACTTAATGTCAAGTCAATGCAAAACATTCAGGAATTTTATAAAATTGTTTTATATTCCAATTTTTGTTAAAATAGTGATGAATTAAATAAATTATATTATAACAGAATATATATTATGTGGGTATAGTTTTTAAAGGTATTTCTGAGTGCCGTTTATTTTTTATGGTGAATGTTTATAAGATAGCTGGAATAATTTTATTGCGCTTTGAAAATAAATTTTAATTAATAAAAATAAAAACATAAAAAAACCTGTACAAAATTAGGAAAGATTTTATGTGGACTTACAGTATTATAAAGTATCTATTTCAAATATTCAAAAATTTTAGATATTCACATAATGATGACAATTACCTAAAAAAAATAGAATAAACATCCACCGAAATAGTCCAATTTTTCATAATGCGGTATTAGTATATCTATATTTTTTCCTTGCTTATTGCCAATTTTTTCATATAATTGTCGAAAATCAGAGCTGATTACCAATTATAACGATATTAGGTTTTCATATTCACGTGAGACTCTTGTAGAACTATTAACTTTATTAAAAACTAATTTTCTACAATAATAAACACACTATAGAGCAAAATTCTAGATAAGAGCAGGCTAGCTCTTTTTTTCTCTTCTTTTAAACTTGGTGCTCTATATATTACTTGTATGATTTATATATAGAGATAGTAGCTCTATTGGGTTGCATCATACGTTTTATTAAAAAAAGAAAAACAAAAAAAAAGTTTAAATAGCGGTATTGATCTGTCATTTTTAGTCGAACGATATCCACACTAAGCGTAAGTAGTTCGCAGTTTGCATAGTTATAATTTTTAAAATAATAACTTTATATATATTCCAGATATCACAAAAATTAAATTAAAAAAAAACTAAATAATGTCGTTTAAAATAATACAAGATACATCAAAAACAGGATATGTGCTTGCAATTATTCCGGAAGCGTTAGAACATAATGGTGTGTTTTGGTATCCACCACTAAATTGGAGCTCAATTTAAACGAAATAAAATCATTAAAAATCCCTACGTGCAGCCAGATAAAACAGCTTGGGTGGCCAGACCATGCGTAGTAAAGAGAAGCAAAATAAAATCATACAGTATGGCAGAACAAATTGAGGAAGAATTACTCAATACATATATGACAACCGAGGACGATTTGAATGACAGTGATTGTGACACCTCTACGCCAACTGGTAGAAGCAACAGGTTGAAGAATCCTAATGTCACCCGTTCACCTCAACTCGACTTCGATTTGATAGTAGAGAGCATATTCACAATCGCTTCAGTTCCTAAGGTTGAAGCACACAAGAAAGCATCCGAAGTAAGAAGTAGTGGGCCAAGCAAAGAAGTATTTTCGACACCATACATAGTCTCGGAAGAGAATTTAAAGGTGGTCAACCCTGAACCACCAGAAATCATCCAGACCACTGATGTAACTGACATAATGTACCAGCTAGAGGAAAATCAAAAAAACATTATAGAAACCCAAAACGATATAAAAAATAGCATAAATAATGGATTTTTAAAATTATACACACAAATCGAAAATTTAGTTAAAGGTGGTGTGTTAGAACCAGTCAATAAAAATAACAACAATAAGGAAAATAATAAATTTTCCACCAAAGAGTTTAAAAAAACTACGACGGTCGATGATGCGAAATCTTTAGATTCTCTGCTAAGCTCTGAAGAAAATATGAACCTTATGGTAAGCTACCTAACGTTTTAAATAGAACAAAAATGAGATGATTTTATATATTTTCAGGTTACCCAAATGGCTTACGTGGTAGGGAAAAGTGGCAATAGATGTGGCGAAGGTTGGATGTGATGTTATGAGCTCGTGGATACCATTTTCCTTAGATCATTATTAGTAAGATGCTCATGGACAGGCGCATCAACGAGCAATGAAAATGGGGAAGTTGCCTTTCTTAGTTTTAAAAATATAGTAATGTGCTTTGCAAAAATTATTATATGTGCAGATCAAAACTTCTCTATTGCTGCAACACAATAATTTTGTTTAAAGTTTGCTGAAAGATGCCACAAGGTTTCTCACTCAGGAAAAATTCCAAAAAAGAAAATCGACTGACAGGAATAGACCCAAAAAACTCGATAATAAGAAATCGAAAGTAGGAATTCAAGTAGAAATTGAGGCAGTAATTGACGATGAAAATGAAATGAGCAAGGAACTGTAAGTATCTGTTTTAAACGTGATTGTGTGTCTTTTTAATTTAATTGTTTGTGTCTTATATGCAGCGAGAAACAAAATGATGAAACCAATCCAGTGAAAAATTTGTAAAGATTGGATAGACCTAAAAATAAAATAAGTAACTAAAATATCAAATTAAATATACTCGTATTTAACTGAATTCATTTATTTATTGATTTAATTTTTATAAATTTATATTTTGCAATGAAACCATTTTTATTTTTGAAATAAATGTGATATTATTTTCTTGACATTTCTTTTTTTGTTTTTAATGTATTTCTTAGAGAATTTTATAGACTATGAATGAGCGGTATGAAAATCAGAACTTGATCGCGGTATGGACAGCCACTAACTTACACTTTATGTCACTTAACTGGCATTGTATTTGCGAATCTTCATCAAATGTTGCGAAATATATATTTAAACGCGATGATTTTATGGGTGTTGTAAAAAAATCAATTAATGTTTTTAAAGGAGTTCCTTTTATGAATATTTACTTATTTTCTTGTATTATTTTATCTACTCCAACTACATTATTATTTATAGATAGGAACCATTTATTCGCCATTGTATTGTTTAACGTAAAATTCTCCAAAATAATCATATTATAAGATCCATCTCCGTTAATATGTTTAAGAATTGGGAGTATATTCGATTCTAATATGTCGCATTTGTTTATTTTGTTCAGTTCCGCAATTATATTAGCTGCTTGTGCTAACGGATTTGAGCTTGCCCTTAACATATGTTTCAACGTGGAAAGAGAATTCTCAAAGGGATAAGCATTGAACGATTCAAGATTTCCGAATCGCTCAACTTCATTAACAAGATGACATAAATTATGTACATTACTTGTAATACTTTATTTTTTATAGAGTGCAATGTACTTTTCTATGTAGTGCTTTAGTAAAATTTTTGCTAATTGAAGAAGATGTTTGTACTTTATATTTGAACAGATGGTTATCGCATAGAAAAATGACAAGAAATGCTCATAAGCATCGTATCGTAAAACATCTTTCAGAACTACTATTCCTACGTAATATAAAAATGTACGATATTCCGTACCTTTCCAATATGAAAGGCTATCCAAACCTCTTATTGCTCGATGAATCTCTCTGGGCATCTTTAATTTAATAAGTATTTCGGTAATAAGTTTAATGTCTGTTGCAGAAAATTTAATATCGGTACCTTTGAAATCTCCATTCGTCCAGCCATTTAAGCATTTTTTAACTATACCTTTAAAAAAGAATAATAGTTCTCAGTAGACCATGTGTGTGTGCGCATTTCTTATACATTTACCTAAATCAATTAAATGCAATGAGTCCCCTATTGGAAAATCTTCAATCATGTCTATTGCAAGCTCATCAAGTATAGAAATATTTTTATGGTGAGATCCATATATTTTTTCGCGAAAGCCAAGATTAGTTCTTCTTTCACAGTGAGTGTGGAAAAAGACAGTACAATAATTTACATATTCTCCAACTACTGTACATTTCAAGCATCCATGTTTACCGTTGAAATAGATGACATCTAAATTTGAAAACAATCATTTTTTTTTATTAAATCTTTATAGGATTATATATGTTACCTTTGATAAAAGCTCTTGCTCGTGAATCACAAATAAAACATCTAATTCTAATATTCAATTTGTGGTCGTTCACAAAAATCCCGTTTTCTATCAAATGTTTACATTCATCCACAAATTGACGCAGATAATCTGTTATATTTGATGGTTTTCCTTTTCCACAGTAAATTCCAATCACCATATGTTTAAAATTTTTAATTTCAAATATGTTGAAAAGAATAATCCAAAATTGCCACTGTGAAATCTTGTAAATTGGCAAACCGTCAATGTTGAAATTTAATGAAATGCTCATCGATCTATCGAGCGTATCGTTAAAGTATTGTCTAAGGCACCTCTCCAATCCCTGATGCCAATATTGTCCAGTACCTAGAGGATACAATATTACTCTATTAGGGGTTTCTAATATCGTCCGTGGATCTTGCGGGAGCCCCTCATCATGCAATTTAGCTTTTCTCAAGAAACCTAATAATTTTTGTAATGCATGATGTCTGATATTATATTCTATTGCCCAATTCCTTAGTTTTTCTCTTAAATTTATTTGGTTTGTTTCTATATCGTAAACATGATCATCGCTCAAATTTTCAAATGTCTCTTCGATTTCCGCAACATAGGTACTTCGTTATCTTCACTTAAATCATCAATAGTTACTGAATCATACTGGTCATGATGTTCCACCAAATTGTGAGTTGCACTTTCAGGAACCGATGTTAAAAGACCAGATATCCTTCTTGTAGGCCGGTGGATTTGAGTTGAGATGTCGGCATGTATCGTTTTGTTGAAAATAATTCGGTTCCTTTGAATTTGATACCTATACGCACCACTGCGTTTAAATTTTTTCCACGACTTGGAGCTATACATTATGCACGTTTTTACAATACAACTAAATTACCAATTAAAAAAGAATAAAACTTTGCTACTTGGTCGCACCAAGTCGCACCTAACTATAGAAGCTCCATAATATTTTATTGTTTACTTAAATGTGTTTAAATAAACTACAATTTACATCCCATTCGAGCTGATTAGTATAAAACTCGTAGCTTTACGTGAGCTGAAGTAGTGCTGATGTTGCTATAGTAATGCTAATTAAAAGTGAATAGCTCTAAAATTTGATATGCTTTATTACTGTAATAATCTTTGCTCTAAATCAGCTTATAGAGCTACTAAATAGAACAATAAGCTCTATAAATTATTAAAGCTTAGAGTGCTGAAAACATAATTTATAGAGCAAACAATTTGTCTACTAAAGCTTGAAGTATCTATTGCTACTGATTTAGCGAAGAAAGCTTCCCGCTTGCTGTTCTACAGCTACAGTAGAGTAGCACCGTCACTAACAGCTCTATGAAATGTTACTTGGGTATTATATTACATAGATAGCCTAGCCAAATTAGTATTTTTGACAAATTTTGATAATAAATAGAGCGATTAGAAAACAAAATCAACTGTACAACGCGGCATTTATTTATGTATCCAGAGACACAGAATATATCACTTGGAAATGGATGTGAGGTCCACCGCATAATAGTTATTCCATGGAATGTCTGTCAAACATACTCATTTGGCTTGGCCACCGTGGTTATATTATCTCGAAATATTTTTTATGTACCTGATTTAAAAACTGCAAAAGCTGAAAACAAATCTGTATAAACAAGAATCAATAGAAGTATTTTCCTCAAAGCAACAGCATAGACGCAAATGCTCAACATTCTTAAAAAGCAATATAACAGTACATAGTCTACCCATACTTATGTGTATGTGTACATTCATACTTAGATCGTAACAATCAGAGCAAAAACAAAATTTAAATACGATTTTATATTTAATCCATTGTGTAATTTTAATACAAGTAATTCTTTTATACTTATCCGTAAATCTGAGCTTTAACAATCAAACGACATAAAAATACAAAACAATAAAGCACACAAAGGCAGAAATGAACAGCAATACGTAAATGTTACAAATTTAGAAATACGTACAACAAAAAATTTGAACAATTGAATAACTAAATTTAGATATTTGCATACACAGAATAACCTTAATTGCTTTAGAATTCAAATACATAATCCACTGCTGGGCGACTAAATAAACCGAGGATCAACTTTCACAAAAAGGCGAACTTTTAAAAAAATAAACAAACGATAAACGACCTTTAAAAAAAATATTTCTGGCAACATCAAAATTTGTTCCAAATTCATCATAAAAAATTACAGGATAAAACTATAAATTCAAAATTTCTTCCAAATTTCCTGGAAAATCTCCAAAAATAATTAAAATGAAATTAAGCAAACATTTTTATATAATAAAATAATAAATCGAAAATAATCTTATGTTTTAATTGCACTGGTAATAAATAATATTTTATTGTAGTAATTCTGGTTTTTATTCGAACCGAAAAGAAAAAAGAAATTTTTCCTGTTTTATTAATAATTTTATTATTATTTTCGAAAAAATATATTTTTATTATTGTTTTATTAATTAATCCAAATACAAAAATAAAAAAAGGGGATATGTTTAAAAAAAAATTAAATCAATTTCGTCTTATTTTATAAATAATAATTAATTGCTATACTTGTTTCGTTTTAATACATTTTTTTGGATTTTGGATTTGGTATTTATGAAACCCAACTTCTTCCATCCGATTGAAAATTTATTGTGGAGGAAATGTGTAATTAAGGTTTGAGGTGACTTAACTAGATATTACATATTTAAGGCAGAATAAACCACTAAGCGAAGCTGATGAAAGGTCTAAAGGTTTACTACCTACTTCATCACGGCGTAATCAAAAATTCGAGCAGTACGACCAAACTAAGAGTGGTCTTTGATGGTTCCACAAAAAGTTTCACAGGAAAATCGTTGAATGATTGTCTTGCAGTCGGGCCAACAGTACAATCAACATTGTATGAAATTTTACTACGATTCAGAAAATTTAAAGTAGCGTTCACAGTAGATGTCGAAAATATATTTCGACAAGTTTTAGTTGCCAAAAAAGATACCCAATATCAAAGAATATTGTAGAGGAATTCATCAGATACACCATTCACTACCTATGAGCTGCAAACCGTCACCTATGGCACAGCAAGTGCTACTTTCCTAGCAACCCGTCCACTCAACGAAGCAACAACCAAATTTGAAGAAACTTTCAACACCGCATTAGATCAGATCAGAAATAATATGTACATGGACGATCTAATGACTAGAGCCGACACGGCAGAAGAAGCAGCCAAACTCAAATACGAAATCATCACCATCTTATCAAATTCCGGATTCAACTTTAGAAAATGGTTAACCAACGATGAAAGGATACTTACCAACCAAAAGCCAAATGATTCAAACAACATATTTGAAATAGAACCATCCACTGCTGTTAAAGTTCTAGGGTTACATTGGAATCCACAAAAGGATTGCTTCCAGTTTCAAATTAATCTCAGGAACGTGCCAACCATAACAAAGCGAGGAATTCTCTCTGAGGCAAGTCGACTCTTTCACCCTCTTGGATTGCTTGCCCCAGTAACCATCAAAATAAAAATATTCTTTCAAAGATTGTGGATTAAGAACCTAAATTGGGATGACCAGAGTGACTCCACATACGTAATGCTTAACATAATATAAGGGAAATCGAGATAGCCAGATACATTAACACAACTCAAAAGGGAAAGGTTGCTCTTCATGGCTTCTCAGATGCCTCAAAGCACGCTTATTCAGCAGGAGAATGGTCGTTCCGAAATTTGTTTGCTGTCATCTAAAACCAAAGTAGCACCACTGAAACAGGTATCAATTCCACGGCTGGAGTTGTGTAGCGCAATGCTCTTATCAAAATTGTTAGTAAAGGTGAAAGAAGGATTGAAAATAGAGATACCAAAAATAACTGCATGGACTGACTCCACAATGGTCTTAGACTGGCTTTCTGCACATCCAACAAAATGGAACACTTTCGTCGGAAATCGAACCGGTGAAATACTTACAACCACGAACAGATCTCAATGGAGACACGTAAACTCCGAAGACAATCCTGCTGACTGCGCATCTAAGGGAATATAACCTAATCAACTACGGAACTTAAATTTATGGTGGAAAGGTCCAGAGTGGCTAGGAGACACAAGTAAATGGCCAAATAACAAATGGGGTACAAGCACAACCGAAGAAATGCGTTCACAAACACTGAATATTCAAATTCATCAACCCAACGTGATAGACAATCTGATAAAACGAATACCTAGCTACAACAAAATAATCCGAATCCTAGCCTATGTATTTCGATTTATCAATAAAAAGTATTACCATACCTTACCTGTTCAGAATTACAAAAATCCCAGAATTCACTATTCAAGCATATCCAATCAAAGCACTTTGATCTAGAATTGAAACTCCTTGCATTCTATAAAGAACTTCCGTCTTCTAGTAAGCTCATCTACCTTAAACCATTTATCGACGAATCGGGCTTACTTCTAGTTGGTGGCAGAATTAAAAACGCATCAATAACCTACAACATCAAGCACCCATTGATATTGCAATCCAGAGACGAATTAACCGAATTAATTGTCCGAGAACATCATGTACGTTAACTGCATGCCGGACCAACGCTAATGATGGCAACACTTCGTACAAAATATTGGATTCTAGGAGGGCGAAATCTGAGCAGAAAAACAGTACGTACTTGCGTAAAATGCGTGAAACACGACGCCAAGACGCTTACCCAAATCATGGAGATTTGCCCAGTATCCGTGTGGAGCTGATCAGATCATTTCACAAAGTTGGGGTAGATTATGCAGGGCCGTTCCCAATTCATTTGGTCAGAGGATGAGGTCAGAAAACGCAAGGTTTACATCTGCATATTTATATGTCTATCAACTAAAGCTGTGCACATAGAGTTGGCTTCTGATCTTACCTCGGATGCATATATCGCTGCAATATGACGGTTCATAGCACGCAGAGGAATATGTAAAGATATTATCAGCGACAATGGAACAAACTTTATCGGAGCTCGAAACCATTTAAATGAGCTATTTAAATTTCTAAAAGATAACGCTAATATTTTCTCTAATTTCTTATTAACAGATGAAATAACATTCAAATTTATCCCGCCAAGCTCACCACATTTTGGGGGATTGTGGTAAGCTGCAGTCAAGAGCACCAAATACCACCTACGCAGAGTAACCGATGGGCACATACTTACATTGGCAGAAATGACCACATTGCTCGTTGAAATTGAATCCATGTTAAATTCTCGACCAATTTGTGTGCTCTTAGCAGACGACACCGATTATTTACCTCC
This sequence comes from Tipula vernalis, assembly GCA_958295665.1. Classification (NCBI taxonomy): domain Eukaryota; kingdom Metazoa; phylum Arthropoda; class Insecta; order Diptera; family Tipulidae; genus Tipula; species Tipula vernalis. Next base: position 196,464,511 of record OY282560.1, read on the forward strand.
GGCACACTTCCTAATCGGCCCCGCCACAACACAACTTCCGGCTGAAGATTACGGCGACACTAAATTATCCACACTAAATAGATGGAAGATGTTGCAGTAAATGAATCAACACATATGGAAGGTGGTTTCGCGTCTATTGGAGGGGGGGGGGGGGGGATCAAAGTTGAGTAGATTGATCTACCAGATCCGTTACCTTCCAGTAGGGTGCGCATCACGCGAGCTGTTCTGGGCCCAAATCATGAAATCCGGTACCGGTAAAATTTTGACGGAAATAGTCCGGTTTTACAAAAACCGGTATCATGAAAACCGCTATCGCGGAAAATTACCGTCAAATCTTGTCCGGTTATAAATAGTTGACGGACGATGTTTTTATTTATTAAATCGGGTGTCAAGATGGCGGACCAAAATTTAACAACGTAAGTAAATATTTTTTTATTTATGTTTTTGGTTAATTTTTATAATATATTTAATTTATTATAGTATAAAAATTCTTACGAACCCAACACAAAAAAAAATTTTGATCAATTTTATGAACGATCATCCCGATTTGGCCAAAGGATTATTAAATACTAACCAAGGGCGGCAAAAAAAAAATTCGTTATGGACGCGACTAAACATAATGTGCAATGCGAATGGTCCACCTAATAAATCGGAGTTAGAATGGAAAAAGGTATTTAACGTTATATTAATTGTTGTTTCAAAATTTTTTAAACAATTACTAATCGTCATTTTATATCATTCACGAACACTTAGGTATGGCAAGATCATAAATGGGCAGTGAAGAGAAAACTGCAACATAATAAAAAGGAAATAAATAGAACCGGTGGTGGACCTTGTCGTCTGAGAGATATCTCAGTCGATGATGATATCATATCACGAGCAACTGGCTTAGAAGCTAGCGTCAGTGGGTTAGGTCAACGGAGGTTTGGGGCCAGCGTAAGGCCAACTGTAATTTCGTCTGATGAAACAGTAATTTCGTCTGATGAAAATACAAGTAATAATATAGAAAGTAGTTTAGATGCGCAGGAAGAAGACGCTGTATTGAGTGTGGCAGAAGATTTTTGCGATAATTCCACATCAGCTAGTGAGCCTAATAAGGTGGAATTGTTAAAAAAATCAATAAAAGTTAATGAAAATTTACTAAATGCTTTTACCAAAATTGAGAGTCACTTTAAAACAATGGTGGACCAAAACAACCAAATAATTACTTTAAAAACGGAAAAACTAGCCATCCTGAAGGAAAGCAATAATTTAAAGCGACAAATGATTTTTGAGGAAAGATCAAGGGATGATATCAATTATTATTAACTTTTGATATCAGATTTTCTAGATTTAGTTTTTTTATTTTAATAATTTATGTGATAACATGTGATTAAATTGAATTGAATTTATTGTGAAGTTAAGTTACGTTAGTTATAAGCTTTAAAAATTACCCACCTTTAGATCTAGTTATTGTTATACGAAATATAATGTGATAAAATTTAATGAATTACCTGAATATTACTATGTAGACTCATTGCTTATATATAAAATAAAAAAACATGAATTTATTTAATTGATTTTTTTCTAATTTATTAATGAATCTCTTATTCTATCTCTAATTCTTACTGCTAAAGCTCGCTGTCTATTTGATGGCACAGTTTGCTCTGATGTAGGTGTATTTTCGTCCTACAAAGTTACATTACTCTCAATCTCAGCAGATGTTATGTTAAACTTATTACAAATGTTGTGTAAAGCGGCTGTAACATTGCACATCTGAACGACTTTGTGAGGTTTGTACCGACATTGCCTTTCCGACAATAAAATTCGCCATCGACCTTTCCAAACCCCAATGCACCTTTCTATAATACACCGTGCTTTGCTATGAATACTGTTAAAATGTGCTTCTGGTGAGTTTTCTGTTGCAGCCCTATAAGGTGTTATGAGCCAGGGTTCTAACGGATAACCTGAGTCACCTGATCAATTATTCGCAAATTTGTTTGTAGAACGAATTTTTTTAAACAAATTGAAAAAGTTATTTAATTACCTAACAGAAAAGAATTTGGATTATCCTGGGTGTATGGCTCCATATACAGCCTTTCCTCGCTATTTGCCCAAACAAACGAGTCATGATTGCAACCTCCATAATTTCCATTGATCGCCATAATCGTCATATTTTCATCACAAATCTGTAAAAACGAAAATTATATATTAAAACCGAACACTCTTATTTAAATATAATTAAGTGAACTTACAACCATGACATTTAAACTATGGCGCTGTTTTCGGTTTAAGAAAGAATGCTCATTCTCAGTTGGTTTTAGATGATAAATATGTGTCCCATCTACACAACCAACAATACCAGGAAAATTAAATTGCTGATAAAAATTGGTTTTCGTTCTTTGCGATGGTTCAAATTTTATAAACTCGCTACATAAAGACCGTTCCATAATATCAAGCGTTTCGTTAAATATGGTTGACACTATACTTTGCGCCATTCCAATGAGGAACTCACATCCTACTCCTGATTGGTAACTACCACTACTTAAAATCTGTAACGTTGCACTCAACTTTAAAATTGGCGGTATCGAAGCAACAGTTTTGCCCCATTTTAAGTGTAGTTTCTGTTCTACAAACTTAAAAGCTTCCTTCGTTAATCGAAACCTTTGTTTAAATCTATAGTATTAAATTAAAGAAATTATAGTTATAAGTACACATAAGTTTAAATAATTAAATAATGCATTACTTACATAACATCTTCAAGTTGCAAAGGATTACTATTATCTCTTAGTTGACGTCTAATGAGGCGAGTGTCACGAATTTCATGAAATTCTTCTTCATCGGAAGAGTCTGCTAATAAAAAATGCTCGATAAAATTCCTAAAACAAACAAAAATATAAGAATTCCCATACATTTTGTTCAAAAAAGAAAAGTAAAACTTTGACTTACATTTTTATAGCTCTATACGACTAGACTATAAACACTTTATGAGTAAATTACTTAAATAATATTTTAATCAAAATTTAATTAACGCAACCTTAATTACTTATTAAAACACTTTCCAAAATTTAACCTTATGCCAAACATAAAACCATAAACTAGTAAACAAATTGAAATTGTTTTTGACAGACAAGATATTTTGACAATTTTAGAGAAAATGTACACTGAACTGAAAATTGCTTAATATTTTATACTAATAGCTCAATAATTTTACCGACCGGATTACATAATACGGTATCGTTACCGGTCGTATGATACGGTATCGTTACCTATCTGACGGTGAAATTTTATAAACGACCGGTATTTCCGACCGGATTTCATGATCCGGGCCCTGGTCTTGTCATTAGGCAGCTGCGTGATGGGTACAATTGTGTAAGGGGTAACCTGATCACAATTCGCAAGTGTACGTACTGCCTCCTCGTGGCAACCACTGGTAACTAAGGCCACTTGGCACATTTTTGGCCATTTGGCACAGGCTAAAGTACGGCGCTAAAGGAGAAAACCTTGACAAAAAACCGTAATCTAAGGTGGAACAGCATATGCCGAAAGATGAATGGCTGATAGGTTAATCAGCCCAAAATATGCGGACTCTGGATACCAGGCACCCTCCAGTTTTATTTAGCCTTCCTATAGTAATGCTGGGTGACCTACAGGTGATTTGCAATTCCCAGCAACTCATAAGAGTAAAATCAAACGGAATACGGGGCAGGAGTAGGAATAAACGGGAGTGGGACAACCCTCTCGAGGTCCTTGAGCTCCAATGCTACCGTCTTTCTAGCGGAGCTACATGCTGTAGTAAACATCTAGGAGGGAGAGCAATAAGCCCAGATAGTATGTATCACGTACCGGGAGGCAGTATTGTCAGGTTCATTAAGAACCTGAATATTGACTGGACGGATAATTAAGCAGGGGCACAATAGATCTTTTAGGTCGCAGTGCGAAGTGGCTGATCGCCCGCATGGCCCCCCCAATAATAATAATAATAATAACACATATGGAAGCGGTGGTCAATGGAGTATTTAACCAATCTCCAGCAACGAAGTAAATGGCACAAGAAGGGGAAATTTACCTCCAACAAAAGGGTTGATGGTAAAGTAATCGAGCTGCATCCAGGACCAGATGAGGGTTGTAACACTAAAAACATCAACAACAATCATGAAACGTCCAATACATAAGCTATGCTTGCTACCAGTAAACTGATTTTTGATTCATCCGATTCAAGGCGGCCGGGATGTTGAAGCCACTACCAGGAACAACTGCAAAAAAACAGAAATAATAAAAAAAAATAGCATTAACCTTTTAAAATTGAATTATGTACTTATCTTTAAAATTTAATCCATTAGTATTGTTGTTGTTGTAAATCTTAACATAAAATCATATAAAAAAATGTATACATAAAATTAATTTCCAATTAGAATCTTAATATTTAGTTACTTACCTGATTTAATATTACAACACTACATATTTGGGCCCTGAATAATTGATAACAAACTAGAATTAATTTAATAACATTGAATTTATTACCCTTTTGTATTGTTTACCAAATTAAATTCTAATTTGACAAATTATATTCATAGGTCAATTGCGGAATAGGCGGGTACGTTCAATACTTTCATGCTTAATTATTTACTATTGGCCACCTATTATAATTATTATTAACTAAAAATATTGTAAAAATTCTTTTTTGGAAAAATATATTTTCTTCTTACATCAACCACCGTGTTCAGATCTTAATAAAAGGCTAAAATAAAAATTATAATACCCGCCATTAACAAATTACCATCCAGTTTATCGCATTATCATTTTCTGTACCAAGTTTCGAATTTTAATTGTGAAACCCATTCATTAAATATTGTTTTACGAAATAAATTCATAATCATTTTAGAACACTGTTACACTCGTATGTACTCGTACGAGTCAGTCTACGTATTGTCCCATTAGATACACACAGAGACGATCAAATCTTCTTCATTGCAAATTAAAATGTTATACGTATTTCTCAGAATCCAACAAAAATAAATTTAATTACGTCAAATTAATATTCTAAAATCGAAATAATTTTGTGTAACCATATCAAGTATAAAAGGATTGTCATAACAATATCCTTATAGTACCAATAGAATATTATTTTTGAAATGGGATAATTGTTTTAACCGATATCTAGAGAAGTATATACGAGTAGATATTATTGTAAACAGAACTACGGTATAAACACCGTCACCGGCCTTGAGTGAATAATTGTAATCGGTCAGACCAGGAAATTTCTATTATTTGGATACTTGTTTTAATTTTTTTATATTGGGCTTTTAATAAATAATAAACAAATTTAAGGGAAAACTGTCAAAAATATCCAAAAATGTGGCAAACCCTGTTGGAAATCATAAACAACAAAATAAATGTATGTACATAAAAATAATGGACTATACATGAATTGGCAATAATTTATGATGATATCTCACTACATACATATAGGACATTATGAGACAAATGTGAATGTGTAAGTATTTGAAAACCTATCACTGTGAACTGCTGGATGATAGACAGTTGTATTTTGATGTTTTATAATCCCACATTACATTTATCTGGCGAAATATTGAAGAGAAATTTTTACCAACTAATAGCAAATTGATGTAATATGGCTAAAAGGAAGTTTACATTAAGGCGACCTTTATCACAATGAAAAGTGATCTAGCCTATGCCTTGTCCAATGACGAAAAGAATGAAGTCTTTGAAGAAGTCTCAATTATAAATCTTAGTAATTAATTTCTCTTTAAAATAGCAAATATTTTGGTAATTTTACCTTAATAATTTTTGATTTATTTAATTTTGGTGGACGTACACTTAGATAAAATTAAAAAATACCAATTTTTTATTTTTTAATGTCTTCAAATCTTAGAGTAAATATCGAAATTATAAATTCTTTAAAAATTGTTCTTCAAAAGTCTGAAAATTAGCTTGTTTTATTACTTCTTGCTTTTTTGTTACAATTATAAAAATGCACATGTTGCTAGGCTGCACTTTTAATCGTAGACGAAATAGTACATTGTGTCATTAGGATTAAAAGTGATACTTTGTTTGACGAGCAATTATATTTGCATGCGAGGCGAAGCGCAGCGTAGCCGAGCAAAAGCAAATATTTGCGAGTCAAACAAAGTCACTTTTAATCCGAATAACACATACTATTTTTTCTTCAACGAAGAAATGCTTATTATAAACTAATTATACAAGTAAGTACAAATTATGTAATTAAAATTTCAAAATTGAAAGTAATTTTGTTGAAATATTTTGTGAAACTAAGGAGATCATGACTTTTGTTTGGTTTGACTATTGTAAGTGTCAAACTGCCAAGCTATAATTATAATATTTTTCTTGCGAACAAAATGTTTGAATCAGAAGATTTATCAAATTTACCTCCGGATGTGGTTCAAACAGCAAAGGAAATTGTATTAAACCTATTGCCATCAAAATCACGTAAGATTTACGAGTGCGCATATAACCGATTTTTGAAGTGGTGTACTGAAAAAAATGTGCAATCTGGATTATATTCAGAAAGCGTTCTATTGGCATACTTTGCCAATTTGTCTACGAAGATGAAAAGTTCGACTCTTTGGGCGCAATATTCTATGGTTAAGGCCACATTAAATTATAAAAATGGCGTAAACATCGAAAAATATTCCAAATTGCGAGCATTTTTAAAAAAACAGAATGTTGGTTACACAGCAAAAAAATCGAGGGTTCTCGATAAAGCACAAATCGACTTGTTTTTAAATTTTGCTCCCGATAAAACATATTTAATGATGAAGGTAAGCTTTAAAACTTAAAGATAATATTTATACTTATATTTTGGTATTTTTCTAGCAGGTTGTTTTAATACTGGGAGTAGCGGGTGCATGTCGTTGCGACGAACTAGTAAATTTAAAGATAGATGACATTGAAGACGTTCAATCAGCTTTGTTGGTAAAAATTCCCAACTCCAAAACAAACAAATCGCGCCTCTTTACTGTTTTGGGAGAAAATTATTTGGGGATTTGCAGAAAGTACTTTGCTCTTCGCCCAGAAAATTTCGAGGAACGACGTCTTTTTATAAAATACCAGGGTGGAGTATGTCATCGGGTAGTAGTTGGTATTCACAAAATTAGTAGCGTTGCAAAAGAGGTGGCATTGCATTTAAATTTAAAAAATGCAAGTGAATATACCGGTCATTGCTTGCGTCGAACTTCAGCTACACTCCTTGTAGATTCTGGCGGTGACCTCACTTGCCTTAAAAGGCATGGTGGTTGGAAATCTAATACTGTAGCTGAGGGATACTTAGAAGATTCCACAACAAATAAAACAAACACTGCTATAAAAATATTACGGCCCGATGAACTTAGTACCAGCTACAGTACTAGTACCAGCTACAGTACTACTCATGAAAATATAACCGCTCATGATACTGTAGAAAATGAGGATACCTTTGCTGCAGAAATATTACCCCCCGAAGATCCCAGTACCAGTCCAATTACCAATATTGTTGGCAATATGGTTACAAATGATAATAATGTTGACAAATCCGGTTTGCTTAATTTTTATCAAAGTTGTTCAAATTGTACTTTTAACATTAATATCCAGAACAAATAATTTTTTTAAATGAGTATGTAAATTGAGTTTTTTGTGTTAATGAATAAAAAAAGTTTTTCCGAAATAAAAAAAATAAAAAATACTTTCATATATACATTATACATATTATTGTGTCTTCACTATAATATTTTTCTCCTATAGTATTAAAAATACCTACTTTTACACCAAGGATTAAAAGTGTAGCTTAGCAACACACACATTTTATAAAATAGTAAGAAAAAGGCCAACTTTAATACCAAAAAACAGTATTAAAACAAGAGGCTTTTAATACGTTGGGAGAAAAAATACTTTTGATGGTGTTTCTAGTATTTTTATTTTATTATGTTTGGCGAGTACATAAAATAGAGCCATATTGCCAAAAATCCAAATTTATAAATTTCTAATTACATTTTTTAAATTCACAATTCATTTTTACTACTATAATTTTTAATATTTAACAAAAACTAGATCTGCCTACACATTCTCTGCCGAGTCCTCCTTATTTTGTATTGAACCGTTATCAGACTTATCCTAATGTATTGATATATTTCCTTATAAGGCAAACCTTTCTCAAATCACTTAGATTTCTTGTATTCTGAAATATGTTGAAGTATTGGGACAAGCCAATACGAAATGTTCAACATTCCTACACTTCCACACCAATTACAATCTTTGTCCTCACTCAATTGACGTTTCAACAAGCATTCCTTCCAATGTCCGTGGTTCAGCCTAAATCTCTCAACCGTTCGCAACATTCGCGTATCTCTTTTGAGCTCCTTAAAAAACGGGTTCTCAAAAGAGTACCACGGAGTACTCTGTACTACATTTTTTTCGTTAGAGTTTTCTCGTTAAATTCATTCTTCCATTTTTTCCACAAATTCATCTTTAGAACTCGAAGTACATCTCTTGCATTCTTCCTTCCGTGCTCCTGAACCATCTCATTCAATGTATCCTTTTTAGCGAACTTATCGGCTCTTTCGTTGCAATCGATCTGTCTATGTGATTAGATCCATTGTACGGTCATATCACGTTGACAGCCTCGAAAGCATTCAAAAAACAAATCCACACACACATTGCCTTCCCTTCCACCTTCACATTTTTGAAAACATGAAAACCATATTAAATGTAATTAAGACATCATATGTGCCTTGACAAAATATACCAACGAACAATAGTCAAGGCTCCTTAAGTACACAAAATATTTAAAATATACAAAATATTTTAATTTTAGTACAATTTGTACTTAAAATTAGCGAGAAACTGTTTTATTCGGATTAAAAGTGACCTTGTTTGCCACTCACAATCTTTGCAGTCACTTTTAATCCTAATGACACAATCTACTATAAATAAATAAAATTTCTAATTAGATATAACTTTGATTGTAAATCAAGTAGGCACAAACTTGTGATTAGCAGCTGTGTAATATTCTTTGTACACGATCTTACAATAAACTTTGTCCACGACTAACGCATAATATATTAATTATACGTTTATTTTTTCAATTATAATGATATCCATTATTCACTCCTAGTTTATTTAGTAGCCCCTTCTTCTATTATTCACTGACACCAGGCTCTTGCTATTTTCATTTTTATTTTATTTTTTTTATTTATTTATTTATTTATCAATATATGACATTTTTATTTTTTTTTGGTTTTAATTAATTAAATTAAATAATAGTAAGTTTTACTTAAGTTTATCTAAATACTAATGTTATCTTTAATGAATATATTTAACAAATTTAGAAAATTCTCGTACTTTAATTCTCTTAATTCACCTAAAGTATAAAAATTACTTAGTGAATTATATAGCTTAACTCCATTGTAGGCTAATGATCGTTGGCAAAATGATTTACTATATAGCGGCAATCGAAAATGAGTGTTTCTTGTATTATAGTTGTGAACTTCTCTATTAGTGCAGAGCATTGAATCTAAGTAATTTGGAAGTACTCCGTTTTCAAGGCGAAACAACAATTTCAGAACGTTAAAGTTAATCCTCTGCTTTATGGACTTCCACTCCAACACTCCAAGCATTTCTCGTATATGGGTTCCACTTTCTGCCCTTAAAATAGCTCGCATAAATCTATTTTGTATCTTTTGGAGACGATATATTTGTGTTTGGTTCATTATAAAAAATATGATGAACAATAGTCAATATGTGGGGCAACAATTGATTCGTAGAATATAATCTTTGTTTCAAGCGGCAGTTTGTCCTTAATTCTATTAAAAAGTCCCAATTTTTTATTCATCTTTTTAGCAATATAGTACAAATGATCGTTGAAATTTAAATTTTCATCAATAACAACCAACACCCAGGTATTTATATTTTTTTACACGATCTATGATTTGGTTATCTACTTTTATATTTTCATTATTATTAAATTGAGACGTCAAAATGTCGACGGAAATTATTTTTGGATTATTTAAAGGATTTGATTATAAAATACAATATTATTTATCAGTCGTGTACAAAGTATCGTATTCTATTCGCCTATAATGGCTGATATTCACTCAGATGAATTAAGATACTCGCCTATCGGCTGGTGTCGGTAAACTTCATCTTCATGAATAACAGCTATCATTAAATGCTCGTTCAATAATATACTAAATTATACTTTTGTTTCTCCAAATATTGTATAATGATATCGATTATTCACTGCTAGCAGTGATTAATGAATAATTACTGTTATTCATTTTTGAAATTGTATCTAGTAGTCTCTTGTCGACGTCAAAATGTCTACGGAAATTATTTTTGATTATTTAAAGGATTTGATTATATAATACAATATTATTTATCGGTCGCGGACAAATAATCGTATACGTCATTTTTCCAACGACTGTGTAAATTTCAAAAAAAATGCTTGTCTTGTCAGGTCAAGCCAATCTTTTTTATGTTGGGTTCTAGAATTATTTTTATTCATATTGTCAACTTAGGCCTCAGAAGATTACCAGAAAGTCAAAAACTGCTTATTTTCTACAAAGTAATTAATTAAAAGGTAGTTTAGGTAAGCACTTTAAAGGAAACAGAAGTTTGCTACGTTCACAACGTTCGTCCTGGGAATCCCTTAATGTAGGTTTCTAAAAGATGGAAAATACTTTGGCCTGTCTGCGGTCAAGAAGTTTGTAGATGTGGCCTACTGGAAATTTATGACTTGTAATATGTTAGGAGTGAAGGGCTTGAAGAGTATGACATGCTTAGTGTTAGAGACTTGAGGGTGGTTTCTCTGTGGGTTAAAGGTTTCAGGGAAGTAACCTTCTTAGGATTAACTGTTTAAGGGATTTAACATTTTGGATAGGAGGTTTGGGGGTGTTCCAACTAGGGTTCACAGGCTTATGGGGCACTAGCTGGAGTTAAAGGCTTATTTAGTGTACCACTAAGAAAGGCTTATGGTATACCTGTAGTTAAAGGCCTAATGAACTCAAACAACTTGGGATTAAAGGCTAGAACAGTGTACATATTATTGATAAAGGCGTTTAGGAGATTGGGTGTTTCAACTGCTTTCTATACCGGGAGTTCCAAATACATATTTCTAACAAGAAAGATACTTGAGCTTATAATGCTCTTGATATTTGACCTCGGGTCAAGCCAAATTTCATAGGAAAAAATGGAGGTGTGGCCAAGACACGACTTTCTTGTACGAACAGAAAATTTTGAGAAATTTTATTTTTTTTTTAACTTTTTTTTTTTAATTTTTTTTTTTTTTTTTTTTAAATTTTTAAATTTTTTTTTTTAATTTTTTATTTTTTATTTTTATTTGTTTTTAATTTTTGGAAACATTTTGTATTTAGTAGTTTTTTGTAAACCTTATACTTTTTAAGATATTTGCTAAATAAATTTTCTGGACCAAGGGAGTGGCCACTTCCGGTTAGCCCATTTGGAGTAAAATTCACTGGGACGTCCCAATTTATCAAAAAAGCTTAAATCTGAAGTCTCAGTTCGATTGGTTAAACCATCTGGCTGTAGAGAGGACACAGACAGACTGACAGACTGACAAACTGACAGACTGACAGACTGACAGACTGACAGACTGACAGACTGACAGACTAACCGACTGACAGACTGGCAGACTGACAGACTGACAGACTGACAGACTGACAGACTGACAGACTGACAGACTGACAGACTGACAGGCTGACAGACTGACAGGCTGACAGGCTGACAGACTGACAGACTGACAGACTGACAAACTGACAGACTGACAGACTGACAGACTGACAGACTGACAGACTGACAGACTGACAGACTAACAGACTAACAGACTGACAGACTAACAGACTGACAGACTGACAGACTGAGAGACTGAGAGACTGAAAGACTGACAGAATGGCAGACTGACAGACTGACAGGCTGACAGACGGACAGACTGACAGACTGACAGACTGACAGACTGACAGACTGACAGACTGACAGACTGACAGACTGACAGACTGACAGACTGACAGACTGACAGACTGACAGACTGACAGACTGACAGACTGACAGACTGACAGACTGACAGACTGACAGACTGACAGACTGACAGACAGACAGACAGACACCATTTCGAAACCCACTTTTTTGGACTCAGGGAACCTCAAAACAAATAAATCTCTAAAAATCTCAAGGTCCAAAATTTTCATTATTACTATACTTTATGTTACTAGAGTAAAAGAAAGTAAAAGCATTCTCCTTTCAAAGTTCACAGTCTCACATAAAAAAAAATTGGTCAAACTATCTGAGTACATGTTTCTTGTATCTTTGCACAAAGTTGGGCATTTATAATGCAAAATGGAGCACAAGGTTTTCATTGAAACAACAACAAACGATATGCATCCATTTGTCATTCACAAAAAAGTAGGAGAAGAATTGTAGCACTACACTAGCTTCAGTATAATATAAGATTGTCTTCATCAAGACACTATAGCAAAATTGATGAAGTTTTGTAAGATTAAAACTCTTCTTTTATCTGAAATATGCGTATATTATATTATCACAATATAACAAATAAAAAAATTGTCTGAATTTATTTTAAAACAAAGAAGATTTCGTGGCGAGGGACCGTACGATGGAATAAGAGGTACTGTCTAAAGAATGGCGTTCAGAGACAGACGACTCACTAACTAATATGATGGAATCATAACCAATGCGGAAGAATTATTCAAATGAGCAATAACCTTGAAGACTGCTATGCTTTTGAGTTTTATTCGAAATACATCCAACAAACTAGTAAATTCGAGAAATTAAAAACCATAACGGGAACTTGCGATTTTCTAGCATTTATTCTTCAAAGGAAGGCTAAAAATATATTTTTATGAATAATTTTTTTTGTTTTAAATTCGATTTTGAGATATGTACATAAAATTTGTGGATTATCGAACATAAACGTAAACGCAGACATAAACGCAATTTATTCCGGAAGATGTTAAAAAAAAGATGTGCATGGGCATAAATTCAAAAAGAGCGTTTCGGCGGCCATTTTAAAAAAGAAGGAAAGAAAAGTGGAACTATTTTTATAATCATTTTACATTCCCTGTATCTTAAAATAACAACCACAAAAAATTACGTTTCATAAATTGTTTGTTTTACTTACTGCTACACATTCAAAACATAAAAATCATAAAATTAAACCATTACTTTCCGTCCCATATAAAAGATTTGTGATTTCATGTATTTTTCTCTAGATATATTTTTTTTAAGATTTTGAGCTGCTTTTTTGCAATTTATAAACTTGAAATTTTTCCAGGTGGCATATTTCCGGTTGTGCTACCATCCATGTATGTTATGGCTTTTGACTTTGTGCCTGCACGATTTGTAGTAAGATTTTATTTCAAATTGAACAAAACGTAGCTGTTATGAAAATTTTTTAAATTTTGTTTCAAATAAATCAATTATCACAAGAAAATTAAAATGTTTTTTAAACAATGTTAATCAATACATGTTAAAAAATCTATATTACGATTGACGTTTTTTAAAAATTTTCTATCAAAAGACCACTTTTCCATACAATAAATTTCAAGATTTTGAAAATAAAACGTTGAATAGATCATTTCACAATTATTTATTTCAGAATAAACCGTAACAAATAAATAACAATAAAAATAATATTCGTATTTATTAAAAAGCTGACAATTTCATTCCAATTGAATCCCATCTGAAAAAAATCAATGAACATTAGTTGTCTTTTAAATTTAATTTGTCAATTGATCGACAACCAGGAAATAACAAAAGCAGAGGTTCGATCAAAGGTTTGCGATTTCTTTTTGCCAAGTTTACTTCGTAAAACAATGTATCTTCTTTATGGGCATATTTCAAATTCATTATGAAAGATCGATCACTTAAAAGTCGAATCCATTGGATCTTAAGCCATTCCTCTTTCATTTAATTCGAATTGATTTTTCGGTTAGTTATTTGTTGTTCCAGTTGCTTGGATGAAACAAAGTCCTTGGCTTTCATTTGTACAATAATAAAGGGGGTTTGCTTTCTTGTACTTTTAATAACGAGCTACAAATCATTAGGAACAAAACTATTGGGATGGAACTTTTTCTACTTCTCTATTAACCCGGAATCTTTATAAATCAATCAATTTATGGTCAATCTTTTTAATAACCAGATTAGATAATGTGACTATGTAGTTACAAAAGGAAACCATTTTTATATTCCGGTTTTGGCCTCTGCACTGATCACTGTACATTATAAGTTAACTAGTTTATACATAGTTTTTTATATAATGAATAAGGCACGAAACCATTTCATGGGTACCCCGCAAAGCTATGCTTTCATGCCAGACATACATGATGGCCTCATTGGATGAAAGATTGTGAACGCCACGTTAATCGCCTCGTTAATAAGGAACACAATCTGGAATTACTTTGACCAATTCTGTTTTGTTATAATTGTACAAAATTGTAATATTTAAGCCAGGAGAAAGAATTTCCTATAACTTGTCTTCTCTCTGGCATAAGGGGACATTACACCTTCAAATTTTAAAAAATGAAATTTTTTCAAACATTTTTTTTTAATGGAATAAAAAGAGATATCTTAATGAAACTTTCCATGGACATTTTATTTAAGTCAAAGCATACACAAAAAATTTTTTTAGATTTTTTTCCGCCCCTTGTCGTCTGCTACGGTCATTTTCCAAAGAGACCGAAAATTCGCGGCGTGCATCAGAACTGCTCTCAGAAACGACGGAAAAAAAAAAAAAAAAAGGGGGTTTTATTCAGCATTAAATCGCCCTTGGAATGAACTAAAAGGAAGAAAATGGTCTAAAAAATACCAAAATGGCGGCATTTTTTCGAAAATGGAGCTTTTTTGTCCCCTGCAATTTGTTGTAACTCAAAAAATTGAAAGCCGATTTTCCCTTCCGTAGTTCATTCTGAGCAGAAATATGTGTAGATCAACTTGTTAAAATTTTAGAACGATTGGATTAGTAGTTTTTTCTCAATCTTGCACGCCAACTTGAAAAACGTCATTTCGAGATAATCGAGTTTAAAGTTACATTTTTGTTTTTTTTTGTAATTATCCTTACCAAAATTTAGTCTGCGATGCCTGCCCCCTACAATATACCTTCCTCTCGCTCATATCGTTCCTCTTTCAAAGATTTTTGGTCTCTACGAGCAGTTCTGGCCTCTTTAGAGGCCTCAGTCGACTGTCTTTCGGCCTGCTTAATTCTCGCAACATCACGTGTTTTTGCATGTTGCAAGGCAATTTGGCCGACTGTAATACCCAAGACCTGCACTATTTTCAAAACAGCGATGAATCCTTCATTAAATGCACAAGCAGAAATATTTGTAGCCATATTTATGATTTTTTGCCCACAAAAAGAATGCTTGGGAGCCATGTTCCAAACGCAAGAATTATAGCTTTCGTTGTTATTCTGGGTAAAATTACCTAAGCAACGCTTCAATAAATCTTCCGATGATAAGTCTTGATAAATAGGCTTTAAACTTTCTTGCACCTCATCGTCTAATGGTGGAGGATGCTTGAAATTTGTTAAAGCATCGCCACCAGCTGCCTCTGCCTTGCGCCAGTTACACTAACTCTTTTCTCCTACAGGACAATAAGAGTGTTGAGGATTTGCGTCAGTTGAAATTTTTTGGTATTACCCTGCCCAAATTTCCTTGTGCATATTTTCTACAGAATCAGTATTTCTTCGTATAGCCAGACCATAATATGTTGACAGATCTTTCATTATTTTTAGTGTAAGTTGAACTTTTTTCGGACCTTTTTGTCGAGTGTGTTTCGGATTTTCAGAAGCATCTTTTTCAGCTAATTTTTTTTGTTTTTTTTTTCAAAGTTAATTTTTTTTTGGCTTCTTTTACTCGAGTAAACATTCTCTTTTTAACGTGCAGAACGCACTCTTTTTTTCAATTAAAAAGTCACTACCATAAGGCTGCACATCTAACAGATTTTTGAACGTTTTTGTGTCACCATCGCCGATGTAATATTTATACCGCGCATCATGCAGCTCTTCAGACCTTTTGAACATCTCGATAACACCATCGACTTCCATTTTTCCGGCTGAACCTTCGTGATTGACAGTGCAGTTTTCCCTGTGCTCTTCGTAAAATTCTTCAAACTCTACAGTGTGTTGTTTTGATTTCCACGCGGAGCAAACTTTACAATAACTGGATTTTACGACGACATCGAGTATTTTCCCAGTTCGCTTTCCGATCAAAGAAATGATTCCGAGAAGAGATGTATATCCACGTTTTGCCCAGGATCCATCACCTGATACTGCAGAATCATTTTTAATTTCACCAGCAGCTTTATTCAAATCTTTGCCTTCGTTAGAAGCCTTGTTTCGCACAAGCCGGAGAACAGCATCGACAGCAATGTTTATATTGTCAACAGCACTATAATATGTTTCGTGGCCCCACTTTGATCCAATATCCATTAGGCCACAAAAATTCTTAATGCCTCCTAAACCAGCTCCAAGAATTCTCATAACAAACACTAATCGACGATTTATTTCGTATGCACGATCAATTTTTGGACACGAATAAACAAACTCAGTTCTACGTATCCCAAAAATTTCCCCTCTACGGACAGCTGTTATGTGAGAGAATAACGTATTATATTATTGTATTATATATGAACATGTATAGATGAACAGGTGTTACTAAAAGAATGTAGTTGTAGCGATACAGCGAAGTAGACCAAAACCGTAGAAAAAAGACTTTGACGCGCTCCGTAATAAATACAATAAAATTTTTTTTGTTGACATTTTCATGTTTATATTGTTAAAATCCTGTTCTAAAACGTTCATTCTAACATATTCGATCATAAAAAAAATTTCGATTTTTTAAAAATCTGAAGGTGTAATGTCCCCATAATGTGATAAATATATCGAGACATTAGCAGTCTTTTAGCAGGTGCTAAACGCTGCTTCCAGCGAGTCTTATAAGAAGGACTCTATGAGGAGGACCAAAATTCCTAGATACTTTAAGAAGAACTTTTTGCATACTGGTTTTAAACCAATATTAATTTTTTGAATAATAAAAACGACTGTTCTTTCTTCTATAAGTGACACAGACGCTCAACAACCGGTACCGTTTAGTTAGTATTTATAATTTTTTTATATAAATTTTCCAACAAAATGAAGGAAAATTCAAATAAATTTGAAACAAATTCGTATAAATGACTCGCTGTCGCTCGATATAAACAAAAAAATCTCCCCAAATAAAATATTGGCAAAGTTTTATACCATTTTTCTGCTGATTGACCAAAACATAAACAAAAATGTTTCCTCAATCAATTAAACAACAGAAAAACTGGATTATTACTCGCTCCAATATTTGATTGGTTATTGGTTAAGAGAAAAAAAAAAAAAAAACAAAAAAAATTTAAAGGTGAAGCACATTTAGCACATTTTGCGGAAACGAAACGCAAATATTTACAATTAATTGACTAATAGTTTCTAACATTTTATTAAATTAAATTAAATAAAGGATTTTAAATAGGATTTCCTCAATATTCAATTATAAATAATAATCACCAAACTTTTATGTACACAAACTAAATTGGGTTCTCAAAATATGTACATAAAATTTATTTTTTAGTTTAATAAAAAAGGATTTAATTTAATTTTAAGATAAATTACAAATTTTATTTTGGAATATAAATTATAATTTTGATGTTGTTGCGATGACAGCTCAAAATGGAAAGCGGAATCTTCAATCTTAGGAACTGGTTGAAGGTTAATAGCTCGAATTAAAGATTGGATTTTTGATATCAATGGGAAATATTGATCATCGAGATCCAACATATCGGAATCCGCCCCAGCATTCAACTGGAATATTTTATCCTCAGTCTCGACGAACTGATTATATAAATCATTAATCTTTGACAATCGAGCATTAAGCTTATTAAATTCGCAATTTTTCCCTTTTAAGTTAATATAATTAGCCAACTTTGTTAACTGGCCTTTGATCACGGCCTTACGCTTATTTAGGGCTGCGATTTGATCGTCACTAGACATAACGAGTTCGATTATCGAATAAACTTGGGTTTATACAAGGAAAGCAATTAACACGGAAATAAATGCTCGGACAATTCACTTTATTTTAAATAAACTAAAACGGTTTTCCTGGATATCGGAACCTGATCGGCTATCTGGTTTCCTTGGTTAAAAATCTCACGTGTTGTGGACTGGATCAATATAATATAACTCTCCAATGCTGCTGGTAATTTACATACACAATTGGTTGCGTAATCCGGCTCGAAGGATCGGTGCATCATTTCTTTAGATAATAAATTTCTTAACATAATTGGGATTTATTTTAATTAATTTAGTAATGAATTAAATTTCCCCTTTGAACACTTAATATTTAATAATTTGTAATAAATAATAATTAAGTTTAATATAAATAATTCAGTTTACTTAAATTTAAATGTTAATTGAACAATGGCGATGTTGATGATGATGATACAAAAAAAAACACGATCTTGTTGAGATTTGTTTATTTTTCCACGGGGGGCGTGATGTTTTGGTTTGTATCGGGTTGGTATCTAATTCCTCAGAGATCAATGTTTCACTTGACCCGGAAGGAGCATTCGATTTCAGCTTTGCCCTATCGTTTTTACCGATCAACTAATTGTTGTGTATTGCGTTATCACTGGGGTCCAAATCCATTTATTGCGCTGGCTAAAACGTTTTATTATTATTTTTTATTGAGGCAGTTGTTCATTGACCACGTGCCTCTTTCTATGGCGGTAATTTGTGATACAATTTCATTATCAAATGGTAATGACCTTTTGAAAGTTATGTTAGAAATCGCCACTAAATTACTATCACAAAAAAAATAATTTTTTATTATCTATTGTTTAAGTGTTTGTTTATATTTATTTTTTATTAATTATTTTAATTTTGGTTTTACTTTGTTTAGTCAAACGCATTCACATTTTTTGAATACATAAATTGAAAATGAAGGCTAATTTCATCGTCGTTAAAGGATATCTAAAAATTCTGTGTACCCGAAAAAATAAATCTATTCTCTTCTAATTATTTTCCAGACTGATACCTTTTAATCAACAATACAGAACAAGAATTTTTAATCAGTTTGTCGCTCAATATATGTATTATAAAATACAAAAAGCTCCGAGAAAACAGAACAAACAGAATACGAAAAATTCATAAATTTTTAATTTTGATTGTAATCTTTAATTACATTTATTGAATTTTACTAACTTACCTAAATAATGTATTTATATATTTTCATTTTAACTCTTGAATTTTCCCATCATAGGGATCGAAACCATGTTTTATTCATAGTATTTAAACAGCATACGAATGTGAAAAGGTTATAAGTTTATTTAATTTTCATGTCACATAGCTAAATAATTTAGCTATGTGACATAAGAAAAAAAATTAGTAGCGAAACAATTATTGTTTTGCTACTAATTTTCATTCATTTTCAAAATCCGCTAGTAGCATGGTCTGGTTTCATTTTTACCACCCTTAAAAATATACGGAATACCAAAAAAAATCTTATCTACAAAATAAATTAATGGTTCGTGTGTTTTTTAATTTGTCTCAATAGATTAGTTTATTTATTTTTATTATTTTCCTTTCTGCTTCCGAATATTACAGTATAGTTTACACATAGGTTTCTCTTATCATTTTCGTTTTTATCGAAAACGGAGTGTTTATCTTAATTACAAAACATTTTATAGACATTAAAATTGATAAAATTTTAATCAAAAATTAAATAAATAATAAAAATAAAATGTTTATATAAATAAAAGGAGAGCTACCACTTTACAGCACCAATAGCAACAACAACAAAAAAGGACATAAAAAATTAATTGATTTGAAGGGATAAATAAATAGCGAGCACACATACGAGATACGACTACAAGGAGATTTACTTTTCCGTACTATATACAAATAAAATGTAAGGATGAGCAGAAGACTTACCGTACACAAGGAAACACAAAATTACGTGATTAAATTTTTAAATAAAACGTGTTGTACGCTTATCTTCCTACGTTTTTTTCCAATGTTTTATTTTTATTTTTTTCTTAACTCATCAATTGTTTAATTTATTATTTTTTATAAAGAAAACAAAAAGGTTTTGTGCTTAGTCTTAGTTATTGTATTTGTACTAAATTTACGCCGGCAATAAAAGTTAAAATAAAACAAAAAATTTTTTGGTTAGGTTTTGTACTTAATTTTTAGGGAAATTGGGTGAATTGAGAAAGGTTTTTTAATTATGTACAATTATTTTGCTGGAAACAGTATTGGCAATTTTATATTTTTATTACTCTGTTTTTGCTCTAAATTGTTGGAAGAAATTATTAAGTTTATTGTTTTTAATTTATGGTTTCTATATACAAACTAGCTGACCCTTTTTTGAAGAAATTCTTTTATTGATTCAAAATTATCGTTCACATTAAATATCTAATTGTAAAAACTATTGTTTTAATTACAGAACCTTTTAGTTAACTGTATTTGTAGTATTAAATTTAAAAGGCGGCTTGAATATATTTAATATTGTCATCTTATTAATTAATCAAAGTTTGAACCACATTAATTTTTTTTGAAATAATAAGATTTCCTATTAATTTAGTTTTTTCTTGTACGACGGTAAGTTTAATTTAACAGTTCATATTGTTTATTTAATATTATGTCATTTTACAATAAATTTATAGTTTTAAATTATTAATTTAAAAATTGTTAATCATATTAAACCAATAATTTCAACTATAAGTTTATTACGTCAAAAGATTTACATATATTTTTGATCAAGTGAAATGAAATTAAATTAGGTGAAAACACTTAGCTTCTCTAGTGGCCAACGCTTTGAAACCTTATCCAAAACCTTTGTGCCTGATTGGGAATCTAAATAACAAAAATACCCTATAATTGCCTACGTCATTATAGATTTATAGATATATGTACGTACGCACTTTTGTTGCAGAAAAACAATCATATAGGTACGGTCATTTGTGAATATTTCTCCACAATAATGTTTAAACATTTCCTCAAATCTTATTGTTAGAATCGATTCAACTAAATTCAGAAAATTTTGCGCGAAATAATTTAAGTGAACCATAATTTTAAAAGAATTATGAAATTTCAATCGAATTTAACATAATATACCCTTTTCCCAATGACGTAGTGCATATGTCCCATTTCTTAATGACGATTCATCATCTTGAAGCTAAATCCGATTTACAAAAACAAATAGCCCATAAGTACATAATATGCATATTAGCGTACTTGAATTAATAACATTTCCAATTTATTCATTTTATTTCTTAAATGTTTATAATTTTAAATTAATGCATTAGAGTAAATTGGTTGTAATTTGAATTTCAATCTATTGTTTCAATATAATAACAAATTGTTTTCTCATGATAATTTGGGATTGCTGTCGCTATAATTCTTCGAAAATCACCCTAAATTTTTTTGCGATTTCAATTCAATAGGACAAACTATTATTTTAGTAGTGTTATCTTATTCTTTCGACATTTGGGTAGTGCATATACATCCTATTTTTCATTAACATTATTCTATGGCCGCATAGTGTGTACTCCTTTTATAATATTTTATAGGAGTTTTAAACTAAATCATTTCAATTATCTATCAAGGCAATATAACAATTAATAGTTATTGTGTTATTTTAATACAGTGAAAAAAAAGTGAGGTGTGTGAGCTTCATTGTAAATATGATAAGTATACATTATTTTATAAAAATTTATATACATATGTGATATCGTGTTAATTAGTGTTAAAAGTTGTAGTAAAATTGCATGTACAATAGTGCTTTTTTCTAATTCTATTTTATTACCGTTTAATTTATATGCGCAGTTACTTAAGTTTTTATTCTAATACATTATGTTGTAATAATAGAAAAAATTTTAATTTAGTAAAATATATAATGATTTAAATTTAGTTTTTTTTTTTTTTAAATTAAGAATGAATAATAATAATATTAGTAGTGTTGACATAACCCAAAAAATCGATACTAGTAGTGTCAATATTGTTCTAGAAGAAGACAATATTGTTTCAGAGGTGGATGGAATTAAAGCTCTTATTTGTGGATCGTTCGGATTTGATGAAATAGTTTTAAATCGAGTTATTGGTAAATTATATTGATTTGTTAAAATTAAATTTATATAATTTCTCAGCGCAGCCACTTTTTATTAATTTAATAAAAAAAAAAATTATTTTTATTAGAATGGGGTTTAGACTTATAAGGTCTTTTAGTAATTAGTGACAGCGATGTTAATGATTTGTTTCCCGTGAATATGTTGGGTGTACGTGCAAAATGTAAATACCATTTTATTTATTTATTTATTTTGATTTTTTTATTTATTTAGATACACTTAAAAATTTACAAATTTTTGTTACACTCCATTTTGAGCTTTTGCTCATTTACAACAGAGTGTAACGCTTCTTGGTGCTACGGTGCACATGCTTGCTGTAATCTTTAATCCTGAGAGCTCAGTGAAGGTAGGGTTCAAACTATTTAGTGACCAGCAGCATTACAAATAAACACGGTCATGTGCAGAATAAAAAAAAAATAAACTCATTCACTTTCAATGCCCTTGCCTCTTAACACTTTCCACTTCCCCACTAAATAATCACTTAGACAACCATATTTAAATTTAACACATTTTATTTAAGATTATTATGGGTTTAAATTTATACATGAACAATAGAATAATTTGAAGCTACCGACCTTCTCTACATAATACAATAATAATTGCGTTTTAAACCCGAATGGTGGAAAATATGTACGTATAACCCAACACCTATAGGAGCGCTCGTGGATGACCTTATTGGAGTTTAAAATAACTATAATAGATTGTTTTAGGTGTCAATTATAAACAACCACCACCATATCACTTTTCCACAATTTGACCGTTTTTTTTTTGTTTGTACCGTTAAAATTTAATTTAAGGTAACGGTTACTTCACTATAAACTAAATTATTTAAACTAATTAATCACTAATTTCCCACCACCAACTTAAAAATGAGCAATACAAATGAAAAGTGCACTTAAACTAAAGTGAAATCACTAAAAAAAATGATCCAATGTTCTTCTCGACTGTGCCAATTTATATTGGGTATTTTAGCACTACACAACCGGACAATTGATTCTGATGGATGGATTAATCGGTTGTATCCACTTGAGATCAACAACCTGCGTTGACCGCTGTGTTGTTTGGGTGACAATGCGTCGTCCAAATTTACCACATTTTCTCGAATGATCTAACAATGTATGACGATATAAGACTAGATTAGTCTATCAACACGACTAAACCAAAATAATTTAAGTCTTAATCCACCAGGAACGCTAATAATAGATTGTTAATTTGTAATGGCTAGGTATATTTTACGGTATCCCATTAAATATCGGTCGCAAAATTGTGACACCTGATCTAGCGTTCTTACAATAATCTATTTTGGTTAATTAATTATTGTTTATCACAATATAAGATTGTTGTAGGACAATATTTTTTTTTTTTGTAACAATAAATTGTTTATTTTTTTTAGTTTTATAATTTTGAAATGCACTAATTGATTTTAAGATATATTTTATATGCACAATGGCAGAAGATTGGAAATCGAATGATAAAGAATCAGTTAGTCCCAAACAACCAAACAAAACAATAAAGCGCGCTATAAATCAGGTTAAAATTATTATAGATGCACTGCTAATAGATACGTTATGGTTCAATATTTAAAAAAAAAAATCAGGTTGGGGCGAAAGTACTATATGTTCGTAAGATCTATTAGACTACATTTATTTTCTTTGCATCTCACCCAGATACGCTAGTTACAAGAGATTACCAAAATATTTAAAAAACCATGGCTTGCTCATTGTGGTATTATAATTTTTTATGTTAGGATCACTGCACACCTGTTTAAATTTCTCGAGATGCTTCACCTGGATCTTTGATGTCTTTGTAAATATTTTCAAAATGTTGATTTAATCGATTACACAGCTTTTGATAGTCTGATCAACACGATTTACAATTTTCCTTCATTTAATTTTTTAACTTTAGGTTGGAGTCCTCAAATTATAATAATTTTGGTTTTTGCTGAGTTTCTTTTTTCCAAATATTGGTTCATGCGGTTAACCCGTTTTCGTATCGAGTACAATTTTTATTTGATTAATAAAAAAAAACAAATTAATTTAGAAAAAAAAAATATTCACTATTTAAGTGTATGAAGAAAAAAGGTATAGATATATTTGTTTATCCATGGATGGTTTATATTCACGAACCAACCATAAGAGCTGAAATAATTTATATAATTTAAATATATTGTAAAATTTAATTTTGCTTCGTTGTACGTGTCATATTTATAAAGGCTGACACATTTCTGATGTATCTACTTCGTGCCGAGAATGGTTTGATAGATGCTCTTCTTCTGAGAGCAATTCTAGTAAAACCCATCGTTATTTTCGAAAGCCAATACAAATTTAATATCAATTTAAATGGATCTCAGAAAGGGCTTGCTATTTTACAATTTTATAAAGAAAACGAATATTTGGATGAAATTCAGAAAGATAATTTAACTTCAGTTATTGTGGATAGCTTTTCTAATGAAAATAGAACCATGAGTATGACTGACATAAAAAATTTCGCCAATGAAATAAAATATGTTTTTCGGAAAGAAATTGTTGTGAGTTCATTTACATTACATTTAACTAATGTTTTTTTTTATACATGCGTATAACATCAGATTTAATCCCAAAAATTTGCATTCGATCATTTCAAGTCAATTAAATCATTCAAATTTTAGTCACATGCTAAATGATCCGTTGCAAAGTTTTGGGATTTCATCATTTTCATTTTGTTATGAACTCGACATCAAAAAGATTTACCAAATTTCGTTGTTTAAAAATCTAAACTTTTTTATATGTAGGGAGTATTACTATAGAAGGCGTGGACGCGGCCTCAACCCCGTTGGGAAACTTCATGACAAAGCCGCTAATGCAAGGGTAAAACTAAATAAACGTCTCAAAAAGATACTTGAAATTAAGTCATCAAAAGGTTAGTTCAGAATATGTAAACATTATATTTTTTTTTATATAGCTGTAGGTTTCGATATTTTTATATGTCATTTTCAAAAGAAATAAGCTATTGATTTGGGAAATGATCGAAAACATATAGAAAATTAAAGCAATTATTTATAAGGAAATAAAATAGAGGCCCAAAAACCAATAAAAAATTATTTTACTTTTTGTTTCCTAATAATAATAAATTAATTTTCTTAACTTTTAGAAACTTCAAATACTGGTGAGACCTCAGACAGACATAAATTGTACACAGGACGACGAAGAAATCACTATATGGTTAACCCACAACAATGAACCGTGAACTGAAGTCGAAAAAAAGTGGGCAACTGTACTAGAATGCCGCCAGCGTGACATTAAATCTCATCATAAGTTGATTTTCCGGCATTTTTTATAGACAAATATATTAATTGTTCATGGCAATTAATATATTTATTTGTCTATAAAAAATGCCGAAAAATCAACTTATTACAGACAGACAAATTAAATTCTTAACAAATTAAATCTCATCATTCCGATATTCTAAAAAAGTGGCCTTTACTGAAGAATAGTATTGGCTATACACTGATAAATTTTAACACTATTCGTATACTAAAATAATTTTTGTTTCTAATCCATTGCTATTTATTTACGTATAGACTACAAACTATTACATCCAGAAAATTGATCACGTTTATTTGATAATTAGCAATCTTCCGCAAGTAAAATTTTACCCTATTTCAAAGAACACGTTACAGATAAAGTAACTGTTCTTCAGTTGATACAATTGGATGATATTAACGATGAAAGTAAGTTATATTGATGATCACAAAATTAGATTTATTTAAGCTATTTTTTAATAATGAACAATTTATGTAATTATTATTTTCATATTTATATTTTCAGATTCTCGAGATTGCCTCATATTTTTAATCCTTCGTTCAATTTTAGAACCCTCGATACTGTCACGGATAAAGAACAACAAAAAGATCAAGTGGAGACCGTCAATTTTGGATGCACAGAACTCAACAGTTTTACAATGCGTCTCTATTAATGATCTTAATACGAAGGTAGATGAAATAAAAAATAAGTTTTTCGAAAAAGGTTTGACATTTCAACCAATAATGATAGTAGTGGGAGAAAACTTAAAGAGTCTCCAAAATTTTTACACATTTTATAATGGAATAGTTTATAAATTCCAAAGTTTTTTGAAATGTTTAGATGGAACGTATAAATTAATTCATGTGATGAATTTCGAATATCCTATCGAGGGAAAAATGTTTATTTTTTTATTCAAAATTATTTTTACAATTTCAAATTGAATTTATACCCCAATTCAACAAAATTAGAAGAATATTTGATTAGACAGAATTAATTAATATATTTTAATTCATTTTTAAAACAATGAAATATAAAATGTTTAAATGTTTTTTGTGCCAGGAATCATTTTCCAATTCTTCAATTTTAACTGATCACTTGAAATCATTTCATATTATTAAACAGATTAGTCGATTCCAATGCCTTAAGCCAAACTGTTTCCAGAATTTTGCGAATCCCAACCAATCGTAGTTCCGATAATTTTAACCAATGTTCGGATATACTATAGTGATGAATTCATCTTTCGTTGAAGTGAATTGGCAAATGTCAGATGAAATCGATAGTAATCCACTGGAAGTATCTACCGGAATTTATCTATTTCCGATTCTTAGCAGTTCTTTGGAGAAGACTTCTGCGGTTCTATCCCGTTGCAGGAACACTCGCATAATTATACTCAATGGTTTTCACGTATAGCAACTAATACGTTAACTTGAGACATGCGTTTAATTCATCCGCCGCTGTTGATTTTGGAATCACGGGAAGTGTTTGTCGGAAGTCGCCCGCCAACAGTATCATCACGCTACCAAAACGACGATTATTGTTGCGCAAATCTTTCAATGTTCGATCGAGTGCTTCTAATGATCGTTTGTGCGCCATCGTGCACTCATCCCATATGATCAGGTTACAATTTTTCAACACTTCTCCCATGGCTGATTGCTTTGAAATGTTGCAAGTAAGATTTTCGTTGATTTGCAGGTTTACCGGAAGCTTTAGTGCTAAATGCGCCGAGTTACATACTTGTAACGAACTAACATCAATACATACTCGCAACGAAACAACATCCGCATTCTAGCTGATGAAGCATAAAAGCCAAAAAATTGATGTTACGTTGCACGTACACCAAACCAACGACATCGGAATTATAGCCGACACAACCGAATAGATGTAACAAAATCACACAACGTTGTGTCTACCAATGATTACATTTTACCGGGAAATTACCAGACATAACATGACACCATACATTCTGTCTAGCTTGCTAAATTATGAGTAGAATTTATATTTAAAGATCATTATTATTATTGTACTCATTAAGTTAACATTGTAGTTTTTTTTAAATCTAAAATAAATAAAATATCGCCCTGGATAAAATCCAGAGTTTTAAGAAAATAAAAATTTTAAGTTGTGAAAACTATAATTGGCGCAGTTAATAGTGGACATTTTTTAATATCCGTACGAGAAACCACATATACTGCAAAGTGAATAAAAGCCCGTGTTTTAGGTGTCACAATAATTGTTTAAGTTAAAGTGAAATACTGACGGTGTATCAGTAAATTGTGCTTAGAACCAAAATTTTATTCTCGAACACACTACCAAAGAAGTAAAAACCAAAATAATAAGCAAGATGTTTTCGTTCGACATGACACCTTCATCCCGCTCAATCTCCGCACAGTCTGCTGAGAAGGCTCCCTTATCATCGGAAAGTCTACTGGAATCGCCAATCCGGTCGCGACTGTCACCAATGCCAAATTGAAGAAGGAAGGGCACATTCACAACAGACCACGCGACGATCTCAAGGGGCGGAAGCCGTCATCCCTAAGAAACGACTAACATATGTGTTGTGTCATTCTCCCCGACAGCCCGGCCGGAAGAATATGGAGGAACCGACCTTCACCCAAACCCGGCTTCAGCACTCATCCGATCATACCATCAGGAATTATTCCCTCATGGTAAGATCAGACCAACAACAAAAAATATGGATGGATAAATTATGATAATTATTGAACAAAATCTTCTCTATGCCAATAAAAATTTAGAACCAAAGAAAACAGAGATATGAGAAGAAAACAAAACCAAACAACAAAATGATTTTATGATGCAGTCGAGTAATGAGTAGTCGATGGACCATCGAAAACACCGACATTTCAGTTTTCCGTATGTATTACAACGATACAATATATACGAATAGTTCAATTTGTGCTAACATTTTTAGTTAATTTCCCACAGCCAATGTCCGCTACATGCTCAAAGAGGAATTAATTAGAAAGCTTTTAATTTTCCATTTCCGATAAGCGAACACAAAATACGATCCAATTGTTTGTATTTAAAATGAAAAATACAAAACAAATTTATTGTGCTTATATTGTATTTCATTTTTTACTCTTACGCCAAAGGATCATTTTATTTTGTTATTCCTTAACACATATTCGTTTCCTTTATCATGATAACAATCAATTTCCAATAGATAAAAATTGAAAACAACAATAAAAATAAAATGCTTATTGACATTTTTATTTATTTTATATTTTAGATATCACATTTTGCTTTCTCTTGTACTTTATTTTATACACTTCTTAATCGATTATTATGAATTGAAAATAACACAATGAAGGAATCAAATTACAAGCATCAATAAAAAGAAAAAAAAAACTTACACAGATTTTTCCATTTTAAAACAGAAAATTTTTATGAAACAGAACCGAATGAAAATGAATTTGTTTTGGGAAATGAACAAGGAAATTATTATTACGATTTTTGCTATTTTTTCAACAATAATAAGACAATGTAAACTGAAAAACAATATTCTTAAGACAGGAATGGTAACATAATAATATTGGTTGTATTTTAATCCATTATTATAGGTAGTTGTCTGTTTTTATGTACGAATATATTGTATATTATAAAGATGGCATTTATCCATTTTTATCAGGTGCCGTGGCTTTTATCACTGTATATTATAGTTTAAAAAACGGTGGTTTTTTAAAAAAAAAAAAATTTTACAATTTATTAATGTTTTTTATATAACAATATATGGTTAAAAAATTTTTTTAATTACAAGCACAAAAAAACAAGCAAAATAAAATTTTTTAATTTATACGATTCTAAAAAAAAAAAAAAAAAAAAAAAAAAAAAAAAAACACAAATTGGTAGTAAAATATCTTATAGTGATAATTTTAATAATTTTAAAAAAATTTATTTACTATGGAGACTAGTTTCGGAAATTTCTTCCTTCATCAGATCCCATTACTACACTAAATTCAATGTCAAAAAAATATATAAAATAGGAAAAAAATAAAAAATAATAAAATTATATGATTATTTATTGTTAAGTGCATGACGTAGTGCGGCCATTCTATCCATTGTATCCATTGTTTAGTATTAAATCATAAATTTTGTTTGTTTTGGAATTGATTTTGTCGTAAAATTTTTTAACCATATATTGTTATATAAAAAACATTAATAAATTGTAAAATTTTTTTTTTAAAAAACCACCGTTTTTTAAACTATAATAGAATATATTGTATTCAGAATCGAAAGCTCTACGAAATATTTTATTAGTTTAATAGTTTATTCTTTTTGGTGTAATAATCAAATAGACTAAATTAGTAAGTACACGTATCATTTACTAAAATAAGGTTGCAACATTTTTTTTCTCCGATCGTAGGAAAAAATATATCTTTCCATTGTTTTTTCGAAACGAAAAGCTCATGATTCCAGTACGTTTTATTTGTTGCTAAGCAACGAGTAATAATAGTACGAGAATATTTTTTCTGGCCTAGGCCGGGAATATACTCCCGTATGGATTTTTAATTGCTTAGAAAAAATAAAATTTCACTTATAAGGTCAAACGCATTTATTTATTTTAATTTAACAGTATACATAATAATCAATTTTTATTTGATAAATCTATGCCAAACTAATTATGTGTTAGGTATAGGAGTTTAATTTTACTTATTTGTGATATTAATGGTTATCGTACAATTAGTACAATTATTGAACATTGGTGGATTAGTAGTATCGCATCCCAACATTGTTGTTGATATATTGCAAAATCATTAACATTATTTGCGTCGGCTGTTTCATTATCCGTTGTATCGAAAATTTTATGAGCAACTTCAATTTTATTGATAATGGATTCATCGATGTACCCTTCAGCAACAGTCGATGACTTCCATCATCTAATTTTTTTAAGCATGTTAAATCTGCGCCATTATCAACTAAAATTGTCGAAGATGAACGGCGGAAACAGTGCCCTGTTGTATTGTTTTGCGTCTGGCAATTTTAAAAAAGTAGCAACAATTTGTGGCATTTTACCAAACTGAACTAAAAGTTTAGATCCCAAATCACTAATGTCAGTAATTTCCATGCGGGATAGTTAATCCCGTCGACAAGCACCAGCGAATCCAAAAATTAACGCAACCTACAAAAAACAATCATAATATTACATACAAAAAAATAATGCAGTGTGAATTGTATTTTATCCGAAAACATATTTGAATTTAATGTGTAAATACAAATAATAATCGTTTTAAAATACCTACATGCTTACTTTAGTAACTAGGAACGAATCATCTGAAGCTTCCAAAATGAATTGTTGAACATATTCCATAGTTAATATTTTAGATTTCATCGCTTTATATCCGTCGGATTTGCGTTTCAAGAAGACACGTAATTTTTGGTATTTTGCAATATCCACATTATTTTTAACCACTAGCATCGACCTGACCATTGAGCCATTGAGTGGTTTGACCATAATGTGGATGATTTCAATTTTGTAGATAAATCAGCGAAATACGCCAGAATGTCGTTTTCCGAAAATATTTACGATCGAATATTTTCGATTTTTTACTTTGTTTTGATTTCTTAATATGATAATTAATGAATAATACTAAAAATTATTTTGGGTTTATATTCGTTTTACAGTCCGATCGGAGAAAAGATAGTATGTACAATTCGGAGGAAAAGTGCATTCCCGGACTCCCGTGGTTGCCGGACTCGGCTATCGCCTCGTCCGCCAATTTCCACTATCGTCCGGGAATGCAGTACTTTTCCTCCTAATTATACAATATACTATTATTAAACCAGTATTTAGTTGATTTTAGTGTTTTCTTGTACTAGACAATTGTGATTGAAATTTTCACAAGATTAACTTGAAATTAATGTTTAATAATTTGTACAATTAGTTATTAAAATATATGTTGTATTAAAATATAAAAAGTATAATATCCAAATGAAATATTTAAAAATGTTTAGTAGCTGTAACATATGGTCAAGACCAGTGATTGTTACTCCTTTAACATACATAATTAACGTAAAATAAAAGAATAAAAATTTTATGCAAAATACGTCAAATCAAATTTTTGTGGAAGTCATGTTTTAATTTTATGATTTTAAGTTAAAAAAAAAAAACATGATTTTTTTTGTTGTTGTTGTTTTTTAAGGTTCAGAGTGTCATATATTTTAAAATTGCATGCACTTGGTTTGGTTGTATTTATTGATATAAAAAAAAAGGAATTATTGAAAAATTATACAATTGGGATTATTTTAAAGATAAATAAATAGGGGTTGTAAAATAATTTTAAAAATGGTACCACCTTTAATTTCTTCGTTTTTAAAAAGGACGCCGAAACGTTCGTTCTGAATATTCTTTCACGTCCATGTTTTTTTTATCTTTTACCACATTTAGTTCTAATAGGCATACTGTAACGATCGTTCGTGCGACGCACAACTGTTGCTACCAGTAAAGATCTTGTGCCCTTAAGTAGGCTTCGAAATTTTCATTTGATTAGCGATTGTGGTCTCTTACTGTGTTGACAATATTGAAAATAAATAATCAATGAATACCACGACAAACACCGGTACATACTGACCAGCAACAGAGCAAAAACAATTAAATGATTGCGCGGTGGTAATAGCCGTTGTGTAGATAAATCTTTGGCGCGAAAAAATAAAAAAAGATGTTAGGAGGTGGAAAAGCAAAATTAGTCAGTCAGAAAGTAACCGCTCTAGACTCGAGTGGACTAAGTTTTGTTGTGCGAAAAATAAAAATAAAAATTAAAAGGGATAATTTAGTAACTGCCCAGAAATAATTTTAAATTAAAACAAAAAACTATAAAAGCACGTATATATGATACATGTATAGTATTTAGATATTTAAAATGTCTTAGTTTTCTAACGAAAAATTTTAATAAATATAAGTAAATTGTGTGTACCTAAAATAAGCATTTGTTTAAAGTAAAATCTTAGTGGTTATGTTCAGTTGAGTAATACTTATAGTAAAAAAGAAACAATAAATAAAAAATAACTGTAAGAACGGTCGAAAATATTGTGATAGGTGTTATTTGGCTTTGGTATAATTAAAAAAATTTGTTAATAAAAGATGAACTATTTCTAGTAAATCGTTTGTTATACAAAATTTATTTTTTTGTGTTTTTCCGGTCAAACCAGAAATTTTAGCCTGCCTAAAAATTGAAAACTGTAAGAAAAATAAAAACAACCCCGAGTGCCTTGCTGTGCATTTAAACACAGAAGAAGATAAAGAACACACAAATAATTCAACAATTTTATCTGGCCTATTATTCGCAACCAGTTGATTGTGGAAAGTTTGATACCAGTTACCCCGCTTGTGGGTTACGGTTTGGTTGGTGACGATAGCGCTTAAGTTGTCGCGTGTTTTTTTTTTGGTTGGTCGTTGGATTTTGGATCAGCCTGTGACATATATACGCGGATCAAACGGTCGATTGAAGTGTATTATTATATGTAAAGCTGTTTACGGCGTACAAAGCGAATCCGGGACTATTGGCGTAATTTGGTCCAAATTGGAACGTGTCAGGATCATCATTGCAGCCGAGTGGATATAAGAAAAAAAACAGTTCGTTATTTTTTTTTATATTTATCATTATTATTAATTATTATTTTAGTTAAATTTATTGTTTTGAATACTTTAATATTTTGGTTATTCAGGCTTCATTTGGAAGCTTTAATTGGTACTCTGTATTTTTTTATTGGCTCATTTTTTTTCCTGTTATTCTTATTAGTTTTCCTTACATTTTTTTTAATTACTGTTGATTTATAGATGATTGATTTATTGTCGAGTTATAGTCATGTGGTAATTGATTTCGCTTACAAGGGGTGAACGGGCAATGCGATGTGTTTTTAGATGTAGTTTTTTTTTATTATTAAGGTAGTTTAATTAACCAATTTTGTTTATTCACGCACACAGAGCAGTAGTGTTTCTTATATCATTTGAATTTGTAAGATGGTTGTGGTACGCTTGTGGTTAACGGAACCCTCCCGACCGATTAGCTGCTGATGCCATGGACGTTTATTGTGTGCGGCCACGCGGAACTCATTAACCCAAGCCATCATCTTTTAGCGTGTGCGATATATTTAATTTGCTTACACTAAATTTTAGCACGCCACAAATTTAATTTAATATTTTAATTTCAAATTTATAAATTTTATTTTTATTTAACTTATTTTTCTAATTAACAATTTGTATGTTATTTATTTCACCACCATGTTAATGTGTTGATGTTGGGTAGGTTGAGAGCAGCGCATGCGCTCAGCACAAAATCGGAGACGAGACTAATTTTTGATTTTTTAAATAATTTTAATTTTATTTTGTTTTGTGTATATTTGCGTTGTGAATGTGATACTATTGGTCCAGCCAACCATGAAGAAGAAGTCAACATAATACACATTCGAGGTGGAATGTGCGCTGCTAAGTTTGCATTGGTTTATTGGGTGAACCGGTACAATCTCGTTTGGTTTTCGTGCAAACTATGTTTAAGTGAGTGGGTATAAAAATCAAGCTTTAATGATGTGTTTTTTTCAATTTTCTGGAGGACTTTTTTTTACGGTCAAGCTCTACTTTAAGCGTTTAAGCAAAAAAAAAAGCATGAGGTACAACAATTAGTAAAATAAAAATAAAATATTGGTATAAGTCATGCATTTTGTTAGGTCCAACCCCTCCGATATCCTGTACCACTACAAATATTTTTGGAACTCCTTCAACACTAATGATAAATTACAGGTATAATAAAATGTATAGTATAATTAAAAACAAATATAATCTTTTTTTTATTTTTTTTTAAACACCTTAATTGATATGGCTATTACAATCTTAAACATTATTTATTCATTAGTAAGGTTGACATTAGTACTTATGAGATAAGCATAAACTTGTGTGGGTTTGCTAGACCAGTATCCAGTTCCCTTAAGATATAATATTCATACAGTTAGCTCATGTGGTTTGATTCGTTTGAGCCACCTTACTTCGTTTGTACTGTCCAGTAGTTGTACGGCCTCAACGTTGGTGTGGGTAAAAAGTCTCTTTCTCATGTTTAATGGCACATTCGCAGATTACGTCGTCTATAAATTGTATTTTTAGAACATTGTGTATTTCCCTGTAAGCCACAAATCGGTAAGCGTTAATGACCATTCGAAGAAATTTATTTTGGCCATGTTGTATAATGTCTCTATTGGATTTATGAGTACAACCCCGTAGCTGCGCACCATACATCCATATTGGGTTAAAGATAGTCTGGTAGACTAGTCTTTTGCAATACAGGTTCACTTTGGAATGATGCCTAATTAACCAGTATATTTGACGTTGTTTTAATCGTATCTATTCAGTTTTTGTTTCACGTGATGTTTCCAGTTGAGCCTTGAATCTAAATGCAGACCAAGGTATTAAGCCGATTCAGCCTGCGGCACTTGCACCCCATTGAGGTATATGTGTAGACTGTTATTTTTGTGTCGGAGCGTAAATGTCACATGGGTTGATTTGAGCTCATTAAGCACGATTTTCCAGTCAATTGTCCATTTAGTAACGTTGTTCATTGCTCGTTATAGATTTTCTACTGCCCTTGATTTTAATTCGTCTACTGACGCCGATGAATGTTTTATTCGTTGTAAGTATGTCCACAGTGTAGAGAAAGTAGAGGAGGGGCCCCAACAAGCTTCCCTGGGGAACTCCTGCTAGAGTTGGATACAAGTCAGAACATGTTTCTTCATGGATGACTTTGAATTGGTGATCAGAGAGGTATGATTAAAGCAGCTGGCCATAGTTTTGTGGTAGCATTTTGCTCATCTTGAATGTCAATCCCTCGTGGCAAACCCTATCAAAGGCCTGAGATACATCCAGAAATACGGCGGGGCAATATTTCTTTTCTTCTATTCGATGGAATTGTTCAATTTTGGAGTGGTTATTCCTGAATCCAAATTGAAAATCAGGAACGTTTTCCATTGGCTTTAGACGTTTTAGTAGTAGGTTTTTATAAAGCTTTGATAAGGTCGGAAGCAGTGAAATTGGTCTGTATGATGTTACTTCTTCATATGGTTTACCTGGTTTCCTCAAAACAATTATTTGGGCCGTTTTGAAGCATTTGGGTACATACTTCAATCTCATACAGGCATTAAATAAGTATGTGGTCATGATGATTGCTTTGCGTTGAAGTTTCTTGAATAGACCCGGTGATATTTCATCAATTCCTGGTGCCTTTTTTTGGCTAAGATTTTTGTCGATTTCTTCAGAAATTTTCATTGGCGTGACCCTTTTAAAATCCTGATTTGGTTGATAGACAGGTGTTACGTCAATGTTGGATTGAATGTCATGGGGTTGAAATACTGTTGCTAGGTGTTGAGCAAATAGTTCCGCTTTTTCTTTGTCTTGTCGAACTCAATTGCCTTGAGCATTTCTTGGACTTAGTCCGCTTAAGTCCGCTTTTGATTAGTCTATTGACTTTGTTACTTATTCGATTGAAGGTGGTTTTGTCAGCGGGATTTCTGGTGAGATGCATATTCTCCTTTCCTTTCTCCTTTCCTTGATGTGTTCCCTGATTTCAGCCGGGTATTTGACTTCAATCTCCGCTTTGTCCTGTAATTGTGGAGTAGCTAGACTGGCGGCCATACCAGTGTTTTCAATGAAATTGTTTGTTTGTTGTTCCAATTCTTCATTACTTTTAATACTAACTTTTAATTCAACTAGCTCTTCCAGTTTTTCTCTGAAGAGATCCCAATCCGTGAATCTATTAGTAAGGTTTTGCTTTTTATTTTTCTTGATTACTATAGCGCTTACTGACAACAGTACATGAATGTGATCAGATGTTAAGTCGTTAATTCCTTCGACTCTAGTGTAACTGGATGAAATACCTTTTATGCTGAAGAAATCAAGCAGATTTGTTATTTTTCCTGCATCCGTTGGCCAATACGTTGCCCCCTTGGAAACAGATATTCACATTGGTTTTCATGAATAGCATTGAACAAAGCATTTCCTTTCCCAGGAGATATTAGCCTGGAACCCCAAGCTTGAAATCGTCGAGTTTTTGGCGCTAAGTGAAGAAGTTGCAGTTGACTACGAATATGAGAGTCGCGTTACAGATCGA
Source organism: Tipula vernalis (assembly GCA_958295665.1). Taxonomy (NCBI): domain Eukaryota; kingdom Metazoa; phylum Arthropoda; class Insecta; order Diptera; family Tipulidae; genus Tipula; species Tipula vernalis. The sequence goes on from OY282560.1 coordinate 196,501,067, forward strand.
CTCATCAACTGCTGATTTTTCCAAACAACCGTTGGCGCTTGGCATTTGTCAAATTCCTGTTGATGTTTTGAAAGGATTGATTTCGTTTCCCTCGAATTTTTGCATGTTTACGTCGCCGAAATTATATGAATCACGATTGGCTCAGCGAACGAACAATTTTGGCAGCGAAGAACAAGGATGTAGGCAGTCTGAATTACTTGATTCAAAACCAAATCACTTGTAAAATGCATTATTACAAATCCGTTGACTGTGTGACCAATCTAGACGAGGTGAGTCCCACAACTATCCGACAGAGTTTTTGAATGCGCTTAATTTGCCGGGAATAGTACCGGCAAATTCAAAGGAGAGGTTGTTCTAATTCCGAGGATTCCTCTGATTCCAACTGATATTCCGTTCGACTTCAAACGCATTCACTTTTCCGTTCGTTTGGCGTTCGCTATGATGATTAACAAATCGCAAAGGTCAATCGTTGGAAGTGTTCGGTTGTTTTTCTCATGGTCAGTTGTACGTCGTATGTTCGAGAGTTGGCAACTATCTTCGTTGCTCATTTTCGCGACGGACAACACAACGAAAAATATTGTTTACCACAATGCATTGTATTGATTTGCGTCTGTATTCGATTTAATTCCATTCGAATAACATACATTAAATTCACTTTTCAATACATTAGTGTTGAATTCGATGAAAAGGTGAATGTAATGTCCACAAGCAACTCAACTCAATCGTCTATTGAGAATTGAGTTGAGTTGTTTGATTTTTTCTCCTAATTTTCGTGAAGGACAACACTGTTTGGTCGGAACGAAGTAATTTGGGACGGAACGAAGTTCGCCGGATCAGCTAGTATTCAAAAAAAATTAATGTATTTTCTTTAACAAAACATTAGAGAACACTGTTTAAATTATTTTATTACAAAGATAAACAAAATATAACAAAAAAGACTTAAACAAAAAATCAAAAAAATTGCACTAATTGGATAATTTGCATGGATGTGGAGCTGCCCAAAAAATTGGTAATATAAGAATGTTCTAAACATACTACCTTGATCAACAAGTTCTCGGAATAACCACCGTGTGGCGCTCCCATGGTTCCGATTTGAGTTCTGTTTTTTTGTTAAGTTGGTATATCTGTTGTTGATATTCGATCTAAAACTTAGCGTCATAGCTTGACATTTGCAAAAGTTACGTAGTCAAGAGTACATCTACTCTGTGTGTGTTGGCGATTTTTCCATTATTTCCTCTCGGCTGCTAAAACGCGTTCCCCGTAATTATTTTTAACTCGATTGAACAGAAAGAAGTCACAGGGAGCCAAATCAGGTGAATTCGGTGGCTGTTGGATGTGCAAAATCCACGAGTTTTCTGCCCACAATTCTGGTCCCTTTCGGCGAATTGCTTCACGCAAACGTCTCATAATGCCCAAATAATTCTCTTTGTTTACGGTCTGGCCTTCTGGCAAAAATTCATGATGCACTACACCGTTGTAATCCATGAAAACCGTGAGCATTGCCTTCTTTTTTGACTGAAAACAACGTGGTTTTTTTTTTGGTGAACGCCATTCACTTGCCTGATGTCTGGATTGCGTGTCATACTCATAAACCCACGTCTCGTCTCCAGTAATGATCCTTTTGATGGATATGGGATCAGATTCAGCCTCGCAAATCATGTCTAAAATTGTAAATAATCGCCAACACACACAGAGTAGATGTACTCTTGACTACGTAACTTTTGCAAATGTCAAGCTATGACGCTAAGATTTAGAGGGAATATCAACAACAGATGTACCAACTTTACAAAGAAACAGAACTCAAATCGGAACGATGGGAGCGCCACACGGTGGTTATTCCGAGAACTTGTTGATCAAGGCAGTATGTCATCAAATCACATTAAGAGCTTAGGTTAGGTTAGGTTTAGGTGGCGGTCAACTAGGACCAGGCACAGGCAAAAAAAGTGGTCCGTAGCCATACCACAATAATTATTTCCTATAACTCATTGCAACCATTGTGAGCTGTTTACAAAGCGCTGGATACTCCTAACGTCCATTGTACAGAGGTCCGTCAGGACTTTGAAGAAGGGTGCCCCTAGAAACTTTATTTTGTTTCGTGCCAGCAGAGGGCAGGTGCAAAGAGGATGAAGTAATATCTCTTCCTTCTCTTTGTCCTCGCAACTACGACAGTAGTCATGTGAGAAGACACCAAGTCTACTCGCATGCCTCCCTATGAGACAGTGCCCCGTAATCATTTCAACAACCAAACTGATCTGACTTCGCTGAAGTGAGATCAGCTGTTTTGGATCTCGCCAAGTCCAACTTTGGCCAGACCTGCCGAATTATTACGCAAGAAGTGATACTTGACCATCTGTCATTCGTCAGGTTGCTAGCTTCTTCCTGAAGCAGCAGTTTGTATACCGCAAGAGGCATTTCAATATTTTTCTGCTTTCTGAGAAGTGGTCCGTTGTACCACGTCGAGCCAGTTCATCGGCGTTTATATTCCCTGTACTTATGAAATGTTTTGGCACCCATAAAATGTGGATGTTGAACTGATCGGCCATCTCGTTAAGAGATGACAGACAGTTCTGGACTACTTTCGACGTGAGGAGAAATTCCCGAAATTCCCGTCCCGTTTTGAACCATCAGTGAAGAAGTTTATAACTCCTGGTTCCAAAACTGCACTCATCATAGTCTGGAACTTTGTGTCAAAAAGATAGTGACGGTACAGTATAGTCGGTGGTCTTGGGAATTTGTTTATTGCACAAAATAGATGAGCGCCCTGTGTTGTTGCAGGTCCACATTAAGATGGATTTCAGCCATATGGCAGTACAAGCTGCCGCCTGTTCCCCCAAGATATCTAGATGAGTCAAAAATAGCAGCGTATCTAGTGCCTGAGTGGCTGTGCTCCTCAGTGCACCACTGATCCACAGATAGATTGTTCTCTGAACTTTTGTCAACAGCTTTTGGTTGACAGTTTTTTCCAGAGCAGGCCATCAGAATATTGCCTCATACAAGAGTATGGTTCTGACTACTGGAGTATAAAAGTCAATTTATGGCTTTTTGCAAGAAGATAGTGCTACCGAAGCTTTTTTTACCTCTTTCCAGAATATTGGGTTTTCAATATAATTTGCTATCCAAAACGAGACCCAGAAACTTCCCTTCAATTGGAAAGGTCAAGCAGAACCCATTTACAGTGGGAGGATCGATGTTAGGAAGTTTATAGTTCCTAGAAAAGAGAACCAATTCGGTTTTGTGTGGGTTCACATTCAACCCACAGCCATTGGCTCATAATGAAAAAGTGCCCAGGGCATACTGCATAAGCTCACTAATGGTGCCGGGATATTTGCCACGAACACCAATAGCAACATCATCCGCATAGGCAGCCACCCCTAAGCCACCGTCCCCCAGTCTCAGCAACAGGTCATTTTATGACCAAGTTCCAAAGTAGGTGGGAGAGTACGCCACCTTGCGGTGTACCTCTGCTTGCAAATCTTCTGACGGAGGATTCCCTAAAACTGGTATTTATGATCCTGCCTACTAGCATCTGATCTATCCAGTCCTTGAATGATTCATCCACTCCCAGATCTGAAAGTGCCCGAGTTATAGCCCCTGGAAGCACATTGTTAAAGCCCCCCTCAATATCCAAGAAGGTTACCATTGCGTAGTCTCTATATTCGAAAGATATTTTAATGAAAAATACAAGAGAATGAAGAGCAATCTCTACAGATCTCCCCTTGCAATAGGCATATTGAGATTTAGACAGCTTTTCTGACACAACCGTGCCTCTAATATGAGCTTATATTTGTCTTTCCTGTGTTTTAAAAAGGAAGGAAGACAAGCTAATCGGTCTAAAATCTTTGGGATTGCAGTGTGAGCGTTTTCCCGCCTTAGGTATGAAAACAACCTTCACTTCTGCCCATTTACTAGAAATGTGACATAGTTCTAGGCTGCCTTTGAAAATTACATCTAACCAGGAAATTGTTAGATCCGTAGTTTGTTGAATATCCGCAGGCATAATACCAGCGAGTCTAGGCGACTTATATGGTTTAAAACTGTTTATCGCCCACAGGATCTGTTTTCTGCTAATAATTTGGCCTACGAGGCTACTTGCCCTTTTACCTACTGAACAAGGAAAATGAGTCTCCATCAGAAGTTCCAGCGATTCTGCACTATTAATGGTTCATATCCCATCCGGCCGTTGAATATAACTTGAAATGGAAGGACCAGTTGCTAGTACTTTGCGTAGCCTAGACATCTCTGAAGACTCCTGAATTTTGCCAAAGTATAGTCTCCAAGAGCTGTTCTTGGCACTTCTAAATTGATATTTGTTCATTTTGAGGTGTACAGCAGATTTTGTTTTCCGTGCTGTTTTGAAGAGTCTCTTGCATTTTCGACGTTTTTGTAGAATCACTTGGACGACCAGGGTGGCCGAAATTTACCCCTAGGACTGCTAAGGGGACTAGAGCCCAGTATCGCTTCATTAAATGCGCTGGACAACTTGTCCACCAAGCCATCAAGCTCTTGCGCAGTTTTTGGAGGTTTTGGCACCGGACTGGTAGTGAATTACCCATAACAGTTCTAAAGGTATCCCAGTTGGTTTTCCTCCTGTTTCTGTAAATTTGACTTTTTGGAGAAGTCAAGTCCATTTCAAATTAAAGATAACAATGATCAGAAAATGAGTGGTCCTCCGACACTCTCCAGTGTAATAAACTAATCGCAAGCAAGCTTGAGACAAGAGTAATATCTAATACTGTATATTACTAGTTATAAAGGTCGGAGTATTGCCTATATTACATATATGAAGGTTAGTACTTAAAATGTAGTAACTCACCTCGTCATTTGTGCCCGTACTTCCCCAGATCGTGTGATGAGCATTTGCATCACTCCCAAGAATGACTTCAACATTGCGAATCTGGGTCTTCAAGATTAGCTTACCTAGAATGATTGGTGGATTATCCACTTCATCATAAGCCAGGTAAGCTGATACTAGCCAGAGGTTTTGTTTATCGACCTCAATGCTGACGGCTGCTACATCTCCGTTACTGAAATTTGATATCAGAAAACAACTTATATTATTTTTAATGAGAAGGCACGACCGAACCTTACCTTCTTTTTTCGCGTGCATTAATTTATAATAGGGAGTCCTGAGCCCAAGTACCCGGTCTTCAGTGACCCAAGGTTCCTGGATCAAGATGACATCTGTCGCTTCTTTCCCAATTTTTAAAATTAGAGCAGCTGATGCTGCCTTAGAGTGGTGAAGGTTGACTTGAAGAAATGTCAGTGTCATCTCTACAGCCTCTTCTTCACCACAATAACATCAGAGTCATCCCCTGATGAGAAGTCTTCTGAGAGCCTCTTTAAATACTTAATGGACGTTGACATCTCCGTGTCCGTGGAGAGAGTTTCCGCTTGGCTAGCTACCTCCGCGCACACATATGAGCTATCAAGCACCACGGTAGTTTCTGAAGGTGAATTCGGAGCCTCCGGCTTGTCCGCGTCCTTCTTATACATCTTGAGAGTGACTGCACTGAAACCCTAGTTGAATAAACCGTTAGTTTTTTCCAGTGCAGTCTATGACTCCCTGTTTAAGATGATAACAGCTGACCTATAGTTAGCCTTTGTCTCCTTGAGCTTCGCAACTTTCCAGCTGTGCGTTGGTAACTCCGGGTTGCCAACCTGCAACAACAGAAGTATCACCTTCGGATCACTAGGCTTCGAAGGGATGTACACCCTAGCTCTTGGTCTGCAGGGGATCTCCTCCCTATCAATCACAGCAAGGCTGGCTCTGGACCATACCTCGCCAAGTCTCCCCACAGCTTTCTTATATAGCAGCAGGAACCTCTGAGCTGCACAGGCAGTCAGTTTCACCTCATTTCTGTACCAGCCCGCGTCTCGACAAGTCCGAGAAGGTACTGGATTTTCCGACAGGACTTTCAGGTAGGTGGTGGCTAAGGCCCATTCCACATTCCCCCAATTGGCGGGCGTGATACTGCCATCCTTTTGGGATTTGTCAATAACTGCCACAACCAGCTGATGCTTGAGGAATTTGCTAGAATGCCTCATAGCGGAAGTATGGAGGTTTGTTCGCTTTGCGATTTTAGGACTTTCCTCCTGAGATTTATTTCTTTTAAGCTGTGAGCCAGCAGAAGGGCCTTCCGACATTTTCTCTTTGGCTGTTTTTGCCCACGCAAGCGTGAATTTGTCCTTATCCGTTCTGTCTTCTGGCGAGATGTTATTTATCTTAACCAGGTATTATAAGTTGGTTTTGAGGAACTAGCTTCGTTCGTGCTTTGGCTCCGCTTTGTATTTCTATACTCAGATTTGGTGAACCGAGTGGAAAGACCAGCCTCGCTTTTTGTTGTTTTTTGTTATTATGAAGATCCATAAATGTTCCCACGAGTAGCGGAGAAAGAAGTGTCCATCTGTGCAGAGATCCGCAGTACACAGATAAGGCTACTTAATCCGGAGGGCGCTAAGTATCCGGATCCACCGTTAGCGACTGAGGTAGTTTTAAAACTAGGCCCCAGTCTGGTCGATTATCGGCACGGTACGATTAACACCTTAACCCAGCCCAGCGATTTGTTCATGGTTGACTCCTTTAGCGCCATGTTTTAGCCTATAAGCCAAAGAATCAGCAATCTAGTTACCAACGGTGACCACGTGGAAGTAACACGAGCACTTGTGGAAGTTGCAAGTTACGGAGCTGACCGCAAGTGCCAACTTGAATCCCTCGAGCAACTTCCACCTGACCCCCCTGACAGCTTAACTAATAAATAATAACAAAATACAATTCTCGATCGAATCATTATTTAATTATTAAGCAATAGGCTTAGCAATAAATTGTCGGACTTAGTCTAGTGGTTTTTTTTATTTATCCAAATTAAATCATGCACGGCCCAATAAATTGCAATCAATGGTTTGAGTCAATGTGTCACACTACTTCCACTTAAAACAAATGTTAAATCATCCAATGATAACATTTGAAAATATCCTAAATTATTTTCATGATCATAAAATTTACTGCATTTGTTCATTGTTACATTCAACATTATACAGATTCAGATGAATTAATTGTAATAAATTAAAAAATTAAGATGTTTTGGTGAGGAGTTTCAAAAATGTTTTAAATTTTATATTTTATTTACTCCCATCTAACATGGTGATGAATGATACATAAATCTAATTACAACAAGAAAGCGTACACTAAATCCATTGCCTGTTTACTGAAAGGCATACGGAAAATTTTCTAAACCAATTAAATTATTTCAATTTACATATGGTGAGGATTTGAGGAATGTTAAGAACCTCCTGAAGAAATACCACTTTCTAGCAACAAAAAAAAATGTTAATTTCTTCTGTCTTATGTATTTCCATAAGCATGAACACAACAAAAGCAACAACAACCTACAAAAATGGAATATAAATCTTTTACCTTAAGTACCACAAAAATTGGTTTCCTAAATAAAAAAGAAAATTTATTCAATTTTAAAACATTTTGTTTGAAATTTTTATTGTTTTTAATTTAAATGAATTATCTTTTAAATTATATTATGTATGTATGTATGTATATATGTATAGAGGTATGGTATATAGGATCCCATTTGCTCTACTTAATTACAGTTAAACGAAAATTTATAACGATTTTTTGAAATAAAAATTAAAACAAAATATCAGCCAAGAAGGATCCAATAATACAAATAAGTTTCATCTATTTTGTGAATAACATACTTACCTATTATAGCTATAATCATACAAAATAAAATAGAAAATTTTAATTTCGTAAAGTTTTTGTATTTCCTAAAAACAAAGCGTAACGAACAAACAAAAAAAGTTTTGCTTTGAGAATCAATAAGGAAAAAGTAGAAATTTTTCAAAACTTTTATTCTTATTTTAGAACAATTATAATAATATTCAAAGAATTTTTTTTTCTACTATATTATGAAATAAAGAGCTTAGTTAGGTTCAAGCTTTTTATTATTGCTTTTTCGTAGAAAATAAATATGAAATAGGAATACAAAAAGTTTTCAAATTTTTGCATATTTTTAAATTTTCAATTAGGTTTATTATAAATTAAACTAATTTAGTTTTTCTACCATGCCAAACAATATGGGGAAAGTTAATTTAATAAGCAAAATGAAATAGAAATAAGAAGGACACACACCTTACACACTTACATAATCAGTTCAGAGGATCTGACCTAAAGAGGGTTAGATAGCTTAAATTTTTATTTGCTTCAACAATTAAATGGATGAAAGCCTGATTTCTTGAATGTACTCTTAAAATATTACTAGCCGTGTTTTCCATGAGAACTGCACTAGAACTCGATAAACTTTAAATTCCTTTTATTCTATGTAAAACGAAAAAAAATAAATTCATAAAGCGCGAATGTGTAGTGTATTTGATATAATTACATATTTTAAATTTAAAAATTTCCCCCTTCAGTTATTTCATCAATATTTCCTTATTTCTTGCTGACGTCATTACACGCAACTACACTCGATAAATTCATGGGTTTATCCAGTGTAACTAAAAAATAAGCTATAATTGTCATTGTTTATTGCTGTAACAACTTAAAATGTGTATTTATGTTAAATGCACTACACATTATCACTTTAAGAATTTAATTTATTTTTCTGTTTACTTAGAATAAATGGAATTAAAAATTTATCGAGTTCTAGTGCAGTTCTCATGGAAAACACGACTACTATAGTTTCAACAAATACCGTTACAAACTAATTTACGAAACAATAAATATTAACATCAACTAAATTTAATTTTGAATTACCGGGAGCTCGGTAACGTTCAACTTTAATTAAATAGAATGGGAAAAAAATCAAAATTATTTGCATTTTATGAGATTGTTTCCCGGGTCAAATTTGGTTTAATGGATCACATAAAAATTTCATTAGGTTCTAAAATAATATTTATTGTTTCAACTTTATGTAAAAATTCCAAGCGATTATAAAATTATTATTTTGAATATATTAACTGTTAAATAAACTGTATGACACATTGTATTACTTGTTAAGACACAAATTTTAATAAAAAACATTTTTTGACATAATAGGTATATTCTTTTAAATTTTTTTGCGACGTTGTCTGGAATGTACAAAAATAATTAAATGCAAGCAGTCATTAGAAATAATTATTTTCGTCTGTAAGGAACAAGCAAATTCTTTCTCAGATTTTATAAATAATAAAAGTGGTAGCCATATAGAAGAAGTGGTAGCTAAAGCCTGATTTTTAGTTTTGATAAACAAACAGGGGTAGAAATGGCTTTTTGCTCAATTCTAAGAAATTCTTTCATGTCTTAATTTTTACATACAAAAAAAAAACAGCCAACACTTTGTTTTCGCAAACACTTCCTTCTAGCAACTCTACCGTGTCATCTAATCCGCCGTGCCATAAAACCGCCCAAATCTAAGCCTGTCAAAGTTAACTAAAAGTTTGAGGCCGAAAGCACAAAGTCGATAATTCATTACGCTATTAACATGCCAGCCGAAAATAACAAAATTTGTTGTTATCATTCGAATGTAAATAAGATAAAGGATTGCAATAAAAACTTTTGTAAAAAGTCAAACGTGGAAAACTCTGCAAGTAAGTAAGTAAACTTTTTATTACAGGCATTAAGAATATATAGTACATAATTGTTTAAGTTTAGTTATTCATAAGATAACTTTACATCAGACATTCCAACATTATTCATTTCAATTCTAAATAAATTTAAACATATTTTATATCAAAAAAAAAAACGTTACATCAGCCCCTTAACCTAATTTTCCTTAACCTAGTTTTTTTTTTATTTTTTTTTTATTATTATCTTATGTGCTGATATTTAATGTATTTACAATAGAATTTTCTACAAAATTTAATTTGTTACCATATCTACTTAGCCAGTTGTCAGCGTATTCTTCGACATAAAGCATGTCGGACAAAACATGAAGCCTTCTAGTTGAGAAACGCCGCGGCAATTTTTTAATAATTTTTAAAAATTTGTTCTGAATAGTTTGTAATTTATTTCTGTGGCACTTAGCGGTTGACCACCATACTGGTATTCCACATAGAATTGCATTCAGAATACAACACTTGTAAATTAAAATTTGGTTTTTGCAACTTAATTTTGCTTTGCAATTTATTAGGGGATATAATATTTTTATTAATTTGTCACATTTTCTGTCAATTTCATTTCTGTTCAATTTTTTGAATGCTAGCCGTTTATCAAGAAATATTGTATGCCTAGATATTTTAAATAATTTTTCCACTCTAATTGATCACCTTGTACAATGACCTTACGATTAGGTAATTTACGTAGTGTTCTTCACCTGGTAAAATAGATAACATCACTTTTGGAGCCATTTACTTTTAATCCCCATTTGTAATAGTACTCAGATGGTGTGTCAGCGTAAGATTGGAGGTTTTCGCTGATAGCTTGTCCAAATTCATTTGCTGTTTAGATTGCGGTATCATCTGCAAATATTGCTATTTTACACTGTTCAGATAAAGGAATATCAATAATAAAGAAATTAAAGAGAATGGGACTAAGCACCGCCCCTTGAGGAACTCCAGCTAGAATTGAGACCATGGATGATTTCGAACTCATGATTTGAACATAAAATTTACGGTTGGAAAAATAAGATTTTAGAATCTTTAGTAATGCTATTGGGAATTTATAATTTAAAAGTTTAAATAATAAAGAATTGGTCCATACTGTATCGAATGCTCTTTCCAGATCGAGAAGGATCATTCCAGTTGATTCACCCTCTGCCCGATTACTTTTAATATAATTAGTAATTCTATGGACTTGATGAACAGTCGAATGCTGGGCTCTGAATCCAAATTGCTGATTTATCAGTATAATATTTTCTTCTATAAAGTTTTGCATTCGATTTTTTATAAGATGCTCAAATACCTTACCAAGGCAAATTAGTAAGCTTATGGGGCGATAACTGGAAGTAAGAGAATGGTCTTTGCCAGATTTAGGTATAGGCGTAATCTTTGCTATTTTCCAGGTCAAGGCAAAATATGTGTGTTCAAAGCAATTGTAAAAAATAGTTTGAATAAATTTAAATGCTGATGGTGGGATCTTCTTTAGCAAAATATTTATGATAGAATCCATTCCTGGTGCCTTATATGGTTTTAATCCATTTATTGCCTGTAATATTTCAGCTTCGGATATTTGAATAATATCAGCATTTTGATTCATTTGTAAACTGTCAATATCGTGGCAAGCATTTTGTATTATTTGAAATAAATTCGAATTTGGTTGATTTATAGTTCCTATATGCGCTTCCAAAAATGTTTCTGAAAATTTATTGCATTTTTCATCATTCGTGTAGAGAATACCAGTTGAACCATCTTCCTTTTTAAATGGAGGTATGGACCGGACCTAGTTGAATTTTTTACCTTTTTAAAAATTTTCCAATATGGTTCCGAACCTTTTGCTTTTCTAGTTTACTTTGCCACTTTGGTTAGTTAAATAAAAAATTTCATTCTGAATGTTCCTTTTAAGAAAGTTCACGGTATTTTTAATAAAAGAACATCTGGTTCGTATCCATTGACGAAGTAAGGTATTTCTATGACGAGTCAAAAAATGTACTTTTTCCGGAAGTATAAGGTTATGGTATCTTGTATTTAAGATCTTGGGTACACTAATTTCACGGGCTGTTAATATAAATTTATTTAAACATTCTATAGCTAAATCAATATCTAACTGATCTCTAAAATCATTGCTATAGTGTTCCAAGCAACAATCGATGTAATCCCCGTAAGCTATCCAATCACAGGCTTTATAATTAAACCTTGTCTGAGGCGAATGAATTTGTTTTGCAGATAAACTTAATGAGCATGTGACTGGAAAATGATCTGAACTTAGTACGGTTCTTGTGGTAAAATTATAAACAGGAATAATGTTGTTGGAAATAAATATATCCAGAGTGTTTGCCGTCCCGCTGACGCTATAACGCGTTGGATTTTCCAGTGCTAATATTGTGCAATTTGGGTAACTCATTGATAAATTCCGTAAGGATCGGCGACCTTTGTTGGACCTGAGGCAATTCCAGTTTTGATGCTTACAGTTTAGATCACCACCAATTAAATATGGGTTGTTTTGTTTTAGATTGGGATGGTTCCAATTTGGACAATAAGTGCAATGAATTTTCACGTGTCTGTTTCCAGATATTTCTAAAGATATTCCTATATATTCGATTGATGTTTGGTTAAAATCAGATAATACAGAGTGAGATAGCGTACGGTTAACTAGTATACCGACACCTCCTTTACTTTGGTTTTCACGATCATTCTTCTCTAGAAACTTTACTAATTCTATTTTTTTTATTTTTAATGCCTTGGGCATTCCAAATACAAATATTTGTTGCTTTAAGGGAACCCGACATATTTAAGCGCAATCGTAAATATAGCGTCAAGCTGTTCATCTTTTGTTCAAGAGAACTGACAACTTCCCTAAAAATAGAAATTGTTTCACTATAGTACTAAATAAGCTACCATTAGTAATAACATTAGAATAATTTAAACTACTTCTCTTTTGTTGATTAATATCAGCTGTTTGTTTACCTTGCTGTACAAACCCAGGAATTACATTACTTGTTGATGGTAGACTTGGATAAGCTGAATATTCCGCATGAAATTTTGTTGACTTCCGAGTATGTGACGTTACAATATTTCGCGATTTTATTGAATTTTTTATATCAATATATGTTTGTCTTGATGGACACTCAATCGAACTAGCATTGTGATTATCAGCACAGTTGCTACATACATGTTTCGTTTCGTCTCCCTTTTGGGGGCATTCTTTGTCATCTGTATGTGGATGTACACAATATTTGCATTATTCCTTTATTCTGTAGTTGCTTCAACCATGACCGTACATAAAACAAAAGTTGCATTGAGTTAAACGATTGGGCGGTGGTTCATAACCTCCCCATCTTATTTTTGTGTGTGCAAAAATTGAATTTCTCTCAACAGATTTAACATTATATGATTTTAATATTTTCCGAAGATTGTAAGAGAATTCAATCCAGTTTCGAACTGATGACTTATGATTATGAAAAAATCTATCTTCTCATCAGGCCGCGGCGACTGGACTGATTATACCACAATTTACATTCTATATATACAGAATGTGCTGTGCATTAAGTACTAGCGAATTGTACTAATACAGATGAATTCTCTTACAAATTTTCTTCTTCACAATATTCACACATCTCTATTTCTGTGTAAGCTAATTTTTACTTTTTATTAATTTTTTGTTTAATGTTAATTAATTCATATAATTTCTAATATGCTACCGCTGATTAGACCATTTTAAGTGTGTTTCGATTAATACGAGAAGTATATTAGTATTTACGAACAGTAATTCAACGAAACCGACTAATAGACAGAATTCTATTTATTTAATTATATGATTTTTTAATATGATCCGAAGAGTTCCGTTTTTCATAATCATAAGCTCATCAGTTCGAAACTGGATTGAAATCTCTTACAATCTTCGGAACATTTAAAAAATCATATAATTAAGACATTGGAGATCCAGACATAAACAATCTAGAGGCTGATTTCATACAAATTTTCTAATGATTTTTGGAAAATAGAATTTTTCGAGATTTCCCACAGGAAATATTTACTGAATTTTTTGCCTGCATTAGCAATTAAAAAGTCACATCAAAACAATCTATCTGCAGACCTAACACTAGAGGCTGATTTTATACAAACTTTCTAATGATATTTGGAAAATGGAACTTTCCTAGATATCCCACAGGAAACTTAAATGGAATTTTTTGCTTGTTATAGCTATTCATAAGTCAGATCAATAAAATTCTTCTTCAGATATACCACTCTAAAAGCTGATTTTATACATTCATTTCTTTTTTTCTGCTGGAAACTTTATTAAATTTTTCCAGATTTCCCACGAAAAACTTGAACTGAACTTTTTCCCTACGAAAACACTTTTGAGGCTGAATATATTCAATTTTTCTAATAATTGTTTGGAATATCGAGTTTTCCCGGATTTCCCACGAGAAACGCTAACTGAACGTTTTCCTACGATAGTTTTGACAAGTCACATCAATAAAATACATCTCCATAAGCTGATTTCATACAAATCTTCTAATGATTTTTAGATAATCGAATTTTCCAAAATTTCCCACAACAAACTTCACACAAATTGATCTAATGATTTTTGGAAAATGAAATTTTCCAAGATTTTTCACAGGAAATTTGTACAGATTTTTTTTCTTGTGATAGCTATTGACAGGTTACACCAATAAAAACATCTCCAGACATAACACTCTAGAGGCTGATTTTATAAAAATTTTCAAATGATTTTTGGAAAAATCGAATTTTCACAGATTTCCCAAGGGAAACTTAAACTGAATTTTTTCCTGCAATAGCTTTTGATAAGTCACTTAAATAAAATAAATCTCTACACTTACGAGTAACACTATATAGGCTGATTTTATACATTTTTTTAAAATTATATTTCGAAAATCAAAATTTCCGAGATTTCTACGGAAGCTTCTACTGATTTTTTTTCCTGCGATAGCTATTCACAAGTCACGTCAATTCAATTCATCTCCAGACATATCACTTTAGAGGCTGATTTAATACATTTATTTTTTACTTTCGGCTGGAAACTATCAAATTTTCTCAGATTTCCCACGGGAAACTTGTACTGACATTTTTTCATGCATTAGCTTTAGACAAGTCTCATTAGTTTTACCCATCTCGTAGAAATAACACTCTAGTGGTTGATTTTATACTTATATGGAATTCAACTTTTTTAATTATTCTTGGAAAATCGAATTTTCCCAGATTTCCCACGGGAAACTTGAACTGAATTTGACTTGAACTGCCTACGATAGCTTGACATGTGCCATCAATAAAATATTTCTACACACATAACACTCTAGAGGCTGATGAAATCACAAATTTTATAATGATTTTTGGATAATCGAATTTTCCGAGATTTCCCACAACAAAATTGTGCTGAATTTTTTTCCTGCATTAGCTATTGACAAATCACATCAATGCAATCCATCTCCAGACATAACACTCTAGAGGCAGATTTTAATCAAATTTTAATTATTTTTTTGGTTTTCGCGAATTTCCCACAATTTTCCACGATGAACTAGAGCCAGGTGTTGCCATATAATAACACTGACAAAGGTCTTCAATACTAACTATCCAAGCATCCATAGTAATTTTTAGACTAAACACTTCCGATTGATAACGACTTCATTTTTTATTTTTGGCTGTGATAACATCTGCGTTATAGACATTTCATTTTCGACTGGCAACTTTCGGCTTATTTTAACAGTATCCAAATCCAATCAAGGAAAGGTAACCGCAACAACTTCATCGACTGAAAGTTCCACTTCAGCTTAAGAATAAAATGTTTCCAAAATTAAATTTGACTGATTAAATCTGGTTTTATTTTTACTTGGAATTGTTTAACCGACACGTTAAAAAACGGCTTAGTAACGGTGGCCTGAAAGTCAAAAAATGATATATTGGTTTTGCACTTCAAATTCACCTTTATTCAAAAAATAATCATCAGTTTTCAAATCAAATTCGCTTTTATCCAAATAAAATTCACCTTTATCCAAAACATGATCATCCTTTTCCAAATCAAATTCAACCGTATACGAAATAAAACCAACATAATGTATTTAATTTAATTAATTTACTGTATTTAAACTCTAGTTACAAAATAACAAGTTAATATATATATTAAAATAAACAAACATTTACTGTAATATAATATGGGAATAAAATTCACCTTAAAATTCGCCCGATAATTTATTATAAACTTCACCTTAGATGTCATCGTAAAATTCACTGTAGAATTGATCCCAAATTGCTCTAAATTCAACTTAAAATTCATTCCCAAATTTACCATGTAATGTCTTCTAAACTTCTAAAGCCTTTATTAAAGTTCATCCTAAATTTCACCTCAAAATCAATACAAATTCTCCATGAAATTCATCATAAATGACCCAAAAATTTACTTTAAAATTCTTCCTAAAATTACGACAAATTAATTTTGAAATTCACTCTTAAACTTAACGTACAAGTCACTCTAAAATTAAACTTAAAATTTTACTTAAAATTCACCCTAAAATATACCCTTTAATACAACCTACCCTTGAACTAAAATTAACTGGAAAACCCTCTCTAAAACTAACCCTGAACTTCACTCTAAAATTCACTGTAAGTGTCAGGAATTTAGAAAGCGAAAACCCTTAGAAACTTAAATAAGGATTTTATTAAATTTAAGAATTCTGGAGTTTGGGAATTTTAATAGTGGACAAATTAATTTAGGATTACAAATTTTATAAATATAAATTCATAATTTTAATTGGAATTATTGATTTTAGTAATTAACGAACTTTGTAACGTAGTTTGGAAAGAAAATAAATTAGGAAATTTAGGAAAACTTAGAAGATTTATATTGCAGGAATAATAAAATTTAATAAAATATATCTACTCCTGCTTCCAGCGCCGCTCTCTGCTCCTCCCATGCGTCACACGAGAAGAAAGTGTGCTCCGCGTCATCGGTACTCCCTGGGCAGTATAGGCATTCTGCCGACGTTACCTTCCTTATTCTCCACAGGTATGATCTGAACAACCCGTGGCCGCTCAAGAACTGGGTCAGGTAATAACAGACCTCTCCGTGACTACTTTCGGTCCAGGGGCCCACCAGAGAGAGCGATAACTCTGACTGTCCTTCTCCCTTTTGGCTCATTTTCCCATGCCCTCTGCCAGGCTTGCATGGTTCGGGACCTTTCCTCCATACTCGCTACCTTCCGGCCGACTTCCAGTTTCCTGTGTTATATAGCTTTCCGCTCCTGCGCTACAAGATGTATGGGGATACATCCCGCTATAACCAAGATGGCGGCCTCCGATACCGTCCGATATCCCGACGCCACACGCAGCGCGCTTCGCCTCTGTCCCTGTAGAAGCTGCTTCCGCTGCCATAAGTAGTCGCCTCTTACTAGCCCTTGGGCCGCTGGTGTTGGCAATGAGCCTACTTTGGGCGGTTACTCCCTTTGCCGCCTTATCTGCCATCTGCCGGATATGCTCGAAAAATCTCAGTTTCGAGTCTATAAAGATTTCTAAATATTTTAATTGCGGCTTTGTTTCGATCACCTCATTGCCTACCCACATCGAGAGAGATGGTTGGATTCTCTTTTTGGTTAGTACCGTAATCTCAGTTTTGATAAGAGCTAGGGCCAGTCCGTGCTCCACCATCCAGCCATTTATGGCCCGCATAGCGTGGTTTAACTTCAGCCGGACCTGTATGGTGTCCCGCGCAGGAACGAGTACTGCAACGTCATCCGCATAGCCCACGAGATGGGTTTCATCGGGCATCTCCTCTCGAAGTAGCTCGTCATAAAAGGCATTCCAGAAATCGGGTCCTAGGATGAACCCCTGAACTGCTCCAGCTGTGACCTGCATTTTTCGCTGTCCCTCCTCCGTTTCGTATGTGAGGGTGCGATTCCAGAAGTAATCCTCCAACATCCTTTGGAGGTATCGTGGTATGCGGAATTGGTGCTCCAATGCGTCTAACATATCACACCATCTTGCGGTGTTGAACGCATTTCTCACGTCCAGCGTTACTAGGACGACAATGCGACGCGAGAAGTGGTTATAGTTTTCCGCTCTCCTTACGGCTTCCGTGATCTCTTGGACTGTGTCAATCGTGGATAGGCCCCGCATGAATCCGTACTGCCTAGGTGTAAATCTCCGGCAGATCTAATCGCGGCCGTGAGTCTCTGCTTAATCAATTTCTCTAATAGTTAACCTGCCGTGTCGAGCATACACAGCGGCCGGTAGGATAAGGGCTGCTCGGGGTCGCCTTTACCCTTCTTGACCAATACCAGCCGCGCGTTCTTCCATCTGGTACTAAACACTTCCTTAGTCAAACAAGCGTTGAACATTGTTAGCATAAGTTCGGGATCCTGCTGGTAACGATTTTCAATACCTCATTCGGTATTCCGTCCGGGCCCGGCGTTTTTTTTATTTTTTAGCGATAGTATCGCTTTCTCGAGTTCTGCCTCTGAAAATGACGGGACCTCCATCTCTTGCCGTTCGGTGGCTTTTTCCCTCAACAGGTGACTGGGGAAAAAGGTTTTCACAATATACTCCGCAGTTCCGGCATCCATCACGCGTGTTGGTTTTTGGGCTCCTAGCTTCTGGGTCACTAACTGGTAGCCTAGTCCCATGGGTTTTCGTCGATGTCCTTTATTAGTTATTTCCAACATCGGGCTTTGCTCTTCTTTATCATCCGGCGTAGTAGCTTTCTTGCAAATTTATGTTCAGCGGATAGCCGGTTAGCTTAGGTACGGTCTGTTGCTCGCTGAGCTTTCCGCCGGCTTGCTAAACATGTCTTACGTGCAGCCGCGATTTCTGCTGTCCACCAATATGCAGAAGGCTTCCCGTGGCGTGGTTTCCTCTTTGGCATAGATGCCCCACATGCCGAGCCAATGAGACCCATAGTAGAAGCTACTACCGCCTCGGCCGCAGCTCTTCCGTTCATACCTGAGCTACTTTCTGCTATCTGCCGCCTACCTTTAGTCAGTTTCTCTATGAACCGTTCCACATCCAGCCTTTGCAGGTTCCACCTGTGAGGTTTAACCGGCGTGTCAATCCGCTGTCTTCTGCCAACCTCAAATTGGATGTATTGGTGGTCACTGCCGCAATAATCCTCCATAACCATCCAGTTATGTGTGTGCGGAACTAGGGCCTCCGATGCGAGGGTGCTATCTGGTATCGTCTCTGTATACCCTGGTCGGCGAAAGGTTGTCACAGAGCCGCTATTCAGCACCAAGAGTCCTGCTCTGGCGGCCATCTCCAGAATGAGTCTACCTCTTGAGTCGAGGTTTGGCATACCCCACTCGAGTGCTCTCGCGTTGAAATCTCCGGCCACCACCAAGTGCCCAGACATTGCGGCTATCTCGTCCTCTAGAGCATCCAGCTTTGCTCCAAACTCTGCGATTTTTTTGTTCGGGGTGAAGTAGCAACTTACGTAGGTTATACTTGCTGCTTTCACCCAGACGAAGCCCCTTATTGCTCCATGATTTTCGGCAAAAACTTCACAGCTAGGTATCCATATTGCCGCTGTGCCGAGCAAGTCGGCGTACCATACTGTGGATTGCTTATTTCGATACTGTTTGCTTAGAATAAGCAACTCGACCCCTTTTGCCACTACCAGCTGATGCAAGAGTTGATCAGCCGTTTTGCTCCTATTCATATTCCCTTGCAGAATACGCATCATTTTCGTCTCTTGACAACCTGTAGTACCTCCCGTTATACTTAGCACTTGCCGGAACCCAAAAAATGATTTAGCTGTGCCTGCTCAATTCCCCTATCATTGCACAATATACAATTTGCCGCGGCGGTATACCCTGTTGCCTTGTGACCGACAGCGAGACATTTGTAGCACAGTTTGCTTCTATCTGGACCTCTGCAATTCTTAGCGATATGGCCATATCCCGAGCACCTGAAATATCGTGTGACAACGATCCTTTCCCGCACTCTGCAATATACCCAGCCTATCTTCAACCTCCCTTCATTGAGTAGTTTGGCTGCCCACTTTTTCTCTATCTCTGTGATAGCCACTTGCTGTCCCCTAAATCCAGGGAAAAATTTGACTTTAATCAGGCCCGCCTCTGGGATTTTCCTTTTTAAGGCCGCCACAACTTCTTGAACAGTGGTGAAGCCGTCTAGGTCGCGAATCTCCACCGACACCTTTGGCTCTAGAGTTAGGATCGTTGCCTGGTCTCCCAATGCGTATCTCAGCGTACCAAAAAATCTCTCTTTGTTTTTGGATTTCGGTCATAATTCCAGGAGGACGTCACCTGCTCTGGTCTGCCGGATTGTCTGAACCACCGCCTCTGTTTCCTCGGGATTTACCTTGCTACACATTTCCGCTAGCACTTGTGCGTAAGTCTTCCTTTCCGCTGGCCTTATTATAAGCGCCTCAGGTCGGAACCTACGACGCTTCCAACGCCTTTTCCTCATCCTTTTTTGTGCGACCTCGCGTTCTTCATTGGGTCTGCTATTTTCCGGCCCATTACACTCAGCTGTCTTTGCTTCTAAGTTTGACCGTCTCCTCTCCCTCCTGGACCGCGGGTTTTCCCATAAAGCTTTCCCCGCTCCTTCCGGTGTTTGGGTCTCATCCCTAATCTTTTTCTCCTGTAGCTCCTATTGTTCTGCAGGGCTCGTAGCAGGTCTTTTTTTACTACTGGCTGCGTTGGGTGTATCGGGAGCTTCCTGCAATTTTGTACCATTTGATAAATGAGCTTCCGGCCTCTTCTGAATACGGGCGACGTAAGTGATGGCGTCAAGAGCATCCTCCAGCTCCACCAGTCATATCTTGATATAATTAGATATATTCTTTTGTCTGAGAGTGGCCCTCTTAATCTTATCGATGATGCTCTTGCACCTCTGCAGTAACGCGCCCTGGTCTAAGCTTTCCACCAACGTATCAGTTCTCTCCGGCGGGATATGTTGAGAAGCCCCAGCCGAGACACCAGTTTCCCTTTGCTTTTCCTCCTCCACGTCCTCTATCACCACTGTCTTCCAAGTAGGAATGGGGGAACTGGGCAACTTAGGTGAAAAGCTTTTCATCAATGTATTCGCCGTGTTCTTCTTTGGAAATCTTTGCCTCTTGGCGCTTCATACAAAAACCACCTTTCCCAAAAGTGTACCGGTCCCTTTCTCCAAATTACTTGTAGTCATATCTGCTACCATCGCCAAGTTCTCCACGGTTATAGCATTGCGGTCGCAGGATATCGACGACTGGGAGCCCGCTCGCTCGCTCGTAAGTTTTACTCCTTCTATACCTTCCATGCTGTTTTTTTCTGTCCCTTCCCTTAGCATTTTAGACCTACTGCCAGGTAATAAAACAGCCGCTCCTAACCTGGAGAACAGACGCTGACAAAGGAGCCGCTCAATATGAGTCAGTCGCTCTTGAATTTGTGTTCGCCCCTAGTTCCAGTTTTGGTCTGCGGGTGGTATTTTATTTACGTCAGCAGCTATTGGATTGATCTAGTTTATTGGATTTATTATTTATGGTACAAGGAAAATGCTCTGCAAATTTTGCAGTTTGCTCAATTAATTTATTCATTTTGCTCAATAACTGCGAAATATTTCTGCTAAAACCACCAGCAGAAGATGTATATGTCGCGTCCGTTTCATCCTCATCACAATTTTTGTTATCATCTACAGCACTTGTAGCCACCGAACGTCTACCTTCAGTTTCCTACAATTATCACATATCTTCTAATAACTGAAGCCTAATTCCAACACATTTGTGATGGAAAAACTGGAAACATTTGCCGATACATTGCATTCCTGCTTTGATCTGTTTTGTACCATTTATAGAACAAATTTGACAGAATGCTATATTGTCAAAAACAATAATTATGTTATCGAAATACTCAAATTTAATAAATATATTGAAAACTTATTTAATTTTTAGCAAAAGATGATTTAATTTTCTTGGAACGAAAAAACAAACACCTAGTTGTTTTTATTAATACCGTCGGTTAAAAAGTTAATAATGGAATCGTCAGTGCTACAATGTTTGAAATACCTATACTCCAATTTACTTCAAAATTCGGCGCATTCAAAAAAATTTCGTATTCTGAAAATTTTAGAGAATCCTGTTACAAGAGAAATATAGTAGGTCAAAATAGGTCGCAAAGTAAAGGTAATACAACTGATTTTTTAAAACTACTTACATTTAAGCATATTAATTTTAAAAGTCTTTGATTTCTCCAGCAACTGAATTTATTATTTGACTTGAAAATGTATGTAGTAGGTACTACTATATTCTTGAAATACTGGACATTTCTCCATGAAATTTATCAGGAGCTAGACTAATATTTCTACAGCAATAAATAGCAGCTTAAGTTTCTCTAGACAATAAGCTTTCAAGATGGAAATAATTAATCTTTTAAATATTAGTGGCAATGTCCTAATAATTAACAATGGAAAAATTCGGACCAAGTACGAAAAAGCAACGGTGAATTATTTGCAGATATTCGACAATTGCACCAGTTTGTACTGTATTACTCTTTAATGATCTCTAACAGAAATATCACCTATACATGTCTTACTTTCTTTTTCAATGTTATAGGTTGGCTTACAAAAGGAACCAAATCGTCGGTTGTAATCTTTAACAAATAATTAGCTTTGAATCGAAAGTCACGGCTCATCGAGTTCATTTAGGAAAATATCAGCACTTTGTAACTTGAAACACTCGCTTGTAACGTTCAATGAGTTATCTATATATGTGTTGTAATATGATTTAATAATAAGGTATTGGATAATGCACTTTAGAAATTAAAGCTTTAAGTCTTATTTATTTTTTTATATATATTTATTTATACATGTATTTTATTTAATAATTATTATAACTTTTATACATTTTTTGTTTTGTAAAAGTTCGATAACGAAAGCTGACTGAACAACTACCCCTTGATCAGACAAGATTGGTAATTTATAGGTTTTGCTATATACAAAAGATGATGTATTTAACCAGTGTACAAGTAACTACATGAACAGTTATATAAAGCTACAGGTTAGTATCAGTAATCCATAACATATGCAGCAACCCCTTTACTCATATAACAAGCATTACAATTCGAGATAAAGCTACACTTGACCCGATTTTAATATTTAGTTTCGCCTGTCACTTTAGTTGGTTTAGTTTCTTTCACTTTTCCAGTGTACAATTACAATTCAATTATTGGAAGAAACTTCACTCCGTTGAAAAATTTACCCACAATTTAATGTGTTCTTGATGTGAAAGAACAAACTGTTTAACATTATTTATATATGTTCGATAAGCATAATTCTTTCCTAAGCCCAATAAAATTCTGCCTACATTAAACCTTATTTACATTACAGAAACCTGAGTAGATATATTAAGCTAATTGGCTGACGGCTGAGGATTATTGATTCCAAATTTGGCTAATATGTGACGTTCATTTCGAACGAATTTACATTTTAGTGATTGGCTACAGTCACAATTATAATTCGCCCTAACAGTCAATACCATTTCCACATCATTCCATCGGTTACATGATCTGATCATATATTGTTTATTTATTTATTTTTTGCCTTCTTAGTAGACTAACATAAAGCCGCTGTGTATATTACAGAAAATTCATAAGAAAACAAAATTTAATCAGACAAAATTGGAAAGATAACATTTTTTCTGCTCTTTTGTGTTTATAATATACATACATACGTATATATAATATCAATGTTGTGTGTGTTTATGTGTATATATATGGGTATATTTATGGCATGTATCATATAATGTCAAAGCAATATTTTTTTGACAGAATCACGTTTCACCAATGATTCTAAATATTTTTGTTTCGTTTATCCGATTTTTTTGTTTTGTGTATGTTGGGTGGGTGTGCTTTCTATTTATCTAAAAGTATAAAAGAAAAACAAATAAAACAGAAACTTTATCTGGAAAATACGATCTCAATTTTATTTATTTCTTTAATTTGATTGAATTTTTTTTTATTTATGTGTGTTTCTTCTACCAATTTGCACCAAAACCGAAAGAAAAAGTTATCGGTTTCGCTTTTGTGGGTGGGTCGGCTTCATTGAAAATTACATTAAAGAACACATGGAAGTATATTACTCTCAATTATCATGGGATTTAAGAATAACACATACGGAAATTGATATGTACTAAAATGCATTATTTTAAATTGATTATAAAGCGAATCGATTGCGAAAAACATAGGCAACAACAATACACGGTGGTTATAAAATAGTTTGGCGTCTATTTTTGTCAATAAAAACAAGTTGAATATACAGACAGAATTGCTAGAAAGACTTAGTATTGACGGTTTTATGGACTGCTGACGGAAATATGTCATTATTTATATATGTATATATTGGAATGAGCTTTGATTATTTTGGCTAACTATATAGCTGCATTATTCGTAGTTTCAATTGTTTTGGAGATAAATACCGGAACCAGAGTGAAAAATAGTAATGATTGCGATAAAAATAAAATGTCGAAATAGCATTTAGACTAAAATGTGCTCGAACTGTAAACACCCCATTTATAATAGGATAAGTGGTTTTGTTAGCCAAGAAAATTGAATTTCTTTAATAGCACAATCTAAACCTCAGATATAAACAATTCAATATATCATAATAGATTGTATGGCTTTAATGGTAAAATGATGATAAGTTAATAAAACTGTAATAACATTTTTACCGTTGCTTTAATAGAGGCCTATCTATAGGGCTAACCACTATAAACTGTTCGGATATTTTTTCATCCCAAACAAATTACGATTCCTTTTAGTAAATACATTTTATTAGTAACAGCTTACTTTCATATAATGTTCATAAGTGAGCGAAGTGTATAAAATATAGAAAGTTGTTGTTAATTTTATTGGTTAACCACAAATTGGTTAAACACAATTATATAATCTAATGGTATTTTAACTTCATTCTTTTAATACATTTTATTATACTGTATAAATATTCTCTATAGCCAGAAAAATCAACAAACATGGTATTTTATATAAAAGCTTATAATAGAACGTATAAGAATGTTTGTGTAGCGCGTATTATCCAAAAATCAAAATGGATAAAAACTGGATTAATTTATAAGCTTTGAACTACTTTAGAAAAGTTAAGGGAAAAAATGTAATGCTTTGGTTGATGGGGATTTTCAATAATTTGTGTAAAATATTCGCTCGTATATGAAGGTTTTAGTGCACCTATATAATCGTTAAGTATTCAATTAAATTTAAATATTAAGCAAAGGGGTATATTTTAGACTACCGTTATTATAGTGTTAGTGTTTTAATTAGGCCAGTACTTCTGAAGCAAAATAGTTTCTTAGCTTGTCAGCTCTGAATGAGAAGACTAATTTATATTAGGTTTTGGTTGATCAAAAATTCAAGAAAATTCTAAAGATTCTTCACGAAGCCTTTTTTTTAGTGAAAGGTGCAAGGCATAAGTGAACAAGCATTATTAAATAATTAATATTTTGTAAGCCGTGATAATATATTCGAAAGGCTACTTAATTTTAACTTAAGATCACTTATAAATTTTGCTAAGAAACTAGAATCTCTTTTCTAATGAGATCCTATTGGCGGATATAATAACCTTTAATTTCATCACCAGTTAAATAAACCACTTATTTCTAATAGCCTAATTTGTTTCTTGTCTGATGCTAGTGATACAGTTTTATTTGGAAAATGAAATTCATCAATTAAGGCTGTACGCACATAGAGTCTATAGCGTTCTCGTGAATTTAAAAAAAAACAAAATTAACATTTAACGAGAGATTGGTCCTTCATTGATTCAGATTGGCTAAGTATAATTTATTATTTTTATATTTCTTGAAGTTACAGTTTGTCAGTATTGCGCGCTACAATACAACGTCTTAAAGGACGAATTGCGAACTGAGAACCGTAAGTGTAGTAAATCATTATAGAACACGCCGTACAACCTCGTGAACTTTCCAATCACGTTATATTTTTTTTCTGATTCATACCAATTTTATAAAAACGATTTGAATTAAACATTTAAATGATTCAGTACGTGCTTTATACAAACTTTCAAAGACCTTTAATTAAAATTTTTATAAAATATTGTGATAAGAGATAAAGTGTTGTGCGCGAAAATATAAGAATAATAACCATTTCATTTATTGCTGGGTGTATTATCACAATTATTCAAAATAACTGATTTAAATATGGTTAAAAAACAAAGATCAGTGAATAAAGGAAAGCTGACATTCATTATATATAGTATCAAGAAGAATCTCGGCGATGTTACACTAGAAGTCGACATGGAATACGATGAGAATTACTACAAGGTAGTAATGGAATTGTCGACGTTAATGTGAAAATTGGTTTTAGACGCTGCAAAATCAAGTGATTGATCTCTCGGCGAATTTCACGCAGAGTACAAACGTACAAGTCCGCTTACCAAAGCTCAACATCCCACCATTTGATAAAGATTATAAAGAGTGGCAATCGTTATACGATTTATTCTCGGCTACTATACACGATTCAACTTCATTATCGTCAGTACAAAAATTTCAGTACTTGAAAGGATTACTTAGAGAAGAAGCTGCTAATTTATTGAGACATTTATCCATTACCATAATTCGAATTACATTGAAGCACTGCAGAAGTTAAGACAATGCTATGATATAAAGAAGCATACGATCACGTCCTTCATTCGAACATTCATCGAGTAACCAACAATAAACACACCAACCAGCTTTAATATTAAAAGGTTACTTTTACCGAACAACAGGCTAAAGTACAACGCTAAAGGATGGTATAAACCTTAAAAAAAAAACAAATCTAATTCGAGATACGTGCGACTAGGGATGAATGAGCATGGGTTATTTGGTCGCTAGCACGGAACTCCGGAATGGGCGACCTTCGGTTTACATCAGCCTTACCACGGCAAGAAGCGCTGCCGTGGTGGACCTTTCATTCTTCAAACAAACAAATATTGTTACCATTCTCTGAAGATGTCTAGGACCATTTAGGCCCTGCTCCTGAGATCACAAAATTAATAGATCAGAGTAGTGAAAACTTTAACACGGACGTAGTGGTGGGCTCTCCTATACATAGCAATCTATTGCCTGTGATGGATACCCAATCCACAGAGGCACACGGGATGTTCCTTGGTGGAACCAAAACTTCGAAAACATGAGACAAAATGTCCGTAAACTTTTAATAGGGCTCTAAGAGGACGAACGATTGGACTACCTATGGAATATATTCCAAAATGCCCTCTCTCAAGCGGAGGTGATTTTTATGCCAAAAGCAACCAAAAGCATTTTTCATTTAAGCATAAATTATCAATCCATTTTTTTTTTTTCATTTATAAATACACGCGGGATCTACAGAATAGCGGACATCTTTAAATACAAACATTTTTGAATATTCATCGGAAAATACACGACAATAAAATTGCAGAAACAGCATCATAACAGTACCGCCATCCAGCGGGATCATCATCAAGGTTTTTTCAAGATAAAAAAAAACGCCAACAATCGACAATCAACAGCAGAGTTACCGCTGCAGGCTGTTCTAATCTAAGTTAATGATATCGTTCTTTACTATTCAATTTGATTAAGTCTAAAAGTTACCTAAAACATATTTTTTTAAAAATGTATTTTAGTCACTCTATAAATTGCAAATTTGAAGAATCGAATAATGAATCAATGAGTCTATCAACATAGCTGAATAAAATGGTAAGTGTTGCAACTTAAACGTAGTATCAATATTTTTCTCAAATTTCATTTCCCGCGGTTATTATTTCAACGACCGTACCGTCGCTTACATACAATACAATACACCCGTCATCTCCTCTGTGATTAATATATTTTTTTCTCTCTTATCATTCTACAATTTTCCTCATAAGACAGCAAATGTATTTCTTTTGGTTTAGTTCAAGCAACTTGAAAAGAATATATTTAAAAAAAAATAAAAGTTATAATAAACAAATATGTCTGATATAGACGACGATAATAAAGTCGACAAAGACAAGGGAGAAACTCCCCATTCCGTGGTGCCCATTCCGTGGTTCTTGATCTATTACTACTAGTGACGAACAGAAATTTAACTTCGCGATAGCTCATTTATCGATGGATGTGATAGCTACGGTAGCCGCAATAATCCGAAAGCCCCCCATTAAATGACAAATATGAAAGTTTACGAGATGAAATCGTTAAGAGACATTCATTGTACCGTAACCCGAGCCTAGACAGAATGAAATTTCACTAACCAGTCTACAGAAAGCAATAGACCAATTGACGGCCAAATTCAACCGTGAATTTGCTGGAAAATCGTGCCCACGATCACGGTCAAATAACAGAAATAGAAGACGGTCAGGATCTCGAAATAGATCTCGAGACGGCACTGGAAATTGGATCTACTACTATCACCGTAGATTTGGAGAGAGGGCAAGAAAATGTGATGGATGTCCATTTGCACAAAAGAATCCTCCACAAAATCCGCAATAGTACAATAAATTAAACCATTTTTTAGTTTATGAACTGTGATTCGTACTATTAACGCACAAATTTTCATGAATTTTTCTAAATTTTATTTTTTTTGGTAAATATAGTAGTTTTTACATTAATAGTACGAATTATGGTTAATGAACGCCATTCAAAATACAATGCACTATATTTTTTTCAGTGTACAAGCGACAAGCAATGGGACGATCCGAAATTGTCGCCCTACGATTAAATGTTGTAATAAATAACTCAGTTTTCTTATTGACACTGGCGCCGATGTCTCCGTCTTACCAAAGGTGAACTTTACTAACCTTTCAACAATTCTAAGAATCGTTTAGTCGCAGCTACCGGCCCCATCATCTTCACATATGGTACGCGATTGCTACATTTTGATTTGGGGTTACGTCGCGATTTTAGGTATCCTTTTGTAATAGGATCTGTTACAAGACCAATAATTGGTGCTGATTTTTTAGTAAAATTCGGGTTGATGGTGGATTTAAGAAACAAACGCCTCTTAGACACAAACACATGTCTTTCTGTTAAAGCTGTAGATGTTAGGGTGAACAATGAATCGATACCTATACTATTTACACTCGAAGGCCCTTACAACGAGCTCCTTCGCCGTTACCCTACACTGACGCAGGAACCTCGGTATGACCTACCAGTGAAACACAATTTAGTACACCGAATCATAACTGAGGGTCACTTACCATTTTCGCAACCACAACGATTGGACCCTGAGAAGCACAAAATCGCAAGAAATGAATTCGAGCACATGTTGCAGCTGGGTTTCTGCATTTAGTCCTTAAGCGTGACAGCAACGACTGGCGACCCTGCGGGGACTACCGCTGATTTAACGTGGTCACGGTACCAGATAGGTATCCACTTCCTCACATTCATAACTTTTCATTAAACTCAGTCTCTAAGACTGCACCATTTTCACAAAAATAGATCTCGTGCGAGCGTATCATCAATTTCCGGTCGCGGCGCAAGACATTCATAAAACTGCTATTACTGTTCCTTTTAGACTCTTTGAGTTCGCAAGAATGCCATACGATCTTAGAAATCCAGCGCAAACATTCCAGAAGGGTATGAATTTCGTGTAAGAGTGCATCGACGATATATTAGTAGCCAGTAGAAACTACATCAAACACCGCGAGCATCTAAATTCCACATTCACTCGTTTAGCAGAGTTTAGTTTAACAATTAAATCATCAAAATGTGAATTCGGTGAAGCGTCCATCAATTTCCTAAGCCATGAAATTACCAAAGATGGTGTTAAGCCATCTGCGGGTAGAATCATGGCAATCTAGCCTTTCCTCAACCCACTTCTGTCAGACAAGTACAGCGTTTCGTGGGCATGGTCCAATATTACCATCGCTTCATCGCTCACTTAGCCGAAAATCTTGCTCCAAGACACGGACATGGTCTCAGTTGGATTATTAAGATGAGTAATAAAAATCCATTTACTTGGTCACCTGAATGCGAGGCCGCTCTCGCTCAGGCCACCTGTCAATTATATGTTGAGGTTGAATTCCAAAAGTCTTTTCAGGTTAATTAAATGACTTTTTAGGCCCTTACTACGACAATGTCGTCCTCGTTGAAACTTCGCCGTTCCATTCTTTAGACCAAAAGGCTTTCGACAGAACTCGAAATTTCGTTAGTCCGTCGAGAAGGATGTTTTGGCTTGTGATTTCTCATCCATAAATATTTGTGGAAAGCCAGATTTGAAGTCCAAAGTCGTGAAACATGTGGATTTTCCTAGATTGTCTAGTATTTACTCAATTTGTCGATGACAACTCTTACTTTTCTTGCTCCTGAGGTGTCCTTTTTCGGAGCAATCCAAATTGGTACCGAATACGGGCTTTTTAAGTGTCTGATAACACCGCGATGTTCAACATTTCTTGAATCTGTTCTTCCAAATCACCTTTAAAGTGATATGGGTATTGGTATGTTTTAGTGTACCCCGGTGTTTCATCCCGTTTGTTTATTGTATCATATAGGTGCCTGTTGTTACTGATAGCTTTTCATTTGGTTTAAGTAATACAGCTAGATTATTATGAATTCTAAGTTCTAGCTCACTTGTTAGAATTCTGACTGTTATTCTGTGATTAGTGGCTTTGTATAAACCAGGTTGGATGGTAATTTTATCATTCAACCTTCCATATTTTGGTACCATCCAGTCACCACTTTCCGAAATACTGAATGTAACTGTATAATGATACAAATTCTCAGTCAGGTAGTAACAGTGGAACTTGAATATCTGGTTATTTAGAGAAATGGTGTTGAAACTATAATCGATATTGGCGCTTTTTTTTTGGCCAGAACTAATTCGTAATACTTTTGAGGTGGTAAGTTTTTACTTATCAAATTGGTTTAGCCCTTTTTTTTAATTTTTGAATACCCAGAATATTTTTCACCGAAGAGTTTTCAAATTCTACAAGATGATTAGGTATAATCTTGGGCTTAATAATATTTTTATAGTTTTGGTTAGTGTGCTTATTGCGGCACTTAAGGTAGAGTAGGAAGTTTAGTCTTCCGTATCTGACTCTAGATCCGCTTAAAAATTCCCCAAGTCGGAATCTTCATTCTCTCCTAAATTTTCCGTATTCTAGATTTTAACATCGGAATTTTTATCTGACAGAATTTCATTATTATTGATTTTCTTTCTGTATTTGACCGGCTGGTCTTTAGTGAGAGATCTGCGTCCATTGCTTAATAGAGAGGTCCATTTTGTCATTTATTATTAACCGTATTGAATTTTTTGGTTTCAATTGCCCTAAATTAAATTTCAATTGAGCGGTATGGGAATTGATTTGATTTTTTTGAATTATTGCTCGATATTATTTCGTTGCTAGTAAAATGACATAAGAGAGCATACGCCTCCTTTAAATTTTTGGGTTTCGCCGTTTGGGCGTAACCGAAGTGTGGCTTTTATAAAATACAAATGCCTTCAAAACTTTTAATATCTCAAGACGATTTCCTTAGTCTTATTTTCAAAGGTATGTACAGTTGGGACCTACAATAAGATAGTTCCTGCTTATAGCCTTTTTTTTATTTATAAGGGTGGGTGTGCACTGCGACCATTGAGGCCTATTGTGCATCATCAGAGATTCCTACGTGAAATGTAGATCTATGTCCTTGATAAACGCCGCTACCTGATGCATATCCAGTGGGTCGGCGTTAGGCCACTGGATTATGTCCGCATTGCGGAACTTTAATCTTTTTAGGATGATAGCAACGCATGTGAATAGTAGGTGTTCCGATGTCTCCTTACTGCAGTCGCAGAATCTGCACTGGTCCGTAAGGGACCTTCCCATTTTATGTAGATGCCCGTTAAAAGGGCCGTGCCCAGTTAAAAACCTGGTAAAGGATCTTAGGGACTAGCAGTCCATCCTCGGTGCCCCTCCCAGACGTATAATATTATAACTAAATAATTTCTTGGCCTGTCTCATCCCAATGGAGGACTCCCAGACTAATTTCCTATAGTTCTGCTCCCAGTCTCTTATACCATCTGCCAAATGGGTTTTGGAAAAAGCAATACCTAGGAAACCTAGGACTTAGGAAATTTCGGCTTACTCCCATTTTTGCACATCGGTCTGCTGCCTCATTTTCTCTAATGGTGGAGTGGCCAGGAGACCACAAAAGGGTGACTTTATTTCTCTAATAAATTACAGTAGCAGCTCCAGATCAATTTCGAGTTGAACACTAAAGCTCCTAAAGGCTAGCAGAGCTGCCTGCCTGTCCGATATTATATTGATCTCGGTCTTCTTTTATTTCTTTTTGAGACATTGAAGCACACATACCTCAATAGCAAAGGTCTCTGCCTGATACTGGTGGTACTCAGTGGTATGAATAGATTTAGGTCGGGCCCGACTATCCCTGCACCGGTACCCCTGTCTGCTTTTGACCGATATGTATACCATACAGAAGCATGGCGGGGGAGGGAGGAGATAATATTCTCTACCAGTGGCCTATCCGGCAAACTAATAGTAAAATTCCTCGGACAGTCTATTGTTGTTCCCATCAAATCCGATAGTTGTTTCAATTCCCCCTTGAAGTTTAATTTATGTTGGATACTGTCTTGTCCTGGCCTTACACTTTTAATTTTGGCTATTATTTTTAGGCCCAGACCGCTTGAACCGGCTACTTTTTTAATGTGTAGGTGCAGAGGTGAGAGCCCCAGTATTCTCTCAGGAGCAGCTGTTGGACAAGTCCTCATTGCTCCAGTTGCACACACACAGAGTAACCTCTGGATTTTGTCCAGTATTCTCCGTGCACCAGTCTTCTCCGTCTTAGGCCACTACGCAAACGCCGCGTAAGAGATCATATGTCTAATGACGGCCTGGTAGAGCCAAACCAACATTTGTGGGCTCAGTCCCCACGTTTTGCCAATCAGTCCATGGCAGGTGAAGTAGGCCTTATTTGCCTTGTTTGTGATATGATTTAGGAGGGGATTCCATGTCAATTTCTGGTCAAGTACAACATCCAGATGTTTAACCTCCATTGACAGTTGAAGAGTTACCCCCCCCAGGGCTATCGGCGGGATGCCAAGTTTGCCCCGGTTAGTAAAGAGGGTGCAGTTGAACTTATCGGAATTTATCGTAAGGCCCAACTCGCTGCACCAATCATTTATTACCTCTAGGGCTTGTTGCATCCTTTCCCCTTCTGTATTTGCGAATCTGCCCCTAAACATCAAGACTTGGTCGTCCGCATAGGTAATGTTCGAGAAGTCTAAATTTCTCAGCCTGGTAAGTAATTGATCCATCACTATCAGTCACAATAAGGGAGAGAGAACACCTCCCTGGGGGCAACCCCTTGTGGCCGCTATGGATCATCATAGCATAGTTTTATCTCCTAAGGAGGCCGTAATCCTCCTATTTTTAGCATGTTTATAATCTACCTTACGGTGGAGGGGTTCTTACCCCTTGCTAGTGATTGTTCCTTAATTACCTCGAAACTAGTATTATCAAAAGCTCCCTGGATATCAATGAAGGAGCGTAGTAATAATTTTTATTCCTAAGCGTATCTTCGATTTCCGATGTCAGCTCGTGTAGGGCCACTTTTGTTGATTTCCTTGTTTGATAGGTTTGCTGCCTAGAGTCCATAAAGTATCTTTGGAGAGTATTGGATCTGATACAAAGTCCCAGAATTTTCTCGATGGTTTTCAGTAAAAATGATGTGAGGCTAATAGGCCTATAAGACCTAATCTCCTCTGGGGACCTTTTTCCCGCTTTTGGAATAAAAATCACCCGAACCTCCCTCCAGCACTTTGAAACATATTCCAAGCTGTAGCTAGCTCTAAAGAGTATAGTAAGATAAGGCAGCAAAGTCTGCCGTCCTTGCTGTAGAAAGGGGTATACGCAGTCCCCTCCCGGTGATTTAAAAGGGCCAAATGATTTGACTGCCCAGCCTATCCGTTCCGGCGTAAAAAACTGCCTCGAGAACTCGTGAGTCCCCTTTGGAACCAGATACTGATAGATATTGCGTTGGATTCTTCCTGATCCCTCAGTACTACACAATCTGGGAAGTGACCTCTTATTAGACATTCCAGAGTCTCCTCCCTGGTTGTTATTGTCTCTCCGCTTGGTTTCTCAACAGATCCCAAGGGATTCCTGTGCTCCAAGGAGAGTGCCTTCTGAAGTCGACACGCCATAGGTAGTTTGTCTATTTTCTTACAGAAGTCTCTCCAGCTGAGTCTTTTGCTCTGCCTAAGAGCTATGTTGTATTGGGCAAGGTAATTCTGATACGTAGTCCAATCGTTCGTCCTTTTAGCCCTATTAAAATGTTTACGGACATTCCGTCTCATATTTTCCAAGTTTTGGTTCCACCAAGGAACATCCCTTGAGCCTTTAAACGCACCAGGGGTGAGCTAAAGTGCTAGGCATTAATTATTGCCTCTATCACGTCATTTGCTACTCTGTCAAGATCTTCGACATAGTTTATCGTGGTCTATAGACCAGTTAAGTTATCCAAAAGTCTGTCGTTATAGACTGGCCAGTTGGTGCGTTTTAGTATCCTTAAATTGATATCGAACATGATATACATATGATCTGAGAGGGATGCTTCCTTGGACACATGCCAGCCGATAAATGTACTGAAGGTACCCATGTCAGACAGGGTTAAATCCAGTACCTCTCTCCTAATCGCATTCACAAAGGTCGCATCACTCCCTTTATTGTTAACTGCTAAGTTGTTACTAAAACAGAATTCAAAAAGTTACACACCTTCTTAATTGGTGCTGCTGCTTTCCCAGACTACGCGGTGTGCATTAGCGTTGCAACCCATGATGAATTTTTGGTGATGTATCGTGCAATAATTCATGAAGCTCTGTATCAATTCTGGAGAGGGGTCATTTTCATCCCCGGGAAAGTATGCAGAAGCGATGGTAATCACGCTCCTGCCTCCTTTTGGTAAGGGCATTTCTATTGAAACAGCCGTGATATCCCTAGAAATAAATTGGTTAATAGAGAAGATATTGTTCCTTGAGCGGCAGAGAATTGCTGTCCTTGCCTGTCTGCAGCCATGTCGTAAACTAGCTTACCTGTATTTGCTGAAAAACCTTTAATCTTCCGCTTGTTGGTCCAAGGCTCGTGTATGAGCGCTATATCCCAGTCCTTAATCATAAAAAGACGGTTTAAGTTGTTTGTAGCCGTCTTCGATCGATGCAGACTAATCTGCACGATTCTCAGTTTTGCTGTAGCAGGTTTGGTGTGTATCATCATGATGTGTTGTTTTAATTTTTTATTATTTTTTTTATTATGTCTTAGGCTGCGGAGAGCCCGGTTTTCTTGGTAGCTGTTGCTGTGCCACCCTTCCCCTAAGGGTCAGCCCATGGCTCTTCCCGTGCTTTCCTCGGCCCGGTTTGGCCAGTCCGTCCCAGTAACCCCATCACCGCGGCCTGCGTTCTCAGCCAAAATGTGCCGTCTCCGCCACTCTTCCCTTGACTGTATCCACCGCCCCCTCCTTCTTTGGGCAAAAATGTACAGAGCCAAACATCCAGTTGACTTTGTAGTTGGAGCCCTTCAATATCTCCGCCGTTTTGTGTGAAATAGACATTGTGAGTTGAAGGAGGTCACCTTCTCGCTCCTTCCTCGCAGTAATTCTTCAGTTTGCGTCTCTAAAGTGTTTATTCTGGGTCGCCAGTCGACGCAGTATCTTGTCGTTTGCCTCCTTACCTCCTCGTGGCAGGTAAATAAATATAATCTTTGGGCGAGGCAACTCCTCCCTAAGTGAGGGCACTGTGGCTCTAAGCCACTTTGCCCTTTCTTAATCGGCACAGTTGGCCGTGAGCCAACCGTTTCTTGTGCGACATCCCAATAAATTAGGGCTGACACCATCTAACGGCAGCTCCGCTAGGCTTATAGACTAGTGCGTCAATCAGGATTTGTTTCATATCTTGAAATTATTCGAGTTCTCCTGTAACGCATATTATATCTCTTGCATTTCCCTCGATTTTCTTTTTCACCGCTTGTATGTGCATTCTAACTGTGGTTAGAACGTACATGAGCAATGTTTCTACGGCTGTTTTCAGCCACGAAGTTACTTACTTCCTGTTCCCATCGAATGAAGGAATCGATTTCATCGGATCCGGAACGCGGAGTAGGTCAACTACAGTTTTGTTTTCTGTGACCTATTCTTTATATTGGGGCACGGGTACCTCAGCTCTTTGGCTGAGGTATTTCAATACCTCATCGTGCTCAACATTTTTTTTTGAGCTAAATTTCCCAACTGCGTTGATATCGCAAGCAGTTGTGCGTTCACTTGATTTCCGTCCATTTCGTAACGAGTCTCCTTATTTATCTATTCTATTATACCTCTATTGGCTAAAAAGTTCTCGATATTCTTTATCTTTCTCGTGCAAATTTTTTCGCTGTGGAAAATTTGGTCTATTTTGGCACTTCACTTTTTACACTTTAAACTATAAATCTTCTGTTCGCGTCTATCTTGTAGTGTGCGATAAAGATATTTTGCTGTCTTGACGGTTCGGCCTCCAAGTGTAGCAGTGTTGTGTTTCTGGTGGAATCTCGAGCTTCAAATGTCACTTTTTTTATTTTAAAAAGTTTAAAGAATTATATTAATTATTTCTGACGGATTCACTATATAAACAGTTTTTATTCACTACTTTTAAGACTTAAACTATCACTTGCAGTACAGCTGCGCCAATTAAATTTATAAGAGTTCGCTCTTAACACATAAAATATAATTTTATTTAAAATAAGTTTCCTTAACTGATGATTTTAATTATTGCAACGATGCACTTTCCATTACATTGTCTTATTTAGACGTGTTAAAATCAAATGACATCTTATAAGCGCGGGAGTCGAATGTTGTTTACTACATGTCTGTTTAGAGGGTTTGGTCGTATATGGGAACATAACTTTAAACATTTATTTCATTCGATGTTGAAATCCCGAATGTTGAAAGGTCGAACGTCGAAAGGCCGGAGGGTTCGGAAGGCCAAATGTCGAAAACCGACTTAAGAAGGGCAAAATTTCTCTATACTGCGAGTATCTAATGGCCGAATTTGTCGAAATGACAAATTTTAATGAAAGTTTCCTTAATTTAATTTACTGAAATCAATATTTACAAATATTTAATATCTTTCTTAATGTAAAATGATTTAAATAAAATGAAGATACGTGCTTATAATTCTATAGTATTTAGCATATCAATGTGATCAAATTTGGGTGGAAAACTGTATGTCGTTTTAGTAAATAAATAAAAAATAAAAAATGGATATTGGGTGGTGACATTTTTGTAAAAATTTTCTGGAAAATCTGATTGAATTTCAAGCAACAAGAAAATTTTTGGAGTTTTTGGAAAGGTGATTTCAACCGTTAGCTGGTGGCGGTAAATCACTGCTACATCCGACCCCTTATTCATTAGCAACATACCTATTAACCGACTAAATGCAGAATGTGTTTCTTCATGAAATTGTTTTATTAGAGAGGTTAAGGAATTTCGAAAATGACTTAACCAATTAAATTCTTAGGAGGTGGTTCTACATATAGTATTTCATTATGTCCATATCAGCAAATATTTTTTAACAAGTTGAAACCCAAAAATGAAACTTTATCATTTTTTATTAATTGTTTAAATTTTAAAGTTACTCTTAATTAATTCATCACAAAAAGTTTAACCTGTGGGAGAGTTTTTTTGTTTTCTTTCGTTTTTGTTTTCTACATCTTGTGGTTCCAACCAACCAACAAGCAGTTCCACTTTAAATTTTAGTTTATCCGTATGCGATTTATGTTGTTCAATTAATAGAAAATATAAAAAAAACATTTATTTCACTTTTGTTTCACTTTTATTTTCTTTATATTCATTACAATTAATTAAACTTTATTTATTTTTTAAAAAGCCGGTCTCTTTAGAGCCGGGAATCAATATTTTGTTACTGTGCTCTTTGGAGTCAGTTTATTGAATACTTTCTTAAGTTTTTTAGTTACATGATTTTTCTTTATAATATATTTTATAAACATGGTTCAACATGTTATTTTATAACTGATAATGCTTATTGCTTATTAATTAAAAATGAATATTTTGTTAGACAAAACAATAATTTGATTTACATAAAATATGATACATTAAATTTATAATAATAATTTTAGGTCATGATAATATTTTATGTTGTTAGTATAAAATTGTATTATGAGCATCTTTACTTTGTTGCATTTCAATTTCTTGGAATTCTTTATTTTGCCATTTCTCGGAATGTAACTCTCCCTTCGTTAAGAGTAGAGTTCTCCTGAACTCTATTTGTAAATTTAATATTTATTTTATTTTGTTTAAACTTTATATAGATAATCAATATTATTATTAATGCTATTACTATAATTAATATTATGCTTATTCCTGAATATGATAATATTTTATGAAATTTCAACAATTTTATTTCATTTATATTTTTATTGGTTTCCAAAATTATTTCCTTAAATGTAAATGTGTTATTCTCTGACTTATAATCTAGATTTTAAATGATGTAATCATTATTTACTTCCTTTATATTATTATAAAAGGTTTTGTTATTTATGCTAATGCTACAGTTAAAAAATTTTACAAAATAATTTCCATTCAATTCGAATGTTCTTTCATCATAATTTGATGTTAAAATTACTTTATTAGCCAATTGTATTAATATACTATTATCATTGATGCTATAAATTTCTGTATCACAGTTTTTAATATTTTGACAATTTTTTGTTAATATACATACAGTGTTTTAAATTATTTAATTCATGAAATGCTTTATTTGTATTGTATTCATAATAGGTATTGTTAATTTCAAATGTTTTAGTGATCTCATAATTTATTGAACTACAATCATTAATATTTGATATAATTAATTTTCTATTTGCTTTTTCCATGCAACTGGGAATTTTGATTAAAAATATCAATTTATTATTATTAGTTTTAGAATATCCTACTTTTAAATTTTTTATTTTACTAGCATCTATTTTGTATTCTACAATCTCTTCATGAGTTAACAAAGATGGATGTATAATGTTAAGATTACTAAATACTATATTATCTTGTAATTCACTTATAATTCTATCTATTTCATATATTTTTAATTTTATATCATATATCATTAATCTAAGTAGAGTTTGGTTATCTCTGTTTATAATAAAATCCTTAATAATTTTTCTATCTTCCAACATTGTATTATATAATTTGTTTATAGTGTTGTTAAAGTTATTATTAATTTTAATTTGTTCATTTATGTTTACAGCTAGATTTTCGTTATTCTGATCAATTATGTATAAATGTTTATTAATTAATTGTCTGTCTTCATCGTCCATTGTTCCTGATATCCACTTGTTTATTGTTCCTATGAAATTTACTAAACCTCGTTTATGTATTGAGTGATGTCCGTCTTTTAAAGTCATTAATTTATAAAGTAAATTGTCTACGTCCTTAAATAATGTAGATTTAATAAAGTGTTTTGTGAGCTCTACTGTCATTTCCCTCACTGTTGACCTCAGGTTTAATATTAAAGTTTCTATTTCTACTATGTCGATTATCTGTAATGAATAATTGTAAGATTTGGGTAAAAATGTCTCGCTTTCTCGAAGAATAGTATATCCTGTGTTGCTTTCAATTTTCTCTACTTGAATTTGTGCTTTCGTTAGTTTCGTCATTGTTAGTATTAAGAGCAATGTTGTCATTATTATCTGCGAATTTTAACGGTTTTTTAATATTTGTAGGATGTATATTAGTTAAATTAAGTAATCTGAATTTTGGTTGGTCTTTATGTCTGAGTGATTTATAATTTTTTATGTAACCTTGTTCCCTAGTTTCTGTATATTCCTCTCTATTTTTGTTGTGTATAGTTAACCTTTTTGTTTGGGAATCAACTAAATTCTTGTAAATTTCTTCTTGATTAATGCCCTTTTCTGCTTTTATTGGGGTGCATTTAATGGTATTGTGATACTGATTATTGTAGCTTTTTATTGCTTCTAACATTTGATACCTTATAGGACTGGGTTGGTCTATATTTAAAACTCTTAATTTTTCTGTCAGTGTATTGTTAAGTCTTTCTACGTCGGCATTACCTGTGTGGCTGTTAGGTTTTGTTAAATGTAATTCTATACCTTCTTTATCTAAAAATTCTTTTATATTGATATGCTTAAATTCATTATCAGCTATTATTTTTCTGGGTTTCTTGTGGTTAATATACATTTTAAATTTTTCAATAATGTCTGTAAAATTTCTGTTTTCTAACGGATAAGCCGTTGCGAATTTTGTAAATTTGTCAATAAAAATAAGAAAAGGTTGTTTTTTATTAATATACATACGTATCTATATGAACGATTTGATTTTTGTTTGTCGGTATTTCTGTCTTTTTTAGTTTTGGTTTGATTGGGTTCCTATCGTATTTCCCTGTGTTACAAACGTCACAATTGTTCGTAATTTTATTTATTGTAATTTTCAAATTTTTACTGTAGATTTTAAACTTTAAATCTTCATAAAGTGCTATGATACCGGGATGTTTCGGTTTTTTGTGTTGTATGGATAAAATCTTAATTAAGTCTTCCTCTGTTTCTACGTCTTGTGCAAAATGTCTGCATTTAATGAATTTGGTATTTGGAAATTCTTTGATTAATACTTGAAATATTACATGTAAATCGTGATCAGATATTTCAGAATATATGGCTACTTTTGTTGACGATATGTATGTTTTAAGTTTATTAATTAACTCTATGTGATTTATATTTGGATTTATTTTAATCCGACGATTCCCTAATACATTTTCAAGTTCGTTAGTGAAATTTTCTGTAATTATTATCTGTGTTCTAAATCGGTTTACTATAGTGTCTAAGAATGTTAGTTCGTCGTTTAAATTTTCTTCTTGTGAATGTATTGTCGCTTGAATGGATATGTTGTCTTGGTTTTCGTTTACAATTTCTTCATTATTAACTTCATGTTGGGAAGGGGGGTTTTGTAGGAAATTGTTTCTCCCTTCGTTAGCTTCGAACATTTCGTTAATTCCAAAACTTTCACTAATTTCATTTATTTCGTGTTTAACATTGTTTATTCTACTTAGAAAATCTGCTATTTTATTTTCCTTTCCTTTTAAATAATTTATTTTTATGTTGTACTCTCCTAAAGATAGTATCCATCTTTGGAGTCTTGGGTTTAAATCTTTGCCTAAATATTTAGTGTGTAACCATTTTAATGCTTGATGGTCTGTTTTAAGTTCGAATTTTTTTCCATATATGTACGGTCTAAAATATTTTACTGACCATATGACTGCC
This sequence comes from Tipula vernalis, assembly GCA_958295665.1. NCBI lineage: Eukaryota > Metazoa > Arthropoda > Insecta > Diptera > Tipulidae > Tipula > Tipula vernalis. The sequence continues at coordinate 196,541,864 of OY282560.1, forward strand.
AATAGTTCTTTTTCCGTAGTGTTATATCTAATTTCATGATCATTTAGCGTTCGGCTGGCGAATGCTATGGGATGGTTTTCTTGAAGCAAAATTGCACCAATTGCAAATTGACTGGCGTCTGTATTTAATACGAATGGTTTGTTGAAATCGGGATATTTGAGAATTGGATGGGTAGTTAGTAATAATTTTAGTTGCTCAAAAGCATGAATATAAGATGGATCTAATTTATTTACTTTACTATTCTTTTTGAGATATTTTGTCATAGGCTGCGCTATTCTGGCATAGTCCTTGATAAATTTTCTATAGTATCCTGTGATACCTAGGAATGATTTAATTTGTTTTTGAGTTACTGGGAGTTTTAATTGTGCTATATCATCTATTTTCTTTGAATTTGGTTTTACACCTTTTGTCGTTAGCAAATGACCTAAATACTCGGTCTCTTTACAAAAGAAGTTACATTTGTCTATTTGGATTTTTAGATTTGCTTTTCTTAAATTTTCAAATATTTGACTTACATTAATTATGTGTTCTTGTAGAGAAGTGCTAAATATTAATATATCATCAAGATAGACTACACATATTTTATTTATATGTTCCCTTAGTACTGAATTTATTAATCTTTGAAAGGTGGCAGGGGCGTTTTTCAATCCAAAAGGCATTCGAACATATTCGTAATGTCCGAATGGTGTGGAAAACCCTGTTTTATTTTGGGCTTTTTTGCTTACTAGGATTTGATGAAATCCCTTCGCTAGATCCAAAGTTGTAAAATATTGGGCTCTACCCAATTTATCTAATATATTTTCTATATTAGGTATTGGAAACTTATCTTTTATAGTAATTTCATTAAACTTTCTATAATCAATGACAATTCTCCATTTTTTTGTATTTGAATTGTCCATTTTCTTCGGTACAATCCAAAGGGGAGAATTATAGGGTGAATTCGATTCCCTAATAATTCCTTGTTTTAACATATCCTTGATTTGTTTTTCGATTTCTTTTTCGTGTATTTGCGGATATCTGTATAATTTACAATATATAGGATTCTTATTTGTTAATTTAATTTCGTGAGTTATTTCGTGAGTGAAAGTCAAATTGTCACCTTCTTCATAAAATAAATCTTTATTTTTGGATAATAAATGTTTTAAATTTTCTTTTCTTCATTGTTTAAACTATTTTGGTTTATTTTAGAGAAAATTTCCTCTTGTGAAACAATTGGTTCTAAGTGATTTACTTCGGTAAGATCACGGGGATATCCAATTATTTCGAAAGGGATTGTATGCTGATTAAATATCTTCAGATATTCATTTTGTATATCAACTTCAGCTTGAAAAGGAATTAAAAAATTCATTCCGATAATCGCGTCATATTTTTCACTCTTTAGAGGAAAAATTTTCCATTCTAATGTACCAGTTTTTACTAGTTCCTTTGGAATTGGCGTGATTATTTTTTTATTTACAAAATTGGGACCTCCTAAAGAATTATACATAATAGGAGTTTCTTATTCTATTTCTTTAAAATTAAGAGTATTTGGTTTTAATAAACTGGTATCTGAACCAGTATCTATTAAACAATTAATAGATTTATCATTAAATGTTAGTTTTACTATCGGTAGCTCGTTGATGGTGTGGGGTTTATAAAATGTACCTCCTGATTTAAGGGATTTACTTGATTTATATTATCGACTTCCATTGGTCCTGGTTGTTGAGTATTGTTTCTATATTGTCCAGTTCTATTGTCATTAAATTGTCGCCTAAACTGTCCTGAATTATATCCGTTATTTCTGTGATATTGTGTTCTAAACTGTCCTGAGTTATTATTATTTCTGTAATCTTGTGTTCTAAACTGTCCTGAGTTATTGTTATTTCTGTGATCTTGTGTTCTAAACTGTCCTGACCTATTGTTATTATAATTATAGCTATTATTATTACCATTTCTAAATTCCTGGTTATAAACACCGTTAATATTGTTGTTCCTATAAGGGTTTCTGTTTTGAAAATATGTTTTATTATTTGTTTTAAAATTAAATTCTTTATTTCTATTTATTCTAAATTCGGATTTAATTATATCCTCTGACAGGTATATTTCCGATTTACAAAGAATATTGTCTAATTCGAATAACGATTTCGTTGAATCTATTTGTAATTGAACTAGAGGAATTATTTTTGATTTTAATATTTGCACTAATTCCCTATCTATTGAATAATATGTGAAATTATCCTCGTCGTCAAAATCACATATCTCACTACACTCACTCTTATATTTATTTAATTTATTAAAAATATCTCTAAGATTAAATACCTTGATTTCCTTTGCATTGTAGAGTAACTGATGGATGGTGTTTTTAGGTCTGTATCTCAATTTTAGCTGCCTGATGACGTTTTCCCAGGTGCGTTGAGGTTCAGGTATTTCCATGATGGTTCCTCTGGCATTCCCAATTATTTTTGTGTTGATTAGCTTTCTTAAGCAATATTGTTTAAGTTCCTCGTTCTTATTACCGCATAGACTTTCGGTATCTACGATGGTTTTTAGGAAAGATTTTAATTTGTAAGTATCTTCCCCTGAAAAGGCTTGGATCTCACTGAAGTTTCTTATAATTTGATCTGGACTTAGATCAAATCGGGTGGTTTTAATGCCTTGCATTATTGTTTCCTGGTTTACCACTTGTTGTTGCAACACTGTAATTTGATTTTGTAATTGTTGTTGCTGTTGTTGCTGCTGCAACAATTGTTGTTCGACTTGTTCTGTATTCATTTTTGTTGTAGTTTTTTGCTGTCGATTTAAGTCGAATACTTTGCTTCTTTTACTCGCAATCTTGAGATTATTGATTTTAAATTGTTCACTTTTAATTAACACCCACTTTTTATTACTACTTTTCAAATATTATCACGTTTTTATAAGTTTATTATTTTACTTTAACTATTTAGCACGAAATTAATTAATTTTTTTTTTTTTCACTTTTGAGTAACTATTCAATTATTTACGTGAAATGATTTTCGTGTCTACGAAAAATCAATTTTTACTTATTTTTCTTTGTATCTTATCACTTCACTATTTTAATGTTCTTTTACACTGTTTTCTCTTCTTCGGAGGAGAAAATTACCAACTGCGCCATTTATGTTTTTCAATTAATAGAAAATATAAAAAAAACATTTATTTCACTTTTGTTTCACTTTTATTTTCTTTATATTCATTACAATTAATTAAACTTTATTTATTTTTTAAAAAGCCGGTCTCTTTAGAGCCGGGAATCAATATTTTGTTACTGTGCTCTTTGGAGTCAGTTTATTGAATACTTTCTTAAGTTTTTTAGTTACATGATTTTTCTTTATAATATATTTTATAAACATGGTTCAACATGTTATTTTATAACTGATAATGCTTATTGCTTATTAATTAAAAATGAATATTTTGTTAGACAAAACAATAATTTGATTTACATAAAATATGATACATTAAATTTATAATAATAATTTTAGGTCATGATAATATTTTATGTTGTTAGTATAAAATTGTATTATGAGCATCTTTACTTTGTTGCATTTCAATTTCTTGGAATTCTTTATTTTGCCATTTCTCGGAATGTAACTCTCCCTTCGTTAAGAGTAGAGTTCTCCTGAACTCTATTTGTAAATTTAATATTTATTTTATTTTGTTTAAACTTTATATAGATAATCAATATTATTATTAATGCTATTACTATAATTAATATTATGCTTATTCCTGAATATGATAATATTTTATGAAATTTCAACAATTTTATTTCATTTATATTTTTATTGGTTTCCAAAATTATTTCCTTAAATGTAAATGTGTTATTCTCTGACTTATAATCTAGATTTTAAATGATGTAATCATTATTTACTTCCTTTATATTATTATAAAAGGTTTTGTTATTTATGCTAATGCTACAGTTAAAAAATTTTACAAAATAATTTCCATTCAATTCGAATGTTCTTTCATCATAATTTGATGTTAAAATTACTTTATTAGCCAATTGTATTAATATACTATTATCATTGATGCTATAAATTTCTGTATCACAGTTTTTAATATTTTGACAATTTTTTGTTAATATACATACAGTGTTTTAAATTATTTAATTCATGAAATGTTTTATTTGTATTGTATTCATAATAGGTATTGTTAATTTCAAATGTTTTAGTGATCTCATAATTTATTGAACTACAATCATTAATATTTGATATAATTAATTTTCTATTTGCTTTTTCCATGCAACTGGGAATTTTGATTAAAAATATCAATTTATTATTATTAGTTTTAGAATATCCTACTTTTAAATTTTTTATTTTACTAGCATCTATTTTGTATTCTACAATCTCTTCATGAGTTAACAAAGATGGATGTATAATGTTAAGATTACTAAATACTATATTATCTTGTAATTCACTTATAATTCTATCTATTTCATATATTTTTAATTTTATATCATATATCATTAATCTAAGTAGAGTTTGGTTATCTCTGTTTATAATAAAATCCTTAATAATTTTTCTATCTTCCAACATTGTATTATATAATTTGTTTATAGTGTTGTTAAAGTTATTATTAATTTTAATTTGTTCATTTATGTTTACAGCTAGATTTTCGTTATTCTGATCAATTATGTATAAATGTTTATTAATTAATTGTCTGTCTTCATCGTCCATTGTTCCTGATATCCACTTGTTTATTGTTCCTATGAAATTTACTAAACCTCGTTTATGTATTGAGTGATGTCCGTCTTTTAAAGTCATTAATTTATAAAGTAAATTGTCTACGTCCTTAAATAATGTAGATTTAATAAAGTGTTTTGTGAGCTCTACTGTCATTTCCCTCACTGTTGACCTCAGGTTTAATATTAAAGTTTCTATTTCTACTATGTCGATTATCTGTAATGAATAATTGTAAGATTTGGGTAAAAATGTCTCGCTTTCTCGAAGAATAGTATATCCTGTGTTGCTTTCAATTTTCTCTACTTGAATTTGTGCTTTCGTTAGTTTCGTCATTGTTAGTATTAAGAGCAATGTTGTCATTATTATCTGCGAATTTTAACGGTTTTTTAATATTTGTAGGATGTATATTAGTTAAATTAAGTAATCTGAATTTTGGTTGGTCTTTATGTCTGAGTGATTTATAATTTTTTATGTAACCTTGTTCCCTAGTTTCTGTATATTCCTCTCTATTTTTGTTGTGTATAGTTAACCTTTTTGTTTGGGAATCAACTAAATTCTTGTAAATTTCTTCTTGATTAATGCCCTTTTCTGCTTTTATTGGGGTGCATTTAATGGTATTGTGATACTGATTATTGTAGCTTTTTATTGCTTCTAACATTTGATACCTTATAGGACTGGGTTGGTCTATATTTAAAACTCTTAATTTTTCTGTCAGTGTATTGTTAAGTCTTTCTACGTCGGCATTACCTGTGTGGCTGTTAGGTTTTGTTAAATGTAATTCTATACCTTCTTTATCTAAAAATTCTTTTATATTGATATGCTTAAATTCATTATCAGCTATTATTTTTCTGGGTTTCTTGTGGTTAATATACATTTTAAATTTTTCAATAATGTCTGTAAAATTTCTGTTTTCTAACGGATAAGCCGTTGCGAATTTTGTAAATTTGTCAATAAAAATAAGAAAAGGTTGTTTTTTATTAATATACATACGTATCTATATGAACGATTTGATTTTTGTTTGTCGGTATTTCTGTCTTTTTTAGTTTTGGTTTGATTGGGTTCCTATCGTATTTCCCTGTGTTACAAACGTCACAATTGTTCGTAATTTTATTTATTGTAATTTTCAAATTTTTACTGTAGATTTTAAACTTTAAATCTTCATAAAGTGCTATGATACCGGGATGTTTCGGTTTTTTGTGTTGTATGGATAAAATCTTAATTAAGTCTTCCTCTGTTTCTACGTCTTGTGCAAAATGTCTGCATTTAATGAATTTGGTATTTGGAAATTCTTTGATTAATACTTGAAATATTACATGTAAATCGTGATCAGATATTTCAGAATATATGGCTACTTTTGTTGACGATATGTATGTTTTAAGTTTATTAATTAACTCTATGTGATTTATATTTGGATTTATTTTAATCCGACGATTCCCTAATACATTTTCAAGTTCGTTAGTGAAATTTTCTGTAATTATTATCTGTGTTCTAAATCGGTTTACTATAGTGTCTAAGAATGTTAGTTCGTCGTTTAAATTTTCTTCTTGTGAATGTATTGTCGCTTGAATGGATATGTTGTCTTGGTTTTCGTTTACAATTTCTTCATTATTAACTTCATGTTGGGAAGGGGGGTTTTGTATTAAATTGTTTCTCCCTTCGTTAGCTTCGAACATTTCGTTAATTCCAAAACTTTCACTAATTTCATTTATTTCGTGTTTAACATTGTTTATTCTACTTAGAAAATCTGCTATTTTATTTTCCTTTCCTTTTAAATAATTTATTTTTATGTTGTACTCTCCTAAAGATAGTATCCATCTTTGGAGTCTTGGGTTTAAATCTTTGCCTAAATATTTAGTGTGTAACCATTTTAATGCTTGATGGTCTGTTTTAAGTTCGAATTTTTTTCCATATATGTACGGTCTAAAATATTTTACTGACCATATGACTGCCAATAGTTCTTTTTCCGTAGTGTTATATCTAATTTCATGATCATTTAGCGTTCGGCTGGCGAATGCTATGGGATGGTTTTCTTGAAGCAAAATTGCACCAATTGCAAATTGACTGGCGTCTGTATTTAATACGAATGGTTTGTTGAAATCGGGATATTTGAGAATTGGATGGGTAGTTAGTAATAATTTTAGTTGCTCAAAAGCATGAATATAAGATGGATCTAATTTATTTACTTTACTATTCTTTTTGAGATATTTTGTCATAGGCTGCGCTATTCTGGCATAGTCCTTGATAAATTTTCTATAGTATCCTGTGATACCTAGGAATGATTTAATTTGTTTTTGAGTTACTGGGAGTTTTAATTGTGCTATATCATCTATTTTCTTTGAATTTGGTTTTACACCTTTTGTCGTTAGCAAATGACCTAAATACTCGGTCTCTTTACAAAAGAAGTTACATTTGTCTATTTGGATTTTTAGATTTGCTTTTCTTAAATTTTCAAATATTTGACTTACATTAATTATGTGTTCTTGTAGAGAAGTGCTAAATATTAATATATCATCAAGATAGACTACACATATTTTATTTATATGTTCCCTTAGTACTGAATTTATTAATCTTTGAAAGGTGGCAGGGGCGTTTTTCAATCCAAAAGGCATTCGAACATATTCGTAATGTCCGAATGGTGTGGAAAACCCTGTTTTATTTTGGGCTTTTTTGCTTACTAGGATTTGATGAAATCCCTTCGCTAGATCCAAAGTTGTAAAATATTGGGCTCTACCCAATTTATCTAATATATTTTCTATATTAGGTATTGGAAACTTATCTTTTATAGTAATTTCATTAAACTTTCTATAATCAATGACAATTCTCCATTTTTTTGTATTTGAATTGTCCATTTTCTTCGGTACAATCCAAAGGGGAGAATTATAGGGTGAATTCGATTCCCTAATAATTCCTTGTTTTAACATATCCTTGATTTGTTTTTCGATTTCTTTTTCGTGTATTTGCGGATATCTGTATAATTTACAATATATAGGATTCTTATTTGTTAATTTAATTTCGTGAGTTATTTCGTGAGTGAAAGTCAAATTGTCACCTTCTTCATAAAATAAATCTTTATTTTTGGATAATAAATGTTTTAAATTTTCTTTTCTTCATTGTTTAAACTATTTTGGTTTATTTTAGAGAAAATTTCCTCTTGTGAAACAATTGGTTCTAAGTGATTTACTTCGGTAAGATCACGGGGATATCCAATTATTTCGAAAGGGATTGTATGCTGATTAAATATCTTCAGATATTCATTTTGTATATCAACTTCAGCTTGAAAAGGAATTAAAAAATTCATTCCGATAATCGCGTCATATTTTTCACTCTTTAGAGGAAAAATTTTCCATTCTAATGTACCAGTTTTTACTAGTTCCTTTGGAATTGGCGTGATTATTTTTTTATTTACAAAATTGGGACCTCCTAAAGAATTATACATAATAGGAGTTTCTTATTCTATTTCTTTAAAATTAAGAGTATTTGGTTTTAATAAACTGGTATCTGAACCAGTATCTATTAAACAATTAATAGATTTATCATTAAATGTTAGTTTTACTATCGGTAGCTCGTTGATGGTGTGGGGTTTATAAAATGTACCTCCTGATTTAAGGGATTTACTTGATTTATATTATCGACTTCCATTGGTCCTGGTTGTTGAGTATTGTTTCTATATTGTCCAGTTCTATTGTCATTAAATTGTCGCCTAAACTGTCCTGAATTATATCCGTTATTTCTGTGATATTGTGTTCTAAACTGTCCTGAGTTATTATTATTTCTGTAATCTTGTGTTCTAAACTGTCCTGAGTTATTGTTATTTCTGTGATCTTGTGTTCTAAACTGTCCTGACCTATTGTTATTATAATTATAGCTATTATTATTACCATTTCTAAATTCCTGGTTATAAACACCGTTAATATTGTTGTTCCTATAAGGGTTTCTGTTTTGAAAATATGTTTTATTATTTGTTTTAAAATTAAATTCTTTATTTCTATTTATTCTAAATTCGGATTTAATTATATCCTCTGACAGGTATATTTCCGATTTACAAAGAATATTGTCTAATTCGAATAACGATTTCGTTGAATCTATTTGTAATTGAACTAGAGGAATTATTTTTGATTTTAATATTTGCACTAATTCCCTATCTATTGAATAATATGTGAAATTATCCTCGTCGTCAAAATCACATATCTCACTACACTCACTCTTATATTTATTTAATTTATTAAAAATATCTCTAAGATTAAATACCTTGATTTCCTTTGCATTGTAGAGTAACTGATGGATGGTGTTTTTAGGTCTGTATCTCAATTTTAGCTGCCTGATGACGTTTTCCCAGGTGCGTTGAGGTTCAGGTATTTCCATGATGGTTCCTCTGGCATTCCCAATTATTTTTGTGTTGATTAGCTTTCTTAAGCAATATTGTTTAAGTTCCTCGTTCTTATTACCGCATAGACTTTCGGTATCTACGATGGTTTTTAGGAAAGATTTTAATTTGTAAGTATCTTCCCCTGAAAAGGCTTGGATCTCACTGAAGTTTCTTATAATTTGATCTGGACTTAGATCAAATCGGGTGGTTTTAATGCCTTGCATTATTGTTTCCTGGTTTACCACTTGTTGTTGCAACACTGTAATTTGATTTTGTAATTGTTGTTGCTGTTGTTGCTGCTGCAACAATTGTTGTTCGACTTGTTCTGTATTCATTTTTGTTGTAGTTTTTTGCTGTCGATTTAAGTCGAATACTTTGCTTCTTTTACTCGCAATCTTGAGATTATTGATTTTAAATTGTTCACTTTTAATTAACACCCACTTTTTATTACTACTTTTCAAATATTATCACGTTTTTATAAGTTTATTATTTTACTTTAACTATTTAGCACGAAATTAATTAATTTTTTTTTTTTCACTTTTGAGTAACTATTCAATTATTTACGTGAAATGATTTTCGTGTCTACGAAAAATCAATTTTTACTTATTTTTCTTTGTATCTTATCACTTCACTATTTTAATGTTCTTTTACACTGTTTTCTCTTCTTCGGAGGAGAAAATTACCAACTGCGCCATTTATGTTTTTCAATTAATAGAAAATATAAAAAAAACATTTATTTCACTTTTGTTTCACTTTTATTTTCTTTATATTTATTACAATTAATTAAACTTTATTTATTTTTTAAAAAGCCGGTCTCTTTAGAGCCGGGAATCAATATTTTGTTACTGTGCTCTTTGGAGTCAGTTTATTGAATACTTTCTTAAGTTTTTTTGTTACATGATTTTTCTTTATAATATATTTTATAAACATGGTTCAACATGTTATTTTATAACTGATAATGCTTATTGCTTATTAATTAAAAATGAATATTTTGTTAGACAAAACAATAATTTGATTTACATAAAATATGATACATTAAATTTATAATAATAATTTTAGGTCATGATAACATTTTATGTTGTTAGTATAAAATTGTATTATGAGCATCTTTACTTTGTTGCATTTCAATTTCTTGGAATTCTTTATTTTGTTGCGATTCCATTTCTCGGAATGTAACTTGCGTGTTGTATATACATATATGTATACTTAAAATATATTTTAAAATAAATTTCGTTATATCAGACTCGTATACGTACAGTGTTTACAATAAATATAATACTCTGTGGTTATTTCCGGGTGGGGGGGGGGGGGGGGGGGGAAATTACATTTAGGTGTAAAAACATAAACTATCTAGGTACGAGTAGAATATTATACTTCAACAAACTAAACAATTTTTGTAGTTACCTTACATAAAAAATTATTAGATTATATGCCGGAGTACCTGGCAGTAAAAAAAAAAAATCATGAGAGTTGTTCTATTATTTTTAATGTTATTATTACATTATTTAATTTAACAGTTACTTATGTAATTAAGAAAGTTTTCGGTTACTCGTATACAGTACTAAATTTATTATATTGTTAATTGAATACAAAAATATATCGTTAGTGAGTCTAACATACAGTGCGAAATTAAAAATTGGAACATTTTTCACATTAATGGGAATCTTCAAAACTGCTATAAAATGTCTACGATACATTCAAACCTGTTTGTGGTAAAGTAATATACAGCGCCTTGAGGTGGTATTCTTGTGGTTTCAGAACAGCACGTTTAAGTTTATAATTATCCTTAAGTGTATATTTATATAGAGTACCTACACAGTAGTAGTATAGTGCTTTTGTTTTCTCAATTGTACAAATACAAGAAGAAGATGAAACATAATATCGGTTTCGTGTACTCCATTAAACGTTCATTGTGATTTATAAGAGCTTCAATGTACCTATACACGTCGTATAAATCTGTCGACTAGAAATAAATTATCTGAACGTACTCATTGTGTATTACTTCTTGGTGTGTAATTTTACATCATATTGTAGGTAGGGTAAACGCGCGGAATAAACAATGAAATTAATATTCAAATTAAGTTTTCAATAACGTAATGCACAAGAATAACTCCTCGCTTAACATAACATCATATACGAATACATATACGAAACATAAAAAAATATTATTTTATGTATAATACGAGCTTATACATTATGTATGTATTTACTGTAGGTAAGATCAATTAAAGTAACATCTCGTGTATACCAAAACAAACGAAAAACATTTTTCATTTTTTCGTATTTAATGAGAAAAGTTTTAAGAAAATTGGAATAGTTTTTCGATTTTTGTTAATTTAAATTTAATTTTTAGTTTTGTAAACGAGAAATGGAATCGTTATTGTTTATATTTTCCAAAACTATGTGTGTGGTAATAAGAATATTTTTAAACAATAATTATCACTTTTACTGTCGTTAAATAATCAAGAACTTGGAATAATATGAAATGTATAATTTATAAAATATTTTAGTATAATGAAGATGTAATAAAGGAAGAGAATCCTTTTTTTAACTTATTTGAAAAAAAATATTTTGACAAAATATGTAGCCGTAATTAAAATTTGAAACATATTCATTTATATTATGAACAATTTTGCTTTTTAATCTTAGACCTTAGGGCTTTGACTTTCGAGTCAGCCGAACGTAATTATTTTTTCTTACAAAAATATTTATTTTACTTTTTTTTTTTTTTTTGTAATTTTAAATTGTGTTAGCATATAATGCAGAAAACCGCATAAAATCCTCTTAGTGGGGTAGCTTTGAACATGTTAAAACTTGGGGAAGGATTTGTAACATGTTTCCTAATAATGGTTCCCAATATCGATATTATGACATTCGATCCAGCGGAAACAAATACTCATGATCAGGTCAATTGAAACGATTCAAGAATAAGGAAATGGTTAAAACTGGTTTCTGCTAAGGATGTAATACATCGATAATTCAGCCACCCTACAAAATAAAATAAAAATTCGAAGCAGCAGACTTACCGCTTTACAGGATAGGTTTGAAGGGCCAGAATGTGAACCTTTTGTTAAAAATTTATTTTTATGTAAATCCACACCTTATCTTTTCACAATTTGTTACGAATGAGCATCTAGCTCAAAATAGATTGTGTTAAGTATGGAGTTGGTGTTTGATTCAAATTTTTTTTGTAAGCAAATAAATATAAAATATAAATATAAGCGGCAAACCCACCACAAAAATACTTCAATTAATTTTGCGATGTAATTCCATTATTTATTTTATCTAAAATCTTTTGGTTCTTGGCCGAATTTTCCATACAGAAATGTTTTCAATATAAAAAATTGTAAAATAAAAAAATTTAATTGGTGAGAAAATGAAATTAATTTTTTCAGTTCTAAATAATGTTTTCGAACGAGAAAAATTAGAATACAATTTTCTAGGTTCGGGATATTTTTTTTTATAGTGTGGAGTTACATATACAGTTAAATTTCAAAAGATTTTTGCGAAAATAAAGTAGGGGGCGAGTAGCATGGACAGCAGAGACGCAATGATTTCAACAACAACGTTAAGCAACACTACCTACAGTTAGTACAAATTTGGAAGACCGCATGGGAAACATGATGATGGAACGAAATCTCGCCCCCCTCACAACTGCCGATGGAAACAATGGTGGAGGGAATACTAATAATTGTTTACAGCTTTTCAGAAAAAAGAGTTTGCGGCACCATGAAATTTGTGTTGTCATTGTGTCTTCTTACAGGTTGGAACAGTAGATGAACTTTAAATTGTATTGTCTTGTGCTAAATAAATTACTAAAAAATATATTACTAACAAATTTACTAATTTTCAACTGAACCGGGTTGAGTCTTTGTTGCTAACATTCCTTTCCCATCCCTCGATCTTGTTATATGTAAAAAGGTGTACGACGGCGACCTGGCCAGGGGCGGATATCACAACTATTAGACTTATGTGGTTATCGATGTAGCGCCTTTCTTTACGGGGTGAATATTGCTATCATCAAGCATGGTGTCGTGTTGTGTAACATGGGTAGAGTGTTGTGGTATTCGCATTTATAATATGGGAGACTTGCTTAATGCTTGATAGTACATCGCAATCAATCAATCAATCAAAAGATTTTTGCAAAAATAAAGCAATATTTTTGGAAATTGGGATTTTAAATTTGGGTTTGGCGCTTTAAGCAAATTTACAAGTACAATAATCAGAAATTTTATTTTGCTATAACAATTACATATATTAAAACGAAAAAGCGCCTAAATACGTTTACGATATTTAATATCTGAATAAAAATAAATAGCGGTTTATTTATGGGGTTAAATGGGGTTAAAACATACCGTATTGGGAAGATTTCGATTTTTGTGAATTTGCTTAAAGTGCAAAACGCAAATTTGAAACCGCTATTTCTAAAAGTACGCTTTATTTTCGCACAAATCTTTTGGAATTTAACTGAAAACGTCAAACGAAATATGAATGTAAGGAAAGCGTTTTGGATAATAAAGCCGTAAACAAACATCTTAATATTTTAAGAAGATTTTTGGGTGGTATACATTTGCAGTCTTTCCCATACATTGGAGTAAAAACTACCGTAGAATTAACGAAGAGGTTTTCATTACATTTAACAGAACCAATAATCGTTAATGTTACAAAGTTCACGAAACAAACAAAATTGTTAGTTTTACGGTCCCGCGAAAACTTATATCCGGTAAAAAGTGGTATTTAAAAAAAAAAAAATCGATTTTTCCCTATTTTCTTAGGAAATTTGGTATTTACAAAAAAATAGTTTTAATAATAGTATATTGTGTAACGTGTAGGAAAAACGATATATTCCCGGACGAGTATGGAAGTTGCTGGGACGAGGCGTCAGCCGAGTTCCAGCAACCATAAGAGTCCGGGAATTATAGTTTTTCCACGAGTTGCACATACGATTTTTTCTCTAATCGGCAGTATATCAGATTATCCATTTTATTCATTATATTCTTTAAAATACGCAACATTTTCCAATATATATTTTCAATAGATTTCACTATCAAAGTTACCTTAGAATTATAACAATCGCGTGCGCTGTCAATTTATTTAAAGGTCTGTCAGAGCAAACGATACCCGTCGATAATTTGTGGTTTAGTTTAAATATAATGGACAGCAATTTTGATAATTCAATCCCAGGTACTCCGCCTGGCATCTTGGAGACAGCAAGATTGATTACACTAAATTTGTTGCCGCAGAAGTCGAGGGACAAGTACGAAAATGCATACAAGCGTTTTATGGATTATCGCATAAATAACAAGGCCAATTCATTCTCCGAAAACGTTTTAATTGCATATTTTTCGGATTTATGTCAAAAGATGAAACCGTCAACCTTATGGTCCAACTATTCCATGGTGAGGTCGACGCTTAGCATTAACAATAATGTTGGTATATCCAAATATGGAAAACTACGCGCATTACTGAAACGTCAGTCAGATGGATATAAGCCTAAAAAATCTAAAATCTTAACGAAACAACAAATAGAAACATTTATGGAACTTGCTCCAGATGATACATATTTAATGGCAAAAGTATGTTAAGATGTACGCGCTCATAATTTATTTACAAAAAATTTGTTTTCTAGGTTGCCTTAATTTTTGGAATTTCAGGCGCATGTCGTCAAGATGAACTATGCCGAATAAATTTGAATGACATTCAAGATTTGGGAAATAGGATATTGATTACCATTCCTGTTAAAAAGACGAACAAGCCAAGATCATTTATTGTAAATGAAGCGTATATCAAAATATATCGTAGATACATAGCATTACGTCCCACTGATTTCGATAACCCTCGATTCTTTTCAAATTAAAAAACGGTAGAGGTAACAGACAAGTAGTGGGCATACATCAGTTTGGCAAATTGCCTCAAACTGTAGCTACTTATTTGAAGTTGCCAAATGCGATAGAATATACAGGGCACTGTTTTCGCAGATCGTCTGCTACAATATTGGTAGATACAGGTGCAGATTTGACTTGCCTTAAGAGACATGGTGGTTGGAAATCGGCAACGGTTGCCGAAGGGTACATTGATGATTCTCCAAATAATAAAATTGAAGTTGCAAACAGAATTTTCAATACCACCGAACAAAATTCAGGTGTGGACCGTAACATGACCGAAATAAAAATTTTCAATACTACCGAACAAAATCCAGATGTGGACCCTAACATGACCGAAATAAACGATAATAGTGCATCAGTGGCTACAACTAACCTTAATTGTAATGCATCTGCGCCAATTTTCAACACCTGTACAAATTGTACAATTCATGTAAATATAACCAATAATAAATAGTTGTTAAATATGTACTTTTACAATTATAATAATAAAAACTAAATAAATTAAAATTATATCATGTATTTCTTAAAAACAGATGATAATCAGTACTAGAAAGTATTCTCTGCCTAGGCAAGGAATACTTTCCAGTACTGTTTTTAGTAAGTTGCCTAGCAACGATGTAATGTCGGGGAATACTTCATTTTGCTGACAGATAACAAACCAGAAAACTGACGTATTTTATCCGATTTGAGAAAAAAGATGTTTCGGGCAAAATTATTTTTTGATTGGTGATTTAAATTAATTTAATAGCAACAATTAACCGACATATTGACATTTTTTTTAATGGATGTTTGCAAAATGTATCTAAATTATGTTAAAAAATGGTACAAATTGCCTATCATTATTTTTGATGGATACGATAATCCAACCAGCATTAAAAGACATGAACAGCAACACCGATATCAAAATGCTGGGCCTCGCTGCACTATATCAGATCACATTCCATCGAGCATAAGCCAAGAAAAGATTTTGTCACATAATGAGAAGTTAATTAGTTAATAAGTTAAAAAGCTAAGAAGTTAAAACGATAAAAAGTTAAAATATGACCAAATTGAAAAGTTACAAACTTAAAAAAAGTTAAAAAGTTAAAAAGTTAAATGTTAAAATGTTAAAATGTTAAAATGTTAAAATGTTAAAATGTTAAAATGTTAAAATGTTAAAATGTTAAAATGTTAAAATGTTAAAATGTTAAAATGTTAAAATGTTAAAATGTTAAAATGTTAAAATGTTAAAATGTTAAAATGTTAAAATGTTAAAATGTTAAAATGTTAAAATGTTAAAATGTTAAAATGTTAAAATGTTAAAATGTTAAAATGTTAAAATGTTAAAATGTTAAAATGTTAAAATGTTAAAATGTTAAAATGTTAAAATGTTAAAATGTTAAAATGTTAAAATGTTTAAATGTTAAAATGTTAAAATTTTAAAATGTTAAAATGTTAAAATGTTAAAATGTTGAAATGTTAAAATGTTAAAATGTTAAAATGTTAAAATGTTAAAATGTTAAAATGTTAAAATGTTAAAATGTTAAAATGTTAAAATGTTAAAATGTTAAAATGTTAAAATGTTAAAATGTTAAAATGTTAAAATGTTTAAATGTTTAAATGTTTAAATGTTTAAATGGTTAAATGTTAAAATGTTAAAATGTTAAAATGTTAAAATGTTAAAATGTTAAAATGTTAAAATGTTAAAATGTTAAAATGTTAAAATGTTAAAATGTTAAAATGTTAAAATGTTAAAATGTTAAAATGGTAAAATGTTAAAATGTTAAAATGTTAAAATGTTAAAATGTTAAAATGTTAAAATGTTAAAATGTTAAAATGTTAAAATGTTAAAATGTTAAAATGTTAAAATGTTAAAATGTTAAAATGTTAAAATGTTAAAATGTTAAAATGTTAAAATGTTAAAATGTTAAAATGTTAAAATGTTAAAATGTTAAAATGTTAAAAAGTTAAAATATTAAAATATTAAAATGTTAAAATGTTAAAATATTAAAATATTAAAACATTAAAATATTAAAATGTTAAAATGTTAAAATGTTAAAATGTTAAAATGTTAAAATGTTAAAATGTTAAAATGTTAAAATGTTAAAATGTTAAAATGTTAAAATAGAGTTAAAGATTTAAAGAGTTGAAAAGTTAAAAAATTAAAAAGTTAAAATGTTAAAATGTTAAAAAGTTAAAAACTTAAAAACTTAAAATGTTAAAAAGTTAAAAAATTAAAATATTTAAAAAGTTAAAATGTTAAAATGTTTAAAAGTCAGAAAGTTAAAATGTTAAAAAATTAAAATATATAAAAGTTAAAAACGATTTAAGGTCAAAGAAAATTGGGATTTCCAAAATAATTGATTTTTCTATTGTATATGAAACTATATCAGCTTCGTGGCAAAATAAACAATAATTTGAATAATCTAACATTTGGTGTAAAGAACTCATTTTAGTGATAAACAAACAAAATGGATTAACAATACAAAATCTTCATAGTAGAATTATTCTAAATGTTGGAGAATGGGAAGAATTATATAAATTACTACCATTTTTAACCAGCGTGATAAATTATCAACAATGAACTGCTAATCTAGTATCCGATTATTACGAAGCTTATTTAAAACAATGCCTGAAGCAAGAAGCACTAAAACTTGATGAAATTCTGGGAACACAATATCAAATTGATTTAAATACTATTAATTACTTAAGATTATTTTATGAAATCGTTAGCTTTACTTTTGGTGAACCTAGATTACATATAGTATTCATACATAGTTTCTATGGTGTGACCCCTTTGTAAAAAGCTCACAAAGGTTTTTGTGTGAATGCTGCTCACATTAAATCATCTAAGATAATTAGGGTATTATGTGTAACATTATCAGAATTATCTGGTATATTTTCCATCACTTCAACTTAATTATCACTGTTTAAACTTATTGGTATTGTGTTTGTTTCTGTGTTACACCAAAGAATTTTATCAAACTTCTTAATACTATTATGTAGGTTGGGTCCAAAAGTAGTTTTAGTAGTTCCACAACCTAATGGACCACTAACTTGTTTTTTTAAATAAATGATATATATTTATAGTTTTTACAATTATATTTTTTACAACTACATATACATATATTAAATTATCTAATATATTTAACGATTGTTGTATTGAATAATTTAAATATCGTAAAATAATTTTTGCAAAATCAAGTTTACTCCTTCGTGAACCACTTTTGACTATCGACTAGATTATATTTCAGAATTCCACTCTCTGTTTATTGTATAAGATACTCGACAGTTTAAATTCAATATATACTATAGCCAATACCAATATTTTGATGTCGTTCACCATGACGCAAAATTCTTACTCATCATATTGGTTATAGGAGGTTTCTTTGACCTTTGGCCTCTAATGACGTAGACCACTATGATGATCAATCATGTCAATCCCATCCCAATCTCAAATTTTCATGTGATCGGCACAAATACACTACTTGCGTGGCGCTGCTACATTTCCCGCAAAATTAATTATTTTTGCTAAGTTTTTTGGTTTTTCTATTTGCTAAGAATATGCGATGTCAAACCAGCTGATCTGAAAACACAATCCAAACACAAACACATAGTATCAAGGTTAGCTTTTAACTGAGCTTTTTGTTGCAATGCAATTATCGCCTCATTATTGTAACCAAGAATAGTAAAAATTCAATTCATTGATATATTTTAAAACTAATTGTGTAACAAATGGATTCTTACCTGTTATGTTTATTATCCTTTGACTGCTCACATTTCGATCATAATGTCAAATATATTGTAGTTGGATTCTGTCGCAAAATACATGTATTAAAAACACTACTGTAAAACACTGTAATTGTAAAAAACATTCTGTACAAAAAATTGAGAAGAAAAGTTCCCTTTTTCAAACAAATGATATTATCTAACTAAATAATAAAATTATAAATAAATAATCAATTATACATAAGTGTTTATTTTTGTCTGTGGTTCAAAAAAATTATAATTCATTTTTTTACAATTACGTCGATTGGTGTCACTATTAATTTAGTTAATTCTGAATACATTAACAAAACTATAAAAATAGTTAAAGATTTAAGTTTACCGGACGGAAGGGATAGGCTCCAAGGCAATAAATAGCAAACATAATCAAATAAAAAAATATTCTACGAAACTGAGTGGTAAGGCGAACCGATCGGTGAGGTCGTAACCATTAGGAATATTAAACAAAACCCACAGATAATAAGGCTTTTTATATCGTCTAGTAGAATTAGCCTCTAATTGCAGGAGAAATTTAGACCATAAGTAAATTGATTAAATCGATAAATTGTTCGAGTAGAAAACATAAAAATTAAATTTGAAATAGTTCAAACCAATAGGTGTCACGTTATTTTACGTAAACACAGATTCAGCAAAAAATAGTTACCCGTTCAAGATATTTTCGAGATAACAAACAATATGGGATTATTCCCTTTACAAAATAAGATGAAAATCCATTAACGTTTCCTATTACTCATAATGTCGTAACACAATAATCCGTTTCGTATACCTTTTAACCAATAAATTATATATTTAAACCAAAAAAAAAAAAAAAAAAAAATGTTGCTGAGCCTATTAAATTCGAATCAACATCACACAGCAGAACGAGAAATTCCAAAAACAAAAAAAGATATTCAAACCCCATCACATTATATCCAACAATGGCGTAAATACGTAAATTTAATTTACATATTGTTCGACGTACCCTACATCGAAATAGACTTTGGCATATTTCGAAACGGTTCGATTTTAATCCTATTTCATTCAATTTATTCAATCAATTATATCATTTAGTGTTATTTATTAGACTTTTTTCTCCACAACCAAAGAAAACAGATTCACCAAACCATCATAAATCATTATACGCGAGGTTATGCGGCACACAACCCTCTCAATATATATTTTTTTGTGTACCATATACATCTTAAATTTTATTTTGCTGTTTATTTTATTTTTTCGGTTGTGAAAACAAAATTTGGAAAATATTGAATGCCTATAAATATATGGATGGGTAGAAAATAAAAAGAAATCTCGAAATGATTTATTTTATTCCACAATTCAAGTCATTCTGTCTATTTATTATATTATCATGGAAATTAGAGAAATATTGTGAAAGGAAAATTATTTGAAAAACAAATACACACACACACCCAGTAAAACTCACTAGATAATACATTATCCGAATTGTATAACGGTTAGATTTTATTTTTTCGCTCGCATCCTGATTATTTGTGCGCCACGTTTTTCTATAAACACACATGCACACACTGTACTGTACGCTGAATATTTTACAGCCCAACATATAGAAAGTGTATTGTTTTCAAAATCATGTATATATTCCCAAGCATAAATCATTTCGCGATATATCATTATGTACTACACAACAATAACAACAAAAATACTTTGGTTTCGTGAATTTTTTATGGCAATGTATAGGAAAAATCTTCGTTTTAGGGAAAGCCACAAAAAAATAAATAAATGGAAATCTGATATAAATATGATTTAAAAGCAAAACGAAAAATATGGAAAAAAACAACAAAATCATGTGTTATTTATATTCACAAAATCTAAACAAAAAAAAAATTGGAAAAATCAAGCAAATTTAGATTAGAAATATTAATTACTGATTTGATTGATGAGATAGATCGACTTCTGTTCATTCTATCTATATTATAATGTATGTATACAACAGTATACGTATTACGTACGGAGTTTATTAGAAAAACGAATGTTATAATCTTGACATAATTCGATGTAAAATTCAATTTTTTTTGTTTAAATAAATTTTATTTATCTTTTATTTTAATCTGGTGCTGTACAGACAGGCTGAGATTTTATTAATAATGTTTCATGTATAAATTTATGATTTTTAATGTTGTGCCAAGAAAAGCTCATGCCTCTGCTTTTACAGAATTAAGAATAAAATATTGTTAAGTATGAGTGTACATACGTATACTATCATAAATATATAGCTAGTTAATATGAATTTAAATCAGTTTTTGTTATAAGTTTTTACGTCGTCCAATATTCTTGGTTTTAAGGATCGATCAAGTTTAGGTTTAATTTTAAAAAAGTCTTAACATATTGCCTATTTTGATTGGCAATATGTTGTAATTTGTAAAAGCATAAGCTTCGGTTCTCACAGAAACAAATTAACATTCCAGTAACAATCTTAGAGTGCTAGTGTTGATAATGATGATTTGCATGTCAGGTAAATTTTTCGATTGAAGGTTTTAGAGAAAATATACTTTTATGTATTCGAACGATGTTAACCAATTATGCATTTCTTTGTTCAAACGTTCCCTAAATAGTCACTTCAGTCTAAAAATAGACCAAAGTATTGAAATCCTTTAAGAAATTGGCAAGAATTTCGTTGGCCCAAAATCACTTTTCTCGAAGTTTTGAAAATTCCTGAGTCTGAAAATGCAAAAAAAAAGAAATGTTCATTCTTCTGTCTGGACGTCTGGATGTCTGTACTCATGGTATCTCCAGAACGGATATTCCGATTTGCATTTTTTTCGCCACTCTGTTTCTTTGGTCAAGGCGATTGGATAGCTTTTGGAACCTCGTCAAGTGGGTCGGATACTTGCCATACCAATTGACCCAAACACCTGGTTAAATAAATATTAGCCAATATTTTATATATGCTAGTTTGAATATTGCGGTCGGCATTAAGTTGGGGTTTAGTTCAAGGTAAAATTAGGGGTTAATTGGCGGGTTGTGTTGAAGTTGAGTTTGGATTGGATTAGGCTTTAGTGACCATTTGACCAATTTATTATATGTATATGCTGGTTTTAGGATTGTGTTTGCGGTTAAGTAAAGGGTTGTGTTGTACTCTATTTTCGGATACAATTGAAGTTGCATTGGAGTTTAGTGAGCAGATGAGCAATCTATGCATATATATATATATATATATATATATATATATATATATATATATATATATATATATATATATATATATATATATATACAGGGTGTCCCACTGCTACGAATCCAAACAAGTAGGGCGTGTAGCTGGATCAATATGGAAATGAACCGTTACCAACTTCAATTGCATTTTAAAATTTTTAGCATGGTACACTGCCTTGAATGATGTAGATGCCAATAACTCTTCTAAAAATTAAGATAACTCAATTGTTTTTCTATAATTTTAAAGGCACAGAGTGCTTCTTTCTTGTCTGGAAGTAGGAATATCATGCATGGTATTTTCCATAAAGAAAACTGTAAAATCATAGACTTTTGTACTTAAATTATAAATTCAAGATAGTCTTGATCTACAGTTAACTAATAGATTACCACGGGTGGGGTCTATTGGTTATCGAGAATAAACAACTTGTTGTTAATATAAGAGTTCCGTATATTGATGATTATTAAGATTACCACTGGTGGGGTCTTAATAATCTTGAGAACAAACACTTTGTTTCAGTTGTAAAAATATTCTGAGCGTTTATTTTTAATTTGCTCGTCTTTTTATACAAAATCTCATTCATCCAAATTACACTATTTTACAATAAAAAGAAATAATAAAACATTAATGTTTAGTAAGCATATTAATGAGAAAAGGTGTTGTGTGACATTATAAAGAAAACAAATTATTAATTTGTTAGGTTTCGGCTTGTAGTGTTGATAAGTTGACATAAAATATTGTGTTTTGTTGCACTGTTGATCTCAACATATTCCCGGGCCGCCATTTAGATTGTTATACTGTGAAACTTAACATATGCCGGGGCTTCCGTTGCTGCTTTTATGCTTCCGAACGTTGAAGAGGTGAATGGGGTGGGCGCGTTGTTCGCCTTTGTTTAACATAGTTGATGCCCCAAATAATACATATGGCTACACCAATCCTAAAAATTGTGTGTATCATGGTGTAGTGATGGACATGATGAAAATTCCCCTCATGTAGTCATCCTTCCTTTTCTCTAACCGCTTGTATTTCTTGTTCCAGTTGCGTGGTATCCTGAAGATTTACGAACTGAGGCTCATCTTATCCTATCGTTTTATTTCGAACCCGTGTGATGAACGTCCTTAAGTTGTTGGCTCCGTTTAATGTGCTGAGTGGTCTGCGGAACGATTCGCTTATGTTGTTGGAAGCTGAACCGATGGCGACGATGTATGTGTCTCGCAGCACGCATCCAGCCTTGATTTCTAATATCCCTGATCCTTGGAGACTGAGTGATGTAATGCTTTGGCCGCATATAACATCGAATGTTGTTTCATTTGGAATGGAGTATATCCACTGATCCGTCGCATGGAGCTTAATCCAATGGTTTGATATCTTAACTGACTTAATGGTACATACCCCTTCGAGATTTGCTATTCGTTGTAGGATTGCTAATTCGCATTGATTTTGGTTAGTCATTGCGTTATAAATTAGCGATATTTCACATAAAAATTGGTTATTTTGGAATAGTTGGCATTGTTTCACTTCTTCTCTCGTTAGTAATGAAAAATGTTCCCGGTGATCATCTACTGCTAAGTATTCCGAATTGGTGGTAATGTACGACTGCGTGTTGTTGTGCTCTATATTAGGAACTGGAAATAGGGCCAGTAGGGTATAATCCAGCGCAAAGGATAGAGGAATGGTGATTTTTATTATGATGTTGCCCTGGGTTACTCTACTGCGTAATCTCATGCTGCGATATATGTGAAGAATATCAGAGATACCATGCCCAGGTATGGTTATGGTTGTTGGTATGTGTTGTTTGATTAATTCGAGCTCTTTTTGTAATTGAGCGGGGGCGAGTAATGAGGGATACAATAAATTCTTGTGTGCGTTCTGGATCACATCAAGTAAGGCTTGCTGCGTGTCTTCCAAATTCTTTAGAATTAACATCAGTTCAATTGTTGAGGTTAATATAGATCGAATCTTTTCTTCTCTGATGGAGTACTCATTTAATAATTCCATTTCAGCATTCAGCCTTCT
Source organism: Tipula vernalis (assembly GCA_958295665.1). NCBI lineage: Eukaryota > Metazoa > Arthropoda > Insecta > Diptera > Tipulidae > Tipula > Tipula vernalis. Next base: position 196,565,735 of record OY282560.1, read on the forward strand.
CCGCTGCTCTATCAGGTTGTTTAATGATTCCATGGTGAGCTTTGAATTATGTTTTACCAGGTTGATTGTGTTATCTATTATGGTGGTATGACTCTTTATCAATGATTCTAATTGTTGATCATCGTTGTTTATGGCTTCAAATTGTGCCTCATAATATCTTGCCTCACGTTCTGTCAAGATCCCAAACATATCGCCTAACACTAGTCCTATGGTGTCTCCTAGGCCTCGTTTTGGTCGTTGTACCTCCTTGTTGCTTGCTAATAATAATTCATTGTCCGCAATCAAATTGTTGTATTGCCATTGAATTTGTTGAAGAATTAGGTCGCAATTTAACCCAGCTATATTCAAGCATGCCGCCTTTAATTCATATTGTATTTGCTTAAAGGTTTCAATTTCTTCCCAGTAATTGCTCATGTTGTAATAAACCACCAATGTCCATTTCATAGCTACCACTTCGAGTTTACCTATTTCTTCGAAGTAAATCCCTGTGGAATGATTGAAAGGGGTTATATGTACGTTGGCCTGTACAAGTCCCATAAAACAACAAATGGATAATATGGCTAGCGCTAGATGATTGACGCTCCCCCTGTTCTTTACGCGTCTATGAGGCTGTCGCCTTAAAACTTGATTGTTCTTCTCCGGTGATTGCAATTCTCTAGGTTGATCTCGGTTTGCTTTCATGGGCATAATTTTTTGTAGGCCTTCTTCAATTGGTAACTTACACAATTTCACAATCGGTCGCTTATATGTTGCGTTTTCGCATTTGACTGTCGCTACCCGAACTAAATCATCTTTTCCAGCGTGTATTTCCACGATTCTCCCTAGCTTCCACCGTGTGGCAGGTTGTTGGTCGTCTTTTAATAATACCAGGTCGTTGATCATTAAGTTTGACTGGCTGCTCTTCCATTTAGTACGTTGTTGTAGTTGGTGAAGGTATTCGGAGGACCACCGTTTCCAAAAGTCCTGAAGTGCCCCGGCGTTAGTGCTGACAGATCTGCAGGATCACTTGTCAGCGGTGTTAGGGAGCGAGAATTGAGACATGCTTCTATTTGGGTAGTCACGGTACATAGCTCTTCGAAAGTGAGTGTTGTTTCACATATGATCCGTTTGAGATGGCATTTCATTGATTTAATTCCTGCCTCCCATATTCCACCGAAATGAGTCGTAAGAGGTGGTATGAAGTGCCAATTGGTTCCATTGTCAGCTATAATAGTGGCAATGTCGTTTGCTCCTACGAAGTATGTTCCATTATCAGAGTAAATGTCGGTGCATAATCCTCTCCTGGATATAAATCTTTTGTAAGCGGCAATGAAGGATTCAGTTGTTAAATCGCTTATTATTTCAATATGGATGGCCTTCGTTACCATGCATATAAACAGAGCAATGTATGCCTTATATATCTTGTGACCCCTGCCTTTGGCTGATCTTAATTGGATGGGCCCCGCATAGTCGATTCCCGTTTTGATAAACGGTCTTCCCGGCCTCACTCTTGCTGATGGTAGGTTTCCCATTAGTTGTTCGGATGAATGTTGTTTGTGACGAAAGCAAATAATACATTTTTGAATTATCTGTCTTACAGCTCGTTTACCATCAATGATCCAGAATTTGTTTCTTAATGTTGCTAATGTCAATTGTGTGCCTCAGTGTAATGTACCGATATTAGCATCTTCTATTATTCTTTTCGTAACTATGTTGTGACTGCTCAGTATTACTGGGTTTTTGCTTGAACTTGGGAGTATTGCATTTTGTAGCCGTCCGTTTAGCCGTAGCAACCCGTTTTCATCTGTAGTTGGATTTAGTGATAGAATTTTGCTATTCGTGCTGATCTTTTCGGTTTGATTAAGACGGTTTATTTCCTTATAGAAATCTTGTTTTTGTACGAGCTTGAGAATTATTATTTCTGCGTTTTGGAGTTCTGCACCAGTTAGTTCATTTCTATTGTTGTTTCTACGCGAGCAGTTGTTGATGAACCTTTTGCAATATGCGACTATACGCTTCAATTTATTGTAGCTGGAGCATCGTTCGAATAAAGGAAAAGCGTGATCTTCCGTAGTTATTGTCATAATTTTTATTGCTTTTTCTTCTAACTCTTCTGGTTTAAGGGTGCTATTTTGCATAATAGGGTTGATTACCTTCCATCTGGTGAGCTTTTGTCGAAGAAAATCTGGACCTTTCCACCACAATTTGTTTTTTATGAGTGCTAACGGTGTCGTGCCACGTGAAGCTTTACCCGCTGGATTATCGCATGACTTTACGTGGTGCCATGTTGCTTCTGGTAGCATAGTTTTTACTGCGGAAATTCTGTTTGCCGCACAAACGTTTTAAATTTGTTTGGTTCCCCTGTGATCCAACATAGTGCAATGGTCGAATCTGACCACGCATATATTTTGAGGTTGTTGATTTTCAAGCTTCTTTGTGTGTGTTTAAGTAATTTTGCCAATAGTAGAGTTGCATTTAGCTCCAATCGAGGAATGGATAGCTTTATTTTGGTTGGCGCGACTCTTGTCTTCGAAGTTAATAATTGTGTTGTTATAATCCCTTCTTTATTTGTTATTCGACAATATATTGTGGCTGCGTATGCGTATTCTGAGGCATCAGCGAACCCGTGAAGCTCCGTTTCGACCTCGTCTGTTGTATTTACCCATCTCTGGATTGTTATGTTTTTGATTTCACTTAATTCTTTCTTGTATTTTACCCACTTTGTATTTATGTTTTCTGGCAAGGGCTGATCCCAATCTATTCCTGATGTTCATACTTCTTGCATCATGATTTTTGCTGCGATTGTTATTGGGGAAAGCCATCCAACGGGATCAAAGAGCTTAGATGAGTCGGATAACAGCGAGCGTTTGGTTGACTGATTGTCTGATAGTTGTAATGTTTCTACGTTGAATTTGAAAAGGTCCTTTTGTGGATCGTATAGAATTCCCAATGTTTTAATGCAGTCATTTAACTTGATTTGAACGTCACCCGTGCTGTGTAGTTATCTGGGAATATGGTTCAATACTTCTCTTGAGTTAGAGAACCATTTCCTTAAATTCAGTCCACCTCGTTCTGTGAGCATCTTTAATTCTTGTACAGCTCGAGTGGCTTCCTCTATGTTGTTAGAACCTGTTAACAGATCATCCACGTAAAAATCTGTCAGTATGATGCTTGCTCCTATTGGATAATCATTATTTCCGTCGGTAGCTAGTTGTTTTAAGGCTCTTATGGCTAAAAAACTGGCGGCTGTTGTTCCGTATGTTACCGTTTTTAACTTGTATGCCTCCATTGGCTTGGAGGGGTTGCTTCGCCATAGAATTCGTTGATAGTTCTGGTCTTGTTTGTTAATCCAGATTTGTTGATACATTTTTTCTATATCTGCTGTCATTACGATCTTGTGTTTTCGCCATCGTAGTAAAATATCTGCTAAATATTGTTGTAATTTTGGACCATTCGTCATGCAATCGTTTAGAGAATATACTCCCGTTGTTGTTTTGGATGAGGCATCAAACACTACTCTTAGCCTTGTTGTTGTGCTGTCTTTCTTGATTATGCCATGAGCCGGTGTATAATAGATATTGGTTGATTTACTATCTTCTGGTTTTTCTTGTATATTCACATATTCCTGTTTTGGTTAACATGGCTGTATTTACTCGCTTCAATGGTGATATGTATTGCATGTGTGGTCGTGGTGCTGTTGCTCTATGAGTGGAATTTCTCTGGGCTTCTCTATAGTTGTCTCGTATATCTTAATGGATTCTGGGTCTAATTTTTTGTTTAAAATGAAACCCACGAATGCCTCGAAGGGCGAATCCATATTTAGCCGCTTTATGTTGTGTAATATTTTTCGCGCCGTATCGTGCAAATTTCTCACTGTTTGGGCGGATGGTATCTGAATTTTGGCCAATGACAATAGTGCATTAAACTGATGGTTTGCCAGTAGCCTTACGTTGTTGTACCTTGCTTGGATTATGTTCCAAGCGGTTTGGTAATTGTCACCTGTTGTTGTTAAGTGACTAATAATTTGGGCTGCTCCCTTCTGCAGGTGTGATTTCAGATACGTCATCTTTACCGTATCTGTTAGTTTGCTGTTTTGGTGGATCAGCTCAGTGAATATATCGTTGCACGTTTCCCACCGTTCATAATCACCATAAAAGATGGGGATTTCTACCTTAGGCAGTTTCACCTGTGCTGCTGATCCTGCTGTGGTTGTTGTCTGGGGCTGAAACTGTTGTAGTTTGATCATTGCATCTTCTACCCTCTCTTGAAGCTTGGCATAATAATCTTCTCTAAAGTAGTTGGATGTTTGTTCGTCTTCTTCCAGCTCTACTAATAACTCTGTGTGTTGGGCTGCGATTTCTCCCATGTCTTTTTCTAATTGTCTCGTTTTGATATTCACATATTCCTTAGATATGTTATTGGTTTCCAAGGAATAATTTATTGACGCCAATTTCTGATATAACTGCCGCATGAGCACGTCTTGTCTCTTGAACAATTTTGTGTTGTTGTTTCCTTCAAACTTTGCTGCTTGAAGGGCCTCGATTGAACTACTCATCAGTGGTTGTTGTTGTTGATTTGCCGCTGAGTGACCTTGTTTAATTTCCTCCTTTTGGGAATCGGTTGATGAGCTTTGTATGGTATCCAACCGAATTGATGGTGTTGTTTTATATGATGCCTCGACAAGTGGGTTTGGTAGTTGTAGGACTTCTTGTGACGTTGTTGGTGTCAATGGCGGTCCGCTATTTAGGCGATACCGCATTTCCTCTATCAGCTTATTGTAAACATCTGTCATGTTTTTTCTTGTTGTGAAATAAGCGTGATTTTGGCCCAGAGGCGGGACCATTCCTAGAATTTTGTCATTGATTCCAACGAATTCGTTATATAGCGTTTTTAGATTCGCTATTCTCTTCTCTAAGTAAGACTTCGTTTTTCTGTCTTCACCGTCTTTTCAATAGTTTCTCTCTAGCTGAACTATCTTTCCACTTGTTACCTCTTGGTATTGAAGTAACTCATCCATCTTGTTGTTGTTTGGTTTACTTGTGGTGGTTTTGATGCTTGTTGTTGCTTAGCTTCTTCTTTGATGGTAAGTTATGTGCCTGTTGTTGCTTGGCTGCTGGTGTCGTCACCCTTGACGACGTTACAGACTTTCCGTTTATATTTCTATTTGCCGGTTGTTTTAGTGGCCCAAAGGACCATGTAAAATCATAGACTTTTGTACTTAAATTATAAATTCAAGATAGTCTTGATCTACAGTTAACTAATAGATTACCACGGGTGGGGTCTATTGGTTATCGAGAATAAACAAAAACATTGGCAGTCGTCTTTTAATGGCAGCAGCCATGTTGAAATTTACTAAATTTTTTTTTATTTTGTTGCCGGCATTATTGATTCGATCAACCAACTGCTCCCTAGTCTGAATGTTTGTTTTGTAGACTTCTCCTTTCAAGTATCTCCATACATAAAAGTCTAATAGTGTTAAATCTGGAGATCTAGCCGGCCAAGCTATAGGTCCGCCGCCGAATTTTTATCAAACCAATTTCGAACTTGTCTTCCATGGTGTGCAGGAGCTCCATCTTGTTGATACAAGAAAGTATTTCTCATCATGAGTGGAATTGAATCTAGCACAGTGGGAACTATTTCATTCAAATATTCAAGATATTTTTGTGAGTTCAATCTTTCAGGTAGTAAAATTGGTCCAATAAAATTATTTCCAAATATACCACATCATACATTAACACTAAAACGTCTTTGAAATAATGATTCTCGCTTAACGTGTGGGTTTTCTGGTTGCCACTCATAAAGATTGTGGAAATTTGTTATTCCATCCCTCGTAAATGTCGATTCGTCTGTCCATAAAATGGAGGGATGTGAAGTTTATCCTACATTTATCCTAAAAAAACAAAAACAACAATTTGTTTGCTAGGATGTGTGAAAATGTAACATTTAGGCGTTTTTCAGAAACCTACAAAATAACTACATATATAAAAATTTAATTGCAAATAATATATTTTATATTGTATTGTTACGTTTTTGCCTTGTCAATCAAGGTTCGTATCACTGGATTGTGAATAATACAAACTCAATTCAATTTATCACCAACGAATTTATTTATTTTACAAAATTTATTACAACACAGTTTATCAATAAAAATTCACAAAATCACTTTATATAAATTATTCTTAAATTTTACTGATCACTTTTACTTTATTTATCGCACTATAAAACTTTTTTAAATCACTTTTTAATTCCTTTTAATCTTTATACTATCGCTTACCAAATATTACTGATCCAATTTGATTTCGTTCGCCTTTTTATATACACAAACCAAACTTCTAGAAAGCTCATGATTTTTCTAGTTAGAATAGTGTATAACAATTGTATCATGGAAAATTCCATTTAGAACAGTTTAACATTGAGCTATTAAATTTAACTTATTCTATTACACACTAGGTGTCACCGTCACAGTATATTGTTTTTAGTTATACTAAATAAATTAAATATTAAATTAAAAGTTTATGCATGTGAAGTTTATCCTAAATTTCTCCTAAATAAAAAAAAATGGCGTTTAGTATTATTTTAGGAAAAACTTCACACGTCTATATAGAGATGTGTAGTTTATACTAAATCTTTCAAAATACAAAAAATGCGAATGCATTGGTGAATTGCAAACATTTAGGCGATTTTAATTTATAATTTATACATCCCTAAATATGACCTGTATTGCACCAACCAACTATGATATATAACTAAGGGGTAATTTAAAGCAACCGTGTTTCCACAAATTCTAAACCACATAAACTTGGTATTTCACTTATTTAACGTATTAGTTAATGCTTATCAAACGAGTCATGTAAAACCTTAAGGTCAGAATTAATCATAGAAATGTTCAGGCTAAATAATCAGCAAACCCAGTACTGTTACCATTTAATTTAAGTTTAAAAATAGGATTAGTATACACTAGAAATAGCACAGGACCTAACACTGATCCTTGTGGTACTCCAACTTCGACAACTCTAAAATCACTAAAAGTATCATTATTTCTGACTCTCACCGTTTTATTATCTAGGTAGGAAGCAAATCTCATGTTAGACATAACCCTAAAACCAATGTCAAACAGAATAGATAACAAAAGTGTATGATAAACCCAATCGAATGCCTAACAGCGTCAATAAATAAACCTGCACTAATGCAATGCCTATAAATGCTTTTAGTTTTACTTCAAATAGTTCGCCAGCTTGAGGTACGTTGTGTGGTCCCTAAATATTGATCTCTATTTGGGTAACAAAAATCCAAGCTAAAATTCTAAAACTTGGTCAGTAGTTCAATTAGGCCCACATCTTGTGAGCAAATAAAGGAATCCGATAAGCAATGCCTATAAATGCGTTTAGTATTACGTCAAAATTCTTCAACTGGAAATATGGTGTGGTTCCGATCCGTATATATTGATCTCTATTTGGGTATCTGAAATCCAAGCCAAAATTCTAAAATTTGGTCAGTAGTTAAATTAGGACTACATCTTATCAACCAATAAAGGAATCCGATGAGCAATACTTACAAATGGGTTAAGTATTACGTCAAAAAATTTACCAACTTGAGGTATGTAGTGTTGTCCCTAAATATTGATCTCTATTTGGGCATCAGAAATTTAAGCTAAAATTCTAATCAATGTGGTCCCTAAATATTGATCTCTATTTGGGTATTTGAAATCGAAGCCAAAATACCAAAACTTGGTCAGTAGTTAAATTAGGCGTACATCTTATCACCCAATAAAGGAATCCGAAGAGCATACCTATAAATGCGTTAAGTTTAACGTCAAATAATTCGCCAACTTGAGGTATGTTGTGTGGTCCCTATATATTGATCTCTATTTGGGTATCTGAAATCCAAGCCGAAATTCTAAAACTTGTTCAGTAGTTTAATTAGGCCCACATCTTGTCACCAAATAAAGGAATCCGATGAGCAATGCCAATAAATGCGTTTAGTTTTACGTCAAATAGTTCGCCAGTTAGAGGTACGTTGTGTGGTTCCTAAATATTGATCTCTATTTGGGTATCAGAAATCCAAGCTAAAATTCTAAAACTTGGTCAGTAGTTCAATTAGGCCCACATCTTGTCACCAAATAAAGGAATCCGATGAGCAATGCCTATAAATGCCTTTAGTGGCAAATATGGTGTAGTTCAGGTCCGTATATATTGATCTCTATTTGAGTATCAGAAATCCAAACCGAAATTCTAAAACTTGGTCAGTGGTTAAATTAGCCCCACATCTTCACTCAAAAAAATGTATTCGTTACCACAAACAATTTTTACAGCTAACACTTAAATCTTCCATATCGGGTTTGGGTGAAATTCTAAAATATATTTGGAATAACAATTTGTTTACTGGCAACAAATACTTTTATGTTTGTACCAAACCGCATGTGTTTTTGACAAACAAGAGATTATTTGATCGAATCACGAAATCTGTTTGCATCAAGCATTTTCAGTTTAAACCAAATGATAATAATGGTATGACCAAACAAGAAACGTTTAACTCAAACTTTTCAATTATTTACTACAAACAACTGACGTGTTATTTACAAACAAAACATATGTTTATATCAAATAACTGTGCGTGTTTCGGAAAATGATATTTATTTGTGGAATTAATTGGGAAACCTGTGGGAAAATCAATGCTTTTTCAATCAGAAAAAATATTCTAACACTTTCGAGAAACCTTGCTCTTACAATTTTTTTTCTAACTGTAAGGATTATTCATATTCCTACTGGTCTTTCTATTAATTCTTATACTAATCAACACAATTTTCCGGATAGGCGCGCCAATAATGAAATTTAACAGAAGCTTTGAATATTTTTCGAATAAAAATAAAATTTTCATTTTCGTAACTCAATTTTTATTTTATATATTGTTTACAGATAAATTATTATTAAAATTAATTAAATTATAAACTTTTTTATTTATAAGTTCTTTGAAAAACAAAGATTCAAATTCATTGCTTTTCCTCACCAAAAATATTTGTAAATGTGGGTCATATGTAACGGTATCAAGGGCTTGACAACAGAAAATAAACTCTGTTTCAATTTGGACAATATATTCAATGAGCAAAAAAAAGGGAATCTCATCTTCATAATACTGATTAGTTATAACTAATCCACATTTGTAAGTTACACCTTTAAATTCCATACTACTAATAATTTTAAAAGAATTATCTGGCAGTTTATATTTATCTTTAAAATTGGAATCAGTATTTGCAAACTTCGTTGGTTTTGCGATTGGCTTACTGTATTTATCACTAATTTCATTGTAATTGAAAAGTAAATAACTAAATTTGAGTTGGTTTTTGAGACAAAGTGTGTATATCAATTTTTTTCTAGATTTTGTCGATCTACCAATTTCTTTGAATTGCTGATGTTTGGCTTCAAACCTCATTGAACTAATATTTTGCAAAGGACTAATTTTATTCATAATGTATGGATAATGTACTGTGAAATGAAACTTCGGTCTTAAATCTTCGGCAAACAACTTTATAAATTGATCATGGTGATCTGAAATCATATTTTCTAAAAGTTTACTTGTACTTTCATCTGCTTTTCTTGTAACCAGGATTAACAGAATTTCTCTTAGGATCAAATATAAATTCCAGTGTTTATTTGGTCGTGGTATCATATCTCCAATCAAACAATTGAGATGAAATACCAAAACGCTCATTTCATTAGCCGAGTATCTTAATTTTGTTCCAGAAAGCAATGTTTCTTCTTTAATTGCGGGTGGTTTGTTGGATGAAGTTGTAAGGTCCAAAGAATTAATTCTGCTATTCAAAAAATGTATATCGAAAAATTTATCAATGTAAATAAATTGTTTTAAAATTCTCATAAGATGCTAGTGGGCCACCCCTTCCAAAATGTCATGCATAATATCTACACTAAAATTATCGGTAACATGAAAGTTTTTTATATCATTGAATATACATGCTTCTTTTATTCCTGTCATTTTTACATTACAAAGATTAACATCTTGATTATAATTTATTTTATTTCGGATAAATTCATCGTTTTGTAAACGCATATCACGTGTAGTGTTTTTATTGCATCTGCAAAATCTACAGTAAATTTTAGAATTAAAACTCTCTGCAAATCCTAAAATTTGATTGAGGCGTAAGTTATCGCCAAGGATCAAAGCGGTTACTATTAAAACTTTATTATACTGTGGATGACTTATTAATATTCCTACGTCTTGTAAATTGTTTAATTGTTTTATTAATGGTGTAAAAATTCTGCAGTTACAATTTGGGTATAACTTTTTTTTATCTGCAGTAAAAAATAACTTTGCCAAATAAATTTGACAATGCTGTGATTGCAAATAATCTGGCATACAAGGTAACATAACATAAACAGCACCAATTTTTTTTTTTATTACTGCTTGATCCTAAAGGATTGTTGGGTTCAAATTCGTCAAAATAGAGGAAAAGGGGTAAAACTAAAGTTTTATCATCGGGACTGATTTGTTTTAATTTCGTATTCCAACTATTACTTTGTATGTAATTAATAATAAATTTATCTGTCGTGCTTTTGAGTTCTTCGATGTTATTAATAATATCATTGAGCATATTTGTGCTATTAAAAAGCTTGCTAAATAAATCGATTAGATCTATTATTTCTATGGTGATTTTCTTATGTTTGGTGATTATTTCACAATTTTTGTTCGACAATTGAATATTAGATTTTATTACATGCGTTACGGGATACGTTAGGTAACCAGCGTCATGTAATTCTTTGAATAGAACATATTCTGAACCAATTGTACAACTGTCATGCAATATTTGTAAATATTGTGAAATTTCATAGTTAGAACTATTTGTTTTAAGAAAAATATAGTTTATATGAGATTTGAAAGTAGAGAAATTGAGATTTAATATTTCTAAAATCTTTTTCCTTGATATAGAATTTTCGTTATACACGTTAACTATAAGTTTAAGAATGTCGTTTTTAACAATTTTTTTTCAAAATCATCGGTATTTTCTACTGAATGTTCAATATTAGTATTGCAACTGTTTGATATTGATAAATCCGTGACTGAAAAATTGGTTGTAACAAAGTCTAAAGTTTGTGAACTTGAAACAACCGACATCTCCGAGTGATGTCTGAGTAAATGGCTTTTATAAGATTCCAGGTAACTGAACTTTCTTGCACAATCTAACACACTATACAAGTAACTATCTAGATTATGCTTATTCAAATGATTTATGTAAAGAGAAGTACTTTGAAATTCTTCTTGACATATCCGGCACGAAATCATGATTTAAAAATGTATATGAAAATTCAATCCAAATTTATTTAAAAAAAAATTAAGCTAAAGATTTAATCAATAAATCTACTGAAGGAAACTTGTTTTGAGTGATATTCAATTTAAAAAATAATAATTCGATAAAAACCCATACGTGTTTACATTTTTCGGGATACTTAATATTAAGCCCACAAAAATAATGAAAGCAATATAAAAACTTTTGCACGGCATATATCTCCGACTAATATGATTCTCGGCTGCTTAAAATTTGGAATGGTTATATCAGCTTCTGTTTCAGTCTGAAAAAAGGAAAGGCGGTGATAAACTCTATAGAAACCATTATTTAATTTTATATCTACCTGAAAATGATCCAGAAAGCTCTCCTGGACTTCAAGTTTACTCGGCTTTACCTTTCCGGTAATGAAAGTGGTTGGTAGAATATGCGGCAACAGCAATAAACCTACGATATTTTTTGTTTCCTGGCATGAATCTAAATCATATAAAAAAGAGTTGTTTGTTTTAAATTTACACAAGTTGCTGTAGGTTTGTGCTGTTGATAAACCTAACCATTGTCTGACGCAATCTTAAGAAATTTAAGTACTGTTGAGCTTTTAAATTGTTTGGCCCTCTGGATAAGCGTATTGCACACTGTAACTACTTCCTCTGGCGATATATTTTGTATGGATGGATATCGATATTTTGTGTCTATAGCGACCTAAATTCAAATGTAAATTTTACTTAGCTAACAGATTCCTTATATAATATGATTCCTTGTATGAAATTGTACATATTATGTATACTTACAAGTTCAAAACTGTTGGGCTCAGTTAAACAAGCAAATTTTTCCAAATAATCTTTCGTGCTGATATCTGTTTCCAAGATCTGCTTTTGCTTATGGAAGGTTTTTTCCCAGCTTTCGACAACTTTTTCCCAAGGTACTATATTTTTGGTTAAAAAATCTATATGTGACTGAATATGTAAATCATGTTCATCCGGCAATTGCTTGTTAGCTACGTGGATTTTTGTAATGTTACTCGACAGTTTTCGTCGTGTGATAACACCAGCCTGTGATAAACTAGTTTTTTCATTGAAGTACGCGTTAAATAGTTTGCCTTTCGCTGGGTGGCCGAACTCTGCTGGAGAGTAGTAGACACTGGCAGATTCGGTATCTTTATTGAAAATTGTTATGATTATTTCAGATAATTTTATGAAATCAGCTCTTGTCAATCTGCAATAAGAAAATACAAAGGAAACATAAACAAACTTGCGATTTGGTTTTAATATAACAAATACTTACACCAGTTTAGGCGCATCTATCCAAGATTCCATTAATTATGGTTTTCGAAATATTGATTCTATCTGTATTTGTTAAAGACGCCGGATTCGTTTGATATTTTGATAGAATTTCTTTGGTAGACTTACAAAGAAGTTTTCGAATGTTCTATAAATAATACAAAAAAATAATTAATTATTATAAACATTTAAAGATGTTCACTGATACAGTAAGATATGTAGATATGTGAAAGGCCATTCAAATAAAATCAAAATTTACGACCATTGATAATTTAAATAATAATAATAATAATATTAAACGGTCTTACAGGCCATTGCTGGCCTATAATGTTTGAAAATACACTATTTTAAAAAGGATAAAATTTAGTTGAATACTCGTACATTAATATTGATTTTAAAAATGGAATGATGGTTTTCGTTTCGCTGATCAAAATGTTGAAATTCTTCTTCACCTAAGCACGATATTGTTCGTCTCAGTTTACTCGAACGAGGATGAGATTCGTCGTCTAAACCATTACTACTATTATTTTGAGCTGTTTGATTATTCAGATCGATGATATTTCCATCAGTTTGATTTTGGTGATCAATTATTTCGAACTGAAAAATATTAGGAGTAATATTTTGTGGGATATCTGTATTGTCGATATTACATGACATAACATTCTCATTCCCAGCTCCACTAGTGCAGATCATATTTTTATTATGCGTTGGTGTTACTGATTTCACAGATTCATTAAAATCGGCCTCTTCGACAACTTAAATCAAATTGTGGCCGTATGTTTCTACATACGGTAAAAAAAAATCCTTTTTAATTTCAGTTCCACTTTGCTCATGAAGAAACTTAAAATTATTTTTTATAGAAAAATGTGATGCCACTAAGGAAAAATATTTAGGAGAAGATTGTAGAAAATATATTGAAATTTAACAAATTAATAAAATAAATACTGTACCAGCTTGATGAAACATTTCATATGTGAAAATGCCCTCACCCATCACTGGAGCAATTTCGGTTAAATTCATATATTTAACAGGTAGGGCTTTAAAATACTTATTCATTTTGCTAATAGTATGACTGTAACAAATTGTACTTAAATAATTCAAACTTCACTTAAAACTTTATTCACTGGAAGCATTAGAAAAATCACATGTTACGTACGTATCAACAATAACTTTAATCTCTTATATGTACAATCGTCGAGATTTTGTATGAATTCATAACACAAATATACCCGTTTTAAAATATTAATAACTTACCAAAACTATATTTTATGTAAAACACTTTAAACACTTTAAAATTAATCTTTTCTTAACAAAAAGAAATTTTATTTGAAATTTTCACTACAACACAAAATACCGCTTTAATATAAATGATGCTAGAAATGTGTTCTAACGGAATTTTTATTTCACAAGCATTAATTCTTTTCACCAAACATTCATTCTTTTCCACAAACACAAATTGTTTGCAGCAAACACTCTTTATATTTGTTGCTACTCGCAAATAATGTAATTGTTTGAGAGAAAGAATTTTCGTGTTTAGATAAAATACTTAAATGAGAAACAATAAATGTTTCTCACTAACATTTATAGTATGTAACTAAAATAATTAAACGTTTCTTGTAAATACTAAAATTTTGAATTATTTATTATAAATGCTTATTTATGACAAATATTTCAGCGAATTTCTTAATAGTTGCATTAAAAATTGATAGTTTGAAATAAATTAAAATTGTTTATTACAAATACAAGAACGGTTCTCGTAAATAATCTCCAAATACTCTTTTTTTTCAGTGTTATCACCAAATAAAGGAATCCGATGAGCAATGCCTATAAATGCGTTTAGTTTTACGTCAAATAGTTCGCCAGCTTGAGGTACGTTGTGTGGTTCCTAAATATTGATTTCTATTTGGGTATCAGAAATCCAATTTAAAATTCTAAATCTTGGTCAGTAGTTCAATTAGGCACACATCTTGTCACCAAATAAAGGAATCCGATGAGCAATGCCTATAAATTCGTTTAGAATTACGTCAAATAGTTCGCCAAGTTGAAGTATGTTGTGTGGTCCCTATATATTGATCTCTATTTGGGTATCTGAAATCCAAGCCAAAATTCTAAAACTTGGTCAGTAGTTCAATTAGGCCTACATCTTATCACCCAATAAAGAAATCCAATGAGTAATGCCTATAAATTCGTTTAGTTTTACGTCAAATAGTTCGCTAACTTGAGGTACGTTGTGTGGTCTGTATATATTGATCTCTATTTGGGTATCTGAAATCCAAGCCAAAATTCTAAAACTTGGCCAGTAGTTAAATTAGCCCTACATCTTATCACTTAATAAAGAAACATGATGAGCAATGCCTATAAATGCGTTTAGTTTAACGTCAAATAGTTCGCCAATTTGAGGTACGTTGTGTGGTCCGTATATATTGATCTCTATTTGGGTATCTGAAATTTAAGCCAAAATTCTAAAACTTGGTCAGTAGTTAAATTAGGCCTACATCTTATTACCCAATAAAGGAATCCGATGAGTAATACCTATAAATGCGTTTATGTCAAATTACGTGTTTAATTCGGTACGTGTCGTTTTATTTTAATTTATCTTAAACTTTTAATATATTTAATATATTTAGTATAACTAAAAACAATATATGAAATATATTATTTACAATTAAACTGTCATATATTTATATCGTAAGTTTCTGAAAAACGTTTAAATGTTACATTTTCACACATACTAGCAAACAAATTGTTGTTTTTGTATTTTTAGGATAAACTTCAATACATATAATTAATTAGGAAATTTTAAATTGCAAGACTTATAACTGTATATAATTTTTTAATAATACAATTAACAATACAATTGTTACATAATATGTACATAATATACATATATGGAGGTGTTATATAAATTATTTTAATATTGGTATATTTATAAAATCTGCACATTTATTTAATTCAATTGGGAATAAGTTAAAAATTATAAAATGCATTCGGTTACCTTATACAACTTTATATAGTCCTCATATTAATTTTACACTAATAGTCTTATTAATTTCGATAAGTTACAATTATTAAATGAATAAGGTAAGCATATAAAAAGGTTATATACCAATAATCATATAAAAATTACACCAACATCATATTAAATTTAATGACGTCATACTATTTTATTTTATAAGAATAACATATCAATTTAATATTTTTTTACTTATTAGTTTTATAAATACAGAATATATAAAATTTGTACGATTTTTGTATGGATTTGTCTGAATACAAAAATCTTATTATAATCATACTAAAATTTTCAACCGTGAACCAATTGTAAGGTTTGGAGTAAATTAACCTTTCAAGCTCTTCGTGCATGTAATTCATTAAATATCTTAACTTTGGTTTACGGTTAATCACTTATTGAATAATTTTGATTTCGTTCCAGCACAAATGTAATTGTGAATTGAACTTTATTACCCGTTTTTAAGAACAACAAGAAGACAGAAAAGTATGGACCGAACTGGCGATATAATTTTTCCAGAAACTAGTAAAAGTTGTTGAACACCTTAAATATTTTCTGAAAATTAGTTTTTCAATACATATACTTACACAATTTCATCCACATCAGTTTCGCGTACCAGATATGTACTAAATTTGTTCGTGGCTGCCGTCTATCTTAAATTCTTTATAAATCTGTACGTGCAACATCCTAATACACAATATAATGAGTTTTATTTAGTTATCCAAACCAATTCAACATTTTAATTTTAAATTGGTTTTCAAAATGAAATAAAATAAAATCTAAAATATTCTTTTATCATCCACACAGTCTAGAGAGTTTTCTCGTTTTATTTGAAGGAAAACTTATTTAATTATTTTTGTTCGGTTTTCATCACACACAGAGATAACAACTCTTTTTAAAAAATATTTGATTTCCATAAAACCATACATGAAGCAGCAGCAGAAGCAACATCAACAGCACCATCGTATATAACGTAGCACGGTTATATATATGTACTACAATCGATGATAAAATCTCAAATTAACTTTTATGGTTGCATGTATCGTATAATTTACCGATAATTGGAAACAGTTATCGAATTTGAATAAAGATTTTTTTCTGGTTTGTTTTGTAACATACATATACTCCTCGTTTTTGCACATATATAGGTTGTTAAATTCAATGCGCGGCAACGGAAGAAGCATAGCATATTTTCAAATACAAAAACCAATAAAAGTTTTTTTTTTTGGTCTCGGTATATTTTTTAATGTTTTCCCAACAAATTTCAAATATTTACAAGTGTTAAATTATTCATAAAGAACAGTTTTACAACATTACATGTAGAGTACTTTTATTGTTATAACCAACTATTGATTTTGTGACCTACATATTTCGGTGTTTCGAATAAAAACTATAACGAAAAATAAAAACAAATTTTTTGTGATAACAAATTAAAATATTACAACAATTCTGGGAAAATTAAGTACCCACCTGAGATTCCTATTTGGTAGTATAAAATACTATCAGTATGTATAAAATGTACATAAATAACTGTTCTACAAGATAACAATAAATAAGTTCTTTATTACTTACTCTACTTTACTCTAATATGAACTCGCTTTACTAGATTCCAGTCATAACATTTATATTGTAGGTATGTATACATGTACCATATACATATAATCAAAATGTTTAAAGGTTTAAAACATGATGTAGCGGTGAAAACAAGAAAAAAAATTTGATAAAATATTTAATTTCCACCGAGATACAAAATACAGAAACTATGTTACACAAAGATTGACTGTTCCATGAATATTTTAAACAGACTTTAAAGCTTTACTTCACTCTCTTCTATATCCCCCACGATTATTTTATCGCATAGTTTTTATTTAAGATGCTGTACGTTGCATGCATTAAAGTAAAATCAATTGGGAAACATATTTTATGGAAGCAAAACAGAAATCTAAGGGAAAATAGATAGAACGTAGAACTATATACATACCCATATTATACAGTATAATAAAAATAGAAAAAATATCTTATGCTTTTGAGTCTTAAATAAAAATTATCGAGTTTTAGTTCTCACTTTAAGTTTGGATTATTTCGAACGAATGAATAAATGCAGCAAGTAAAAAAAAAAAAACTTAAATTTGTCAATTCTAAATGGATGGAATATATTAAATCCAATTAGAATTTTCGATTTATGGAATTGTAAATTGAATTTTATGTCGTATCTTGATGAATTGATTTTATCTTTTTTTACTATGTCTGTGCAACACAACTATTGGAAATTTCGATAATTTAATACTGAACTCACCGATGTTCCAATAATTTTTAAATAACTCAAATCGATTTCAAATTGAAGTAAATCAAATCGTCTATAGTCAGAATTACAAATTTTAACAAACACTGCCTAAAGACTGACTTAATATAGAGGCTTTAGAAGCCAAACCTGTATTATACTAAATCTTTATCATAATAAATTCATTCTGATTGTATTGGATTTTCATTGATTTTGGCATGTGTTGGTGATTATTGTACACTGGTAATAATTCAGAATATAGTATATCTATAAATGTATTATTATTATTAAATTAAATTTCCATTAAAATCAATTGGTTAACGCTTATGAATAATATCCTAAGTTAGTACTAAACCAACAGAAACAACAGAATATGTAAATGGTTTGTATTGGTAAATTTTGTAAATGGTGTGATTTTGGTTTGTATTTTTCTAATATTGTGTCTCACCTAAGAACAACCAATTGTTTGTTTAATAATATGGCTTTTCATAATCATAGTGAAGTCATCATCTCAGACATTTTTCGCTTGACTTGGGGACTAAGCTCGTGAATGCATAATGAAAATGCGTTACGAAAAGTGTGATCGATCGTTAATAGAATGCTTTGAAAAAAATAAAACAAATTAACAATGCAAATTAAAAGCACTATATAGTATAGTTTGTGGCGTAGTGGTAAAGCACGGGACTAGAGCGGCACATATTTATGATTTCGAGTTATAAGGGTTTTAGTATTAACTATTCTATTAAAAATCCAATTTTAGAAGTAAAACTTCTTTACGCACGCTATTGTATCTTTTATATTTATAAGATACAGTAATCAAACTATTTAATTTACCATTTTATTTTAATAATTTGTTAAAAAAGCAACGTGATTAAATTTGTATAAAAAATGGTCAAACAAAATTTTTTTTTTTTTGTTTTAATACACTATTGTGATTATCTAATACATTATTGACATTATTTTGTTTAAATACATTATTTAATACATAATTGTGCATAAAAAGTGTGTGACAACATATTAAAGGCAAGATTTTAAACCTAGTGAGACCCAATCAACTGATAATGAATCACGAAGGTAAGTGCGTATCTCATACTAGTTGCTGGCGTCGTAGCGTCATATGCAGCGTAAACATAAAATTTAACTAGTACGCAAATAATAAAATAATTTTATTAATTTTATTAATTGTATAGGTTCACCATTACAAATAATTGGTGACATCGTGGTTGAACATGACAATAATCAAATGGAAGTTAATGATAATAATCCTACTATAGATCATGTACAAAAACCGAGACAAATTATTGGAGTTAGGTAAATTAATTATTTTATTATTTTATAATCATTCATGACTCTAATAATAATTTACTAAATTTTTCAAACTAAAATGATGAAATTATACGTTGAATAAAGCGCCAAAAACTTCTGCAGAACGTGATCGAGAATTCAGCACGAAAAGCACTGCATAAACAACAAAGTAAGCAACAAGAGGAATCAGATGCAATAGTTGAAATTGCTACAGAAGATATTCGAAATGCTGGTCCATCAGAAGAAAATCAAGTCCCTGGGCCCTCTGAAATAATGACAATAGAAAAAAGAGCAAAGTCTGCAGAGGCAACACGGCGATGGAGAGAGAAAAAAAAGGCGTTAGTGAGTCATCAAAAAAACAGGCGAAAACTGCAGCTCAACGCATGCGAGAATACCGGGAGAGAAAAAAATTGTAAATATTAATTTATTTTTATTTATAAAACTTATGCCATTGAAGACTCATAAAATTCTTATTTGCATTTTTTGACTTAGAGCAAAGAAAATACTGTTGAAGGCTCAAAGTGATCAAAATGTAGATGCTATAGTCAGCACATCATCATTATAAGTAAATCAAAGGGCTGGTCCATCAACAATAAACAGCATATCCGCAGAGCTAACTAGAAGAGGGAATTCACAACCACAGCAACAAATTGAAACATCAGAACGTACACGAGAATATCGTGAGAGAAGAAATGATAATATCAACATCGAATCGTAATTATTATTGCAATTATATATGTTGTGTTGTTGATAAAAAAACAATTTTAGGGTCATATTTTATGTTTAAATATACAGCCTTGGCCAAAATTATAAAGCACCCCTCCCAAATTGCAGTATCTACAAAACGAATGAAGACGAAAATTAAAACTCAATATTTTTAGGAAATACTTTTTATATTTTATTAATTTTAGTATTTTGTAGGTCCTCCTTTGGCTTTGATGACAGCCAGGACTCTTTTATTCATCGACCGTACTAATTTTTCGCAGGTATTTCTCGATATATTTTTCCATTCCTCTGTCAGCGCACGTTTGAGGTCTTCCTTTGAAGTCATACTGCGATCCTTGATTTTTTTTTTAAATTGACCACAAATTTTCAATGGGATTTAGGTCTGGTGACTGGGCGGGCCAGTCCATGACTCGAATTTGTTTTTTTCGAAACCAACTCATCGTAACGCGGGAAGTATGGCAGGGGGCATTATCCTGTTGATAAATTATCGAAGAACTATCCGTTTCCCCAAAGATTTGCCGAATTGAAGCATTCAATACAGCCTCGATGACGGTAACATAGTTGGTACTGTTCATCGGACCCTCACAAAACAACAGTTTTTCCACCCCTGATGATGCCATACAACCCCACACCATCAGTTTAGCCCCTCCATGCTTTACGGTAGGCACTATACAATCAGGATTGTATGCTTCCCCGACTCTTCTTCTTACGATGGTTGCGCCAGGAGTTCCAAAAATCTATAAGAATTCCATCAAATTTAACATAAATTTCACTATTAATTCTTTTAAAATACATAGCACAATTTTTTTATTTTTTTTTTTGACTAATTATTTTTTAATATTTATTTTTTATATTTACCTCAAAAGTAGATTCATCTGACCAAACAACTCTCGCCCAATCCACGTCATTCCAATGTTTGTGTTCTCGAGCCCATCTCAAGCGACTTTTTATGTTGGTAAGTGAGAGCAAATGTTTTTTTCTTGCTTTACAACCTTTCAATCCAGCTTGCAGGAGCCTCCTTCTAACTGTCCGTGCCGAAATGTGAACTTCTTGTTCTGTTAAATGCTCTGCAGCTATCTCAGCAGATGTTTTTCTTCGGTTTTTGAGAGATTTTCGCACAATTTGTCGATCGTCTCTTACCGAAGTGATACGATTTCTGCCTGAGCGTAGTTTATAGGCATAGTCCCCGGTCTCTTTAACCCTTTTCAATGTAGATTGAACTGCTCCACGAGAGCATTTTAATTTTTGGGATATTTTAATTTGGCTTACACCCTGGGAATCCAACAACACAATTTGTGCCCTTATTCCTTCACTGAGTTGGCACGCTTTAGGCATAATTATCACAAACACACTTTTTTTCTCAAAAAACTTACGAAAACTCTTTTTGATTTAAAACAGTTTATGTGAAGACTGCACACGATCAAATACAAAACTAAAATAAAAAAATTTTACGACGCTACAACTTCTTGTTAAGAACCTAAAACAAAACAAAAATTGGTGATTTTCAATAATTAAGGGTCGCATTCGGTGGGATGACTCGTTCGTTAACACCCATTGTTTAGAAAGACATAATATTAATATATAATGCTAATAGATAGGGGTGCTTTATATTTTTGGCCAAGGCTGTACATACATCTTTCTCTGTTCATAGTAATAATCCGTCGGGAAATAATGAAGAACAATCAGAACTCCGTGATTCAACTTTGACTTTGAAGTATGACGACATTACAAAACATAAAAAGGCTGATGAAAATTTTGACCGAAAATTCCGGAAAAATCCATTCGGTTATTCATGTACAGTCTGCAATAGATTATGGTTTAAAAATGACTTAAAAAAGGCATCTAACAATTATGAAGATCTGTTGAATAAAATAATGGTAAGAAAAAATAATGCTAGGAAATAATATTATTTTGAAATAATATCGGGGTATGCACATACTTTATCACTATGAAGAAATTAACAAACATAAATTTTATCCTTTCCAGAATATCAACGTCAACATTAACGATGCAATGATTTGTTCGACTTGTAAAGTTACTCTTGACAAACAAAATATTCCAATATTGTCAACGTACAATGGATTTAAATATCCAAAAATTCCTGCACATTTACCGAAACTTGACTTAGTTTCGGAAAGATTAATTTCTCCTCGTCTCCCATTTATGCAGATACGAAGACTACGGCATGTTCATGGGCAATTTGGTATATACGGTCAGATTATCAATGTGCCAATATCTGTGGATACAATGGTGAATCAACTTCCAAGAGATATCAGCGATGATCAATGCATCTACGTTCATATCAAAAGGAAACGAAGTCACAAGCCAATTAATTAGAAAAATATTAAGACATGGTTACAATATTTGGTAAACACGCCTCTTTATACTCACTATAATATCACAATTAATCGTGGATTCCTCAGTGATGATGATGAAGAAACTCAACAAATAGGTAACATAGATGAAGTCAGTGAAGATATTCCTATCGAGGAGAGTCTTACAGCTCAGCAACATACTCTTCTGTAGAACGACGAAAAATATTTAAGAATCGCCCCTAGAGAATACAATATTCCTCGTACTTTATTATTTGATAAACACGCGGAAGAATTGTCATTTCCAACTATTTATTTGGGCCAATTTAGAACATTTAAAGAAGACATTAGAGCTACACCATTCATGATAGCTTCCAGTGAATTGCGTCGTACTGACCGTCGAGCAATTACTCCGTACCATTTGTTGTATATCGCTGTGAAGATTATGAGGCTGCGGATTCGAGACTGTTTGACTGTGGCATTTAAGCATATTGGTCCTAATACCAACATAACAAGAGAACAAATCCAATCAGAAGAGTACATCAACAATTGTATTGAATCGAATCTTGCTTTCCTACGTTCAATACCAAATTCAACTTGGTATTGGGCACAAAGATAAAAAGATCTGTTCGCGATGATTCGACAGAAAGGCAGACCAACAGTTTTCATGACACTTTGCGCCAATGAAATAGGATGGACGAATCTGATACAGTTGTTGTATAAATTGGCGAACAATGGTGCGGACATTTCAGAGCGTGTTGCGTCAGAACTAAGTTTCATAGAAAAAAGCACACTTGTCAATGAAGATGCTGTGACTTGCGCCATCTACTTCAGTAAATTGGTTTATGTATTGCTCACAATATTACAATCCAAAGTATGTAGTCCTTTCGGTCGCTACAGAGTTGCTGAATACTTTAAACGTATTGAATTTCAGCATCGCGGAAGTCCACATGCACATATATTACTGTGGCTTGAAAATGCACCAGATAATATGATTGATGAAAATAACAGTAAAGTAATACATTTAATCGACAGTTTAGTATCAGTTTCAGCATCTCTAGCATCAGGAAATATCAAATTACAAACTAATAAACACACATTCACATGCTATAAGAAGATTGTTGCTAATAAACAACAAAAATACAGATTTGAAGCACCGTTTATGCCATATCGCAAAAAACAATGAATCTTACACCGATGCAAAAAACAGACGAACATTTTCAACGATATGCTAAGAGATATACTGAAATCAGATCCAATTTAGAAAGTACAGATTACAATAATATTGATGACTTTTACGCAAAAAATAATATTCAATCGGACGATGAATACCGCAATATACTTCGTGTTGGAATTACGAGACCAAAAATATTTTATAAACGCAGTCCCACAGAAAAATGGCATAATCCATTCAACCCCTTTGTTTTCAATATTCTGAGGTCGAACATGGATTTCCAAATTATCATTGAGAAGTATTCCTGTGCTGCCTACGTTGTTGAGTATGTAAACATAACTAATCGAGGTGTTAGTAACTTACAACGGAGAATTATATAAGTAATGAATGAACATCCCGAGTTCGATATAGTGGATATTACGAGAAAAATGAGTGTAGATATGTTGAATAGAGTAGTGATGAGTAGTCAAGAGGCCGCTTGGTATCTGCTCAGAGAGCCAATGTCAAAGAGCTCAGTTGTGGTCATTTATATAAATACCGTGTGGCCAATTGAACGACAAAGGATTCGAAAGAGCCAAAAGAATTGAGTGAACTTGATGAAAATTCCACAGATATTTGGAAGAAAAATTGGTTTGATAAATATCAACGACGACCCGATGAATTGACTAACATTACTCTAGCACAATTCGTTTCTAAATATTATCAAAAAAAAAAAAAATAAGTGGTGTTTACGCTGAGAAAATAGTGCCCAAAGTTATTCGATTTCGAAATTATGATATTGCACAAGATTACAATGAATATAGACGAGAAATGGTTACGTTACACATTTCATTTAGAAATGAAGATGCTGAAATTTTAGCTGAAATGAAATTTATAAAAATCTACGATGAAAATGAAGCACTAATTTTGGAAAGAAGAAAAGAATTTGAATCAAATTTAGACATCGAGAAAACGATTGAAATCTGTCGACAATTGTGCCGTGAAGACGGGAATCCATACGATGATGAAACTGAAATTCAAGATGTTGCGAATCGCTTTCCAGAGCTCCAACAATTGTATCGTAATTCAAATGCAGACGTTAATAAGGATCTTCACTTAGCAACATTGAGTAAGTTAGGTGTTATTGCGAAGAAGAAAGAAAATATTATGGAACTAGATCAATTCTGTCAACTAATGAGATCTACAAATGAAAAACAAAAAGAATTCCTTCTTCATGTCATTGCCAACGTCATGTCTTCTAATTCATCACCACTACAAGTATTCTTTACTGGACCTGCTGGATGTGGAAAAACTTTCACCATAAAACTTGTAATGGAAATATACAATAGATATTCAGATAATGATGCATATTGCAATGCATACATCACATGTGCATCCACTGGCAAGGCTGCAGTTGCTATCAACGGATCGACCGTACACACTGCGTTGAAAATATCGCTATCAAAACTTCTTCCTTTATCAACTCAGATGGCAAATCAATATCGTACACTGTTCAGATATGTAAAAGTCTTGATCATAGTTGAAGTGAGCATGATTGGTGCAGAATTATTAGCTCAAATTGATGCTAGAGTAAAACAAATAACAGGGAATTTTGAAACGAATTTCGGTGGATTAGACATGATTTTCATTGGTGATTTACGGCAACTGCCGCCTATTCGCGCCACACCGATATATAAATAGCCAAAACAGCGTATGGTAGGACCAGTACTATGGCGAGGATTTAAATTTTACCAATTGACAGAAGTCATGCGACAAAGTAATGCAATATTTTCATCATTACTCACGAAAATCGGTAATGGCACGATATTAACAGATGACGAATTAGCAATTATTGAATCGCGATTCTTTACCAAGGAACATGCTGATCAATCATGTCCACATGGAATTCGTCTCTTTCTTACTAATAATTCCGTCAATGAATACAATAATACGATACTGCAACGTGCAGATAATAAAATAGTATAAATAGCAACAGATTTATTTTTTGGATGTCAAAGTACTGAACAGGAAGCTTTTGTCAAACAGAAATTACACAAAATATCAGTTATCTGGCGGTTTACCGTACGAAATTGTTCTCGTTCTGTACAAATCGTACATTATCACCACAAACATTGATGTATCAGATGGATTGGCAAACGGTGCAGTTGGTAAATTAGTACATACTCGTAAAGAACAAAACGAACAAAATGAAATTACACGAGTATGGTTAATTTTTGGGAATTCACGAAAAGTTGGTAAAAAACTTCGACGAAAAGCTTCCGGTTACGTTGCGACACTTAATATTGATAAACTTGTCGTCCCAATAGAACGCAGAACATCTACCATTTCCATGAATAATAACAAAACAATAAACGCAAAACGAAATCATTTTCCTTTAGTATCAGGATGTGCCATTACAATTCATAAATCCCAAGGTGGGCCATTCAATGAAGTTGTTTATGAATATCAAAGGACTCATTCTCTACCATTACTATATGTTGCTCTACCACGAGTTACCAGTATTGAAGGACTGTACATAGTGCCAAAAGACAATGATAATAGATTTTATCATGGTCGAAAAAATGATACATCAATCATATCTTTACAAGATGAATTTCGCCGATTATCGTTGAATACATTGTCAACAATAGGAAGAACGATTCTTGATTTCATGAATGACAGAAAAAAGTTGTCCATGGTTGCTTTCAATTGCCAAAGTCTCAGAAAACACGTGTCGGACTTGAGCGATCCCGTAATTGATTGATAGATATCTTTCAAATTTTAATTCGAAAACATATGTATCTTATTTCTCATACCATAAGCCTATTGTCTCGGTCTTACAATCAACCACAGTAATTACTGATGTATCTGAAAATAATGAATAAAAATAAAAAAATAAAAAAATAAAAATCTATACGAAAATATTAATTTATCTATGAAAAGACATAATAAATTTAAATATTTGTAGAAAATTAATATATGTATATGTATATATGTACATGTACATATTATGTATACACATATACATATAGATGGAGCTAAAGAAGTTTTACTTCAGTCGTGTGATCTAAAGCACACTCATTTTTTTCACTTTTTAACTTTTTTTTATTAATCCTGTGGACAGTACTGAAATTGGTGGTATAATTAATGTTTTAAAATCTAGTAATAGTATAGATATTCTTGGTATAAGTTCCAATAAGCTAAAAGCTAACACAGAAATTATATCGCCAATTTTGGTACATTTTATCAATCAAAGTTTTTTGAACGGCAGTGTTCCTGATTGTTTGAAAACCGCAGTTGTAATTCCGTTATTTAAAAAGGGTGATAAACTGCTTAAGGATAATTATCGTCCTATATCTTTACAGCCCATTATTATGAAAATTCTGGAAAAGGCGGTTAAATTTCAAGTTGATGCCTTCTTTTCTAAATATGTATAATATTTTAAATAATTGTCTATATAGTTTTATGTCTGGAAAAAATACTGAGTCAGCTTTAATTGATTTTTTGAATGGGGTTGATATCGTGCTGTTTTTATTGATATTAAGAGGGCTTTTGACATGGTAGATCACAATTTACTTTTACGGAAACTTTACAAGTGTGGTTTTAGAGGTGTGCCGTTTCTATGGTTTAAATCATATCTTCGTAACAGGTTTTAAGTAAAAATTGATTGCTTTTGCTGATGATATGGCATTGATTTATTATGGTTCAAGTACTTCTGAAATATACAACCATGTTATTTCTGATATAAATACATTGCGATCTTGGTTTGATGATCATTCATTCCATGATTTTAAGTGAGAAAACTAAAATTATGTTTTTTAGATTGGCTGGCGATCGTTATTCGAGTTATGTTTCAGCAATCTTTGCATTCCAATTGAACCTGTTTATAATTTAAAGTATCTAGTTTGCATCTGGATGCTAATTTAAATTTGGAAACAACATTTCAAAAAGTTAAAGAACAATTACATTTTTCTTTACGTGCCATGCATTTACTGCGTCAGTTTTGTCCATCCGCCGTTTTATTAAATTGTTATCATGCATGTTTTGAATCTAGGCTTTCCAATGGATTACCTAGTTGGGGTGAGGTTTATATGAATACATTGGAACCTTGTTACGATGCGAGGCATCGTCGGAAATTTTTATTGGATCACACACCAATATTTTCTTTGAGTTTTCGGGGTTTTCGTATTTTTATTTTTGTCTACATTTTTTTTTCTTTCGTGTACCGTATTGTCTATCAAAGAAGAATAAAAATAAGTAAATACCAACATTTTTTGTACCGATCACAACAAATAAGAACCACCAGCACCAGCTGTTGGGTAATTCGTGTGTTTTTTTGTTTGCTTGGTGTCGGTATGTTGTTGATGACCTTTTTTGTAGATGGCTTGGTGTGTCGTTAGTTGTGGTGTCGGGATGTAGAGGCATGATGATCATCCAAACTACACGTGGAAAAAAGTATATAAACGGATGACAACTGTCATTCGGGTCTCTTTTGTTCTGATCTTTGATCGGACCACATACTTACCGTTACATACTTATAAATTAATAAGCATACAAATTAAAAATATTTTAATTAATAATAAAAATAATTCATCGAGATTTATAAGAAATTTATAGTGATGTAATTTATTTGTTGAGAAATTATTAATAACCAAAAACAAAAAAACAAAAGTCGTACGATATACAAACGGTATGGTGTAGTACGGTATTGACAATTTAATAAAATTGTATTGTATTTTTTTTTTTTTTTTGTTAAATTAACTATTTAAATTATTTATGTTTATTGTTGTGGCCAAATATATTAAATTCGAGTGTAATTAAACTAACAACAACCAAAAAAAAATAAAAAATAAAATTCAAGTGCAGTGTGTAACCATCGAATCAAATAATTGTCCCACCAATAAAACGGTTTATTTGCTTACCAGCTTAATTTAAAGCAGGAAATTTTTTTGGGTGATATTGGTGTTCACGGGTCCGGATAATCTTAAACCGGAATACCAACCAGCGGATATTCATCAACAACCAATAAAGATCCAGAAAAATAAACTAAAAGAGCCTGCCAACGAACCCCAAAACCACGACAACGCGGTTCAGCGGTGTCAAGTACCTGCGCCGGTAGCGGCTGATTCAACTGGATATACGACAGATTCGAAAGGCGTTCGCGAGAGTAAGTGGTGAAGGAATTCCTCTGTAGTGGCTTGAGATTGAGCGCGGGCACCGATTGTGTGTGGCGCCGATAGTTTTTTTCTTTTCTTCTTTTATTTCAGGGGTCTACGACGTTGAGCTCATCGTCCGCAGATCACTTTGCTATTTTTTGTTTTGGAATTCACACGGTGTCTAATTGCTCAGTAGTAAGAACTACAGAGGGGATTTCGTCAAATTACTATCGTGCGTGAAAGTCGACATCCCAATTTTAAATAGAAAAAAAATCCATATTGTATTACTCGATAAACAAACATACTTTATAATAAAACTTGAATTTCTTTTTGATTTATAACGTGGTCAAAAAAATAAATATGTGTTGTTAATTTGTGCAGTGAAATGTGAGAAATGGGCGTATCAGGTGGGTAAGGTGTTGTGCAACTTGAATCTATTGCAGCAATGTAATCTACGGTGCAAATTCACCTACTCACTGTGGACTAAATTTCTGTGTGCCTGATGGGGAGACAGTTCGTCTATCATCCTCTACAAGGGTGTTGTGCACGGTAACGTGCGATACGTGTGTTACGACTGGCATGCGTCTCCACCTGAGGCAAAAGAATTTAGTTCCTGCAAGAATTCCAAACGCGCATATTTCGTGAAAAGTTTTCTATTTGGTCATTATAAATCACCATGATCGCCATGGTGTTTGTATTTATGTTTGATGACGTCATAATTTCCAATTTAAATTTGATATTCCCCTTGATTTTATGTAAACATATTTTATTTTTTTTCTGCATTACTTGCTTTCCATACTGTCATGTACAGACATACATATTTCTGGCGAGTTGGTGTGTGTGCATGTATTGCGAGTGTGAGATGGCGTGTTTGCAATACTACAATGTTCCATCTCGAATATTCCATTTTTCGTATGATATCATTGGCGTGGATTAACGCGTGATATTTGCTCTGTGTGGGGAAAGCCGATCGGTGTGTTTGGCATGAGTCCGATGCGGCCGAACAGATAAATATATACATATGTTCGTCGTCGTTGTTCATTTTAGTCGTTGTATTTGTGTACATAAGAAAAATATATAACTACGAATAAAGATTGTACAATAATAAAAACAAAAAAAAAAAAAAAAGAAATAAAACAATAAAAATGATGACGATGTGCACAAGTACAATGGCTGGGACAAGCAACGATGCGAAGAGGGAAAATGAGAGGGGGTAAAAAAACTTTTCTGATTTTTGTTATTTTGATGTAAAATATTTTTTTTTTTTTGGATTTTTTTAGTCTAGTTTTGAGTTTTGACGATAAGTCAACTTTTTTATTATATAAAAATTAAAAACAAAATAAATGGAGTCTAGTTTTGAATTTGTTAAAAGAAACAGTCTAGTTGTGAGTTTTAGATAGAAAAGTTTAGTTTTTTTATATTTCGAGAAGTTTTTTTTGTTGGACTACGCGAATAGTGAAAAGTAGTGTCAGTTGTAGTTGTAGGTGAATTAAAATATTATTGCTTGTATTTATGGACAAAATTCAATTAAATACAAATAAAAATTAATTATTTGTGAACTACTCAAAATAAATAAAGAACTAAAAATTGTAAACATTTTGTAGCAAGTATAAAATATAATTAGTTCTAATTTTGTCTGGAGTTTTTTTTTTTGCTTATCGAACTGTTGATAATAAATAAAATAAAATAAATTGATCACGTTAATTCTGATTTTGTTTTTTTAATAAAATAAATAAATTACAAATAAAATAAAAAGAAAAACGGAGAACCCGTAATTTTTTTGGTTTTCTGTAGTGTAACAGTGATTTTGAGTAATGGATCCTATCCAATAAAACTTAGTGACAATAACTGAAAATATCATACGATATTCTCTATGCCCTTCATACATACGGCATTTGAAGTTTCGCTTGAAAACCAAAACGTTGATTTTTCTCGTTTTACACTCCTTTGAGTAGTAATACTGGCGATAAGTACAAGTTGTTTTGATGTGTGAAATTTTTTTTCTCAACTTTGTTATGATCACGTGGGACTAAAATAAACTCGTGACGTTATTTTGTATTATACAACATAAACATTCAATTTGTGTGGTGCATCATTTTTTTTATAAAATGTTTACAAAGGCGTGAATTTGGGGCTCTTAAATTCATTAATAAATATGAATCTATCGTCTACCTAAGTGAGAAAAATAAAAATTTTAAACAAAAGCAAAACTTTTTGCGCAATATTGAAGCAGCATTCCCACTTGTGAGGGCAGTGCAGCCATTTTTTTTTGAGAGGGGGATCCTGCGTCGGCGCTGGTTGCGGTTGGTCGGACTGGCCAGGTGGGTAAGAAATAAAAATGTACGCTATCAGCGGAAATTAACCAACTGTAAATTTTTAATTGTAACAGTTGTTTTTTTTCTCCGCTTATTTTTCTATATATTATATATTTACGTTTTGTGGTCATACGCGCGATTTGTGGTGGTGCACCGATTTGGTGGAAACCCCACACCGAGCAAATATCACGCCTATTTCATCTTTTCTCCGTTGTTTGAGTGATTGCGTTTGGAGTTTTCGCGATTTTTCTTTTTGCTTCGCTTCGGTTCGGTTGTCCGCTTTGGGTGTGGTTCGACCACATAGCGGTTCATTTTCTTTTCAGGTACTTTAGTGTTATTTTCTTGATTTTAACAGTGATTAGTGAAAGTAAAATTTTAACATAACGTAGAATCAGTTTTAACGTAATTTAACTTGCCTAATTTTCAATTTTTTCACTTTTACCGTAACAACATTTTTTTTCTTTGAATTTTTAACTGTCGAGTGCTAAGCCGCACCATGTGCGCGTAATCGAATAATTGATCGGGTGATGTTGGGTGGGGTCATGAGAAGGGTCGGCCTTTTTCCATCCTTTTCCGTGCGTGCCGTTCGTTCCTCCAGGACAGGCTGTGCTGGAGGGCGGCACGCCACATGAGTTGATCGCGTCGGGGTGACGGTCTCGTTCCGGGGGATTGTCGCTGGGATTGTCAGGCGGGCGTCCCTCCTTCATAAATGGCATCGGGAGCCGTCGCGACTGGGAAACAGCATCCCAGTAGGCGGGCCGATGAGGGGAGGCCCGTGTGGCAGTCACGGCGGTAGTCGCCTGGAATTGAGACGGTCACTCCGAAACGATCACTCCCGGCTTATTATTTCCTTTTGCCGCTGAGGCCGTGGCAGTGTAATTGTTAATTTCCATTTGCCCCTCTAATTTTGTTAATCATGCGGTTATTCAAGCATGAGAAATATGTCTGAGAATCCCCACGCCGCACCGTGAGCTCTAGCCAGCTACTATACCGCATCAGACCGCTATTCTCATGTCTGTTAACGTAATCCCTTTTGGGATTTCGTTACAGTGGCGCCCAAAACTTCGGCTAATTAAATTCAATTTTTCGACTTTTCATTTTTCAGATTTTTTTTCAAAACTTGTTGTGAGCATCGCGTGCAAAGTCCAATGCTTGCGTTGTTTGATCTGTACGGTTGCTCACATCAATGTTTCCCTGTCCGGTTGACGCCACATCTGTATTGTAACCAGCGTAAGCTGTTTGATTACATACAGTGGTGAGTGTCAATCCCTATTCTCAGCTCATCGGTTGAGTGGGTTTACCATTTCCGCCATGTGGCGTTAGATTGTGGTTAGACTCATTCTTCCTTTGTTCTGAGTTTAGCTTTCTTCAATTTTTTATTTTCTATTTTGCAGATCTTCGAACCCTTAAGTAGTTAACTTCAATTTTCTTCAGTTTAAATTTATTTGTTCCAACTACCTTCATGGGGAGCGATCCAAGCGTGTTCTGACTTCGAGTCATTCGACCTCGCTGGATCGTTTGCCATGTCGGTTACGTGTGCCATGAGCATTGAGATCGCGAACTCGTTGTTTCCACCAATGTGGTGTTGATTGGACAGTTCGTGGTCTCATTGGTCAATGGCACATCCTTAGTTCATTCTTTTTGTAAATTTTCTGATTTTTATCTTCTTTAATTAAAAATTACTGGACCTCAGCGGTTTTATTATTATATTTAGCAGTACCCCGCGTCTCATGGTGGAGCTCTAAGAGTGCGGCTGTGAGGCCAACGGGGGAGGAGACCAAACATTTTTTTATTATTATTTATTATTATTTTACCACCGGCCCAACGCATGGCCGCACCGATCATCATTCGATCAACTCTCTTTTTATTTTTTTTCAAAAATTTTTTTTTTCACTTTTCACTGTTTGTGAAAATTTTATCATCGCTTTATCATTCTCTTCCTCATTTTTCTTAATTCCTTACAGCATAGTGGAGCAGCTAATTCTCAACGTATACTTGCTTACTTACCGATTTATTACCTTTCTATTTTCTTTATTTTTTATTAGTTCATTTAAAAATTAATCGATTTGTCGCTCGTTAATAAATTAAGCCAATTTATTTTTGATTTTTGATTGATTTTCCTTTATATATAAACACTTTTTGTTGTTACGAAACTAGTACAAAATTAAATGAACGCCAGTGTATCATCGTGTGATAATCCTTCAAGTACGGTTTTGATCAGCGTTTGAGTGAGCGGCAGTCAACAATTGACGCGAGTGAGTCCTTGTGACAGTAATAATATTCTCGTAGCCCTCACGCTTCCCGACTTGTGGATGTCCACGTTATTATTGAAGTTCTAATTTAATTTTGCGGATTTATTTAATTAATTTAATTTTTTTTTCTCATTCATTAATAAACGTAATTTGGTTTCATTTATTAACTTTGGATTTTTTTTTTTGTTAATTAATTTTATTTAATTTTGTCTAATCAATTCATTTGAATTTCGCTTAAATAATTAATTTAATTTTATTTGGTAAACGGGTATACTTATTATTTTCTTTAGGTTTGGGGAATAATTTTTTGTGATAACGTTAGTGTTATCCTTTCCATACTTTGGATTTATTTAACTACGTAATATAATTATTGTGTTTAGTTGTTTTCAATTTCTGGGATAAAATATTTCAATTTTCAATTTATAAATTCTTTTCTTGGGTAATTTTTTTCTGAATTTAAACAGTAAACATTTTTTTTTTGCAAACGGTTTATTGTTAGAATATTAGTTTTAATTTTGTCCATCTTCTCGTTTTTTTATATATATCATATATTTTCTGTTCCTCCATATATTGAATTTTGAACTATCACAATATGGATGAGACACATTTAAAAATTGATGAATTAGAAATCGAGTTTGTTGTTCGGTCCATTCGGGTGGATTCTCCTGATGCTATGGATCAGTTGAGAAAGTCGTTGTTAGATGAGGCAGCTGGTACCGTGGAAACTCCTGGCCAGATGCATTCTAAAGCTAAATCCAATCCTGATAGAGAAATTACTACTTGTAATTTGAAATTGCAAGGTATTCAGGATGCTTTCATTAACGTTTCGGATTTACAAAAGGATAAGCAAGTAAATACAGTTCGATGTCTTCACACTCGGTTATTGCATGTGCAAGGGCGACTGATTCGTGTTTCTTTGTCTCCAACTTATGGGAAAAAAGCCAGTATACTTTTGGAAAATAGTAACAAATTGTTAAAGGCATTAAGTCAATTTTTGGAAACTCCTGAAACTTTAGACCAGTCCATAGATTTGGCTAAGGTTAGTGGATGCGATCAAACATGGGATTCTGAGGAAGAAAAACATGAAAATCCTTCCGGTAGTGCTGGGGAACCTACTAAAACGTTACCAGATATTCCTCCCAAAACTTTAAATAATTCTGTAGAACCCGATGCTGTTCCAACAATGGACCAGTCCGGAATGATGAAGTCTTTGATGGCTCAGGTGCAATTTTTAACTGCTCAAATGACAGCTATGCAGGCGGTAGCAGCTACTCCGATTGTACCTAATTTAATGAATCCCAATATGGCGATGAATGTTGGTCATGAACTTAAAAAAACCCAGCAAGTTCACTTTCAAAATCCTCCGGTTTCTCGTAATGAGCAATATGTACCAATTGATTTTCTCCAATTGGAAAATTCACCAGTAGCTTCTGTTCCGCAAGGGCGTTCATCTCTGGAGCAGACTACTTCCGCACCACTTAATAATAATTTTATGCCAGCTTCAGCTGACTTTCAAAATAGTACTTTAAATGCAAATGCAGCTCAGAATTTGGGAAATATGGCTTTTCAACCAGCCGTATCAACTATTGGTTATTCTGGAAATTCTGAATTTCACCGACGTACCTTGTCCCGATGTGGCATTTCTTATAATGGGTCACCTACGGGTATTACAGTTGACATGTTCCTGTTCCAACTAAATTCAGTCATATTTGCCAATAAAATTTCCTCCGACATTATCCTTCTTGATCTACATCTCCTCTTAAGGGATGTAGCCCTGCAGTGGTACTGGACGTATCGTCGTCATAATCCGTTTGCCACATGGGATGATCTTAGGAAAGAGTTTCTTGAACGTTTTAAAGATCGGCGTACCCCCTATGAGATCCGACGTATGGTTGAATCTAGGAAACAATTGCCGCAAGAAACCTTTCTCGACTACTATCATCATATGTGGAGCCTTTCCTTGCAGTGTCACGTTCCTTATCGGGATGATGAATTTATTCAACTGTTAATGAATAACATGAAGCCAGTTCTGCAATATCATTTAACTGATCGACACTTTCCGCATATTAATGATTTAATCAGAAGTTGTACTGCTTGGGAGGACTCTTTGAAGCGACTCCGAGCGCCTACGGATTACTCAATGCATCCTCGACGGGTCATTAATGAAATCGATGTTGGACTTAGTGATAGTGAAGTGTCGGTAACAAATGCAGAGTTGTCTTCTTCGTCTTTATCTGCAGGTACGTCGGGAACAGCTTACCACGTTCCATCTGGGGTTTTTATGCCGACGTCCGAACCTGTTCAGCAGATATCTGCTCTTCGGCGTGAGAATTCATATCCTGCCCCTATTAACGTTTCGTCTACATCCTCAAAACCTGATAATTCACCCAGATTTACTACTCCAAGCAATTCCAATCGTGCAGTTGGGGAAGGCAACTACCCCATCTGTTTTAATTGCCGAGATATTGGGCATATTTTTCAGGATTGTCCGTTACCTCGTATGGGAAGCTTTTGCTATAAGTGTGGTCTTAGGGATACCATCTGGGCTAAGTGTACTCGGTGCTCGGGAAACAGCGACAGTGGTCCATGGAGATCGGGGAGACAGGGATCACCGAGCAGGTCAACTCCCTTGAGCAAAACTCAAGTCCCTGGCAGCAACACCTCTTCGTAAATTCTTCAGTGGGAGTCAATACCGAGCGGGAGGAATCTGATGGACCAGTGAAGGTTTTCGTAGAGTCTTTTGATTCCGATTCATTCGCTGGATCTGGTTCATCTGGTTCCAACCAATTGGTATCTGATTCTTCACCCAGTTCTTCTCATTCTTTTAATTCTCATTCTTTGTTTAATTCTAATTTGTTAAAATCCGTTAAACCCTTCTTCAAAGCTTTCCGGAAATTCAATCCTCTTCGCTTGCTTCGTTCCAAAAAATATTGGGAGACTCGTCAGATCATGCGATCTGGCATAGTTTCTTCAATACTCGGTTCTGAAACAAGTGATAAACGGCCGTATGCCAATATCCTTGTTGATGATGTTCCATACCGAGGTCTTTTAGACAGTGGAGCGACAGTAAGTGTTTTGGGTTGTGGATCCGAGAAGTTATTGAACGATTCTAATTTTAAAATTCATAAATTTCCTTCCGTAATTCAAACTGCCAGTGGTCAAAACCAGAATGTCCTCGGTTATGTTCATGCTCAAGTTCGATTTAATGGCCAGTCTCATCTTATGCGTTTCTTTTTAGTACCTTCCTTGGAACAGTCCTTATATTTGGGTATTGATTTTTGGAATCAATTCGGAATTTCACCTCAAATTTCCGCCTTAAGCGACCTTACGAACTCCTTAGATTTACCTGTCTCTCCGAAATTTCACCTGCTTTCTCCTGAAGATAACGTTAAGCTCTCTACGATTGTGAATAAATTCCCGTCAAATGTTCAATTAGGTCTTGGAAGAACCACATTAGTTTCTCACGTTATTGATGTTGGTGAAGCCAAGCCTGTTAAACAACGGTTTTATTCTGTATCTCCTGTGAAACAAAAACTTATGTATGATGAGCTAGATCGAATGTTATCTCTGGACGTAATTGAGGAGAGTCAGAGTTCCTGGTGTTCGCCTATTACCCTGGTGCACAAGGCTAATGGTCAAGTGCGTCTGTGTTTGGATGCCCGGGAAGTGAACAAGGTGACGGTCAGGGATGCGTATCCGCTGCCCCTTATTAATGGATTGTTGGGTCGATTGGATCAAACGCGCTATATTTCGTCAATCGATTTAAAAGATGCCTTTTGGCAGATCCCTCTTGACCCACAATCCAGAAATAAGACAGCGTTTACGGTCCCTGGTCGTCCCTTGTATCACTTCAAGGTCATGCCTTTCGGGTTGTGTAATGCTCCCCAAACACTATGCCGCTTGATGCATCGGGTGATCCCTTATCAGCTCCATGACAAGGTCTTTGTCTACTTGGACGACCTTTTGGTTACTTCTGCGACTTTGTCTGAACATCTTGAACTGTTAGAACTAATTGCACAGTTACTTCGTAATGCGGGATTAACAATAAATATAGGAAAAAGCCAGTTTGCACTAAAAGAGGTTAAATATCTGGGTTATTTGGTGGGCGATGGGTGTCTTCGAACCAATCCTGAAAAATGTCAGGCGATTAATGAATTTCCACGTCCGAAAACAACTAAACAAATTCGTAGCTTTTTGGGTTTATGTGGGTGGTATAGGCGTTTTATACAAAATTTCGCTTCTTTAGCTGCTCCACTATCCGATTTAACGGGAAAGAAATCGAAATCACAATGGAATTCTCACGCAGAGGAATCGTTCCAAGCTTTGAAATTAGCTTTGTCATCTGCTCCGGTTTTAGCGAATCCTGATTATGGACGCCCTTTTTACATTCAGTGTGACGCGAGCGCAGTCGGCGTGGGTAGTGTACTGTTCCAGCTCGATTCGGATGATGCTGAACACCCCATCGAATTTTTTTCCCACAAACTAAATGCTGCTCAACGCAATTACTCCGTAACTGAACTTGAGTGTTACGCAGCAGTACTTAGTGTGAAAAAATTCCGCCCTTATATCGAGGGATAT
Source organism: Tipula vernalis (assembly GCA_958295665.1). NCBI lineage: Eukaryota > Metazoa > Arthropoda > Insecta > Diptera > Tipulidae > Tipula > Tipula vernalis. The sequence goes on from OY282560.1 coordinate 196,603,375, forward strand.
CCGTTCACGATTTATACCGATCACGCTAGCCTCCGCTGGTTGATGTCCCAAAAAGATTTATCTGGTCGACTCGCCCGTTGGAGTTTAAAGCTACAAGCGTACAAATTCGAAATCGGTTATCGTAAAGGTTCGGTAAATGTGGTGCCTGATGCCCTTTCCAGAGTTTTTTATACAGAAACCATTGATGATGTAAATCAGAAGCAAAGTCTTATTGTTGCGCCAACCCTCACAAATAAGGATTCCATGTATCTTGTAAATTCCTCTGTTCAAGTTGAAAATGTGTCAAGTATCCATTCTTCGAATGACAATTCGGTTCTACACATTGATCTCAACTCTTCAGCTTTTCAAGACAATGAATATCTTCAACAGATCAATCGAGTTCAACAATTAAAAGATTGTGATCACAATCTTAAAATTCATGATAATAAACTCTTGATTTTACCTTCTTATGCTTCTCGTTATACGTCTACTGATTTGTCTGAATGGAAGTTGGTGGTTCCGCTGTCTTTGACTGCACAATTAACTGAACTGGCACATTCTTCTCCTACTTCTGCTCATATGGGTATTAAGAAAACTATAGAAAGACTTCAACGACAATTTTTCTGGTTTGGTATGACTAAACAAATTAAACTATTTATCTCTAATTGTTCCCAATGCAAGATGAATAAGCCAGTTAATTTTATTACTCAACCGTTAATGGGTTCTCAAACTGAGTCTACTAGGCCTTTCGAAAAGTTGTTTGTTGATTTCCTTGGACCTTATCCTCGTTCTAAACGAGGAAATACCTGTATAGTAATTGTATTGGATCATTATTCCAAGTTTGTCCTTGTAAAACCTCTGCGTGAAGCTTCTGCCTCCTCTCTGTGTAACTTCTTGGAAAATGAAGTGTTCTTACTATTCTCTGTACCTGCGGTAATAACGTCTGACAATGGCAAACAATTTATCTCTCATTTATTTAAAGATCTTTTAAAAAAATATAATATTGATCACAGACGTACTCCTATTTACTCTCCTCAAAGCAACGCTTCTGAAAGAGTTAATCGGACCTTACTGTCTAGTATTCGTTCCTATCTTGATGATCATAATCATAATGAATGGGATTGTCATCTGTTCGAAATTGCTGCAGCATTAAGAAATGTTAAACACGACGTCACGTATTTTTCCCCTCACTACTTGGTCTTTGGGCAACACATGTCATTAAATGGATCCGATTATGCTTTACGCAAATTGTTAGCACCACAAGATGATAATGAAATGCATGTGTTGTCTAAATCAAATCGATTAAATCTTATTCGTGATCAAATTACTCATTACCTAAAAGTTGCACATGAAAATTCCGCCTATCGGTATAATTTACGAAGTAAAAATCGGAATTTTCTGCCTGACCAACCTGTTTTTGTTAGATCACATGCCCAGAGTAGTGCTCCTGATAAATTCTCAGCAAAGCTGGCCGCTAAATTCATTCCCGCTATTATTGTCAATAGAGTGGGTAATGTAGCTTATACCGTGAAAGATCTGAATGAAAAACCGTTAGGCACCTACCATGCCAAGGATATTCGAGTTTAACACCATTATTTGTTTAGTATATGCCTGGCTGAGACCTTATCTCGGGTGTGGGTCGTTCCCACGTTTGTTACGACTGGCATGCGTCTCCACCTGAGGCAAAAGAATTTAGTTCCTGCAAGAATTCCAAACGCGCATATTTCGTGAAAAGTTTTCTATTTGGTCATTATAAATCACCATGATCGCCATGGTGTTTGTATTTATGTTTGATGACGTCATAATTTCCAATTTAAATTTGATATTCCCCTTGATTTTATGTAAACATATTTTATTTTTTTTCTGCATTACTTGCTTTCCATACTGTCATGTACAGACATCAAAACCTGCTAAAATTCTCTTTAGAAAGCCGAATGGATTGTATACATTTGCTGTAAAATTATCTAAACCACTGATTGTATTAGTGAAACGTCATCGTGTATAGATACGGTTGTGAATACAGTGTAGAAAACATTCAGAAGCGCGCATACTATGAAACAAATGAGAGTAAATATGTCGGAAAAAGACAATATGAATCATGCGCAAAGTCAACTAACTGCACACGATAAAGTAATACTATAGGTATGATCGACAGCTGTTTCAAAATCGTCTTTTTCTGCACAGCACCGTATGACGTGCTAAAAAGCAAAACAAAATAGAGAAATTTGTACAAAAAACAAAAACTAAAAAACAAATTTTTTGCACCGATTGAAAACCGCACCGCAAGAAATTAAATTAAACCGCATGAAATAAAATTAAAACGTAGATGCGCTTGATCATACCTTGTAAACGGTATATCGTGTCAACTGCAAAACTGTCATTAGGAAAACAAACCGAAATAACAAGGAAGATCGAGTTTGTGCGGCTGTGGATTTTTTTTCAACGGATATTTAACTGGAAAGGTAAGAATTAATATTTTATATAACTATCCAAAAACCATTTAAAATACATTAAATTAATTATACATATATAATTTGTCCAACTTTTATTTTGTGTTTAATGTTATTTGTATTTTTTGTTATAGCGGATAATTTTATGAGCAGTTATTGGATTAATCTACAGTGACAGGTGAGTGCATCGTTTTTATTAAATACCTACGGTAAAATTAAGTAAAGTAATTTCGGTTTGTGATATACCTATTTAAATTAAATTTTTTTTATCAATTGCCGTACTGGTGCATTTTAAACTTTCGTAGTTTTTATTGTTTTTTGTTTTTTCTACTCTATATTTCGGTCGAGTGCATTTAGTTTAGGGGTAGTATCGTTTATTACGCGTAAGGTTTTTCACCCGTATGAACACGTATATGAATTTGTTGTGAACTACGCGAACCAAATAATTTGCCATTTTTTCGGCACGTAATTTTTCCAACTCGTGCGGTTTTAATTTCCTTCTCCGTTTATATTTTCGTGGCTCCGTCTATAAATATAAAATAGGATACACATTGATATGACAAATATTATAATTAATTCTCCACCGTTCTCCATTTACTTACAATCGATTGTCTCTTCACGGCCGTATTCATGTCACTGTGTTGAATCAAATGTTGAATTAAATCTAGTGACATTACAAATAACTCGTGACAAACTTGGCAGTAATAAGGTGTATTGGAATTTCCCCCTTTTAGTGTCAGGGCTCGAATGATGTGATCGTAATGTTCTCGCAATACAACTCGCAGATTAAAGGCTCGAGGGCACACTGAACAAACGTAAGGGTTTTCACCTGTATGAATCCTTTCATATTTTCGGAATGTCCCACCATCAGCAAAAGCTTTCCAACAATAACGGCACGCGTAAGGTTTTTCACCCGTATGAACACGTATATGAATTTGTTGTGAACTACGCGAACCAAATAATTTGCCATTTTTTCGGCACGTAATTTTTCCAACTCGTGCGGTTTTAATTTCCTTCTCCGTTTATATTTTCGTGGCTCCGCCTATAAATATAAAATAGGATACACATTGATATGACAAATATTATAATTAATTCTCCACCGTTCTCCATTTACTTACAATCGATTGTCTCTTCACGGCCGTATTCATGTCACTGTGTTGAATCAAATGTTGAATTAAATCTAGTGACATTACAAATAACTCGTGACAAACTTGGCAGTAATAAGGTGTATTGGAATTTCCCCCTTTTAGTGTCAGGGCTCGAATGATGTGATCGTAATGTTCTCGCAATACAACTCGCAGATTAAAGGCTCGAGGGCACACTGAACAAACGTAAGGGTTTTCACCTGTATGAATCCTTTCATATTTTCGGAATGTCCCACCATCAGCAAAAGCTTTCCAACAATAACGGCACCCGTAAGGTTTTTCACCCGTATGAACACGTATATGAATTTGTTGTGAACTACGCGAACCAAATATTTTGCCACACTCGCGACAAGGGAATTGTCGTCCTGTAACATTCGTATGCGAATGACAATGATTCATGAGGGAGCGTCCATCGGGAAATTCTTCTCCGCACATATCACACGTAACAGTTTTATTTCGATGCGAAACCATATGCCGAACAGGAATGATTTTTTTCGCTGAAATGTTCCCATAAATGTTTCGATAGGGTTCGACTATCGCGACACAATTTACCATAAAGGCGGCACGAATGTTGAGTTAATTCGTTTGCGTGCACGATACGTATATGAGATTTAATAATTGATTCCTCGAGAAATGATTCACCACATAACATACATTTCAATGGTTGGCATCGTGTATGCACTTCTTTGTATTTTCTTCAAAATTAAAAAAGGAAACTATAACAGCACATATAAAATTTTAAATCACGTAAACTAATATAAATTACTTTAAAAATCATTTAAACTTACTTTAATTTCTTGTAATTAATTAATTAATGGGGTTTAACTTCACGATTACTGAGTTTTGATCATAACCTCCTGAATTTTAGCAGGTTATGGTTTTGATTTTGACATTTCCTAAAATTAAGTTTTGTTGTAGAAGAGCAAAAAACAGAGAGTAAAATGCTCAATTGTTAGTTGATATTAAGTAGTGTGTGATATCAACTGGAATTAGTAGTGGTAAGAAACAAAAAAATTTGAATTTTTTTTATATGGTTTTTCGTAGTGACTACTACGGCTAAAGGTTGATATGTATAAGTATGTGTCTGCGTATCAGCAAAACCATCAGGCTTTCTAAAGAGAATTTTAGCAGGTTTTGACAGACATACATATTTCTGGCGAGTTGGTGTGTGTGCATGTATTGCGAGTGTGAGATGGCGTGTTTGCAATACTACAATGTTCCATCTCGAATATTCCATTTTTCGTATGATATCATTGGCGTGGATTAACGCGTGATATTTGCTCTGTGTGGGGAAAGCCGATCGGTGTGTTTGGCATGAGTCCGATGCGGCCGAACAGATAAATATATACATATGTTCGTCGTCGTTGTTCATTTTAGTCGTTGTATTTGTGTACATAAGAAAAATATATAACTACGAATAAAGATTGTACAATAATAAAAACAAAAAAAAAAAAAAAAGAAATAAAACAATAAAAATGATGACGATGTGCACAAGTACAATGGCTGGGACAAGCAACGATGCGAAAAGGGAAAATGAGAGGGGGTAAAAAAACTTTTCTGATTTTTGTTATTTTGATGTAAAATATTTTTTTTTTTTGGATTTTTTTAGTCTAGTTTTGAGTTTTGACGATAAGTCAACTTTTTTATTATATAAAAATTAAAAACAAAATAAATGGAGTCTAGTTTTGAATTTGTTAAAAGAAACAGTCTAGTTGTGAGTTTTAGATAGAAAAGTTTAGTTTTTTTATATTTCGAGAAGTTTTTTTTGTTGGACTACGCGAATAGTGAAAAGTAGTGTCAGTTGTAGTTGTAGGTGAATTAAAATATTATTGCTTGTATTTATGGACAAAATTCAATTAAATACAAATAAAAATTAATTATTTGTGAACTACTCAAAATAAATAAAGAACTAAAAATTGTAAACATTTTGTAGCAAGTATAAAATATAATTAGTTCTAATTTTGTCTGGAGTTTTTTTTTTTGCTTATCGAACTGTTGATAATAAATAAAATAAAATAAATTGATCACGTTAATTCTGATTTTGTTTTTTTAATAAAATAAATAAATTACAAATAAAATAAAAAGAAAAACGGAGAACCCGTAATTTTTTTGGTTTTCTGTAGTGTAACAGTGATTTTGAGTAATGGATCCTATCCAATAAAACTTAGTGACAATAACTGAAAATATCATACGATATTCTCTATGCCCTTCATACATACGGCATTTGAAGTTTCGCTTGAAAACCAAAACGTTGATTTTTCTCGTTTTACACTCCTTTGAGTAGTAATACTGGCGATAAGTACAAGTTGTTTTGATGTGTGAAATTTTTTTTCTCAACTTTGTTATGATCACGTGGGACTAAAATAAACTCGTGACGTTATTTTGTATTATACAACATAAACATTCAATTTGTGTGGTGCATCATTTTTTTTATAAAATGTTTACAAAGGCGTGAATTTGGGGCTCTTAAATTCATTAATAAATATGAATCTATCGTCTACCTAAGTGAGAAAAATAAAAATTTTAAACAAAAGCAACACTTTTTGCGCAATATTGAAGCAGCATTCCCACTTGTGAGGGCAGTGCAGCCATTTTTTTTTGAGAGGGGGATCCTGCGTCGGCGCTGGTTGCGGTTGGTCGGACGGGCCAGGTGGGTAAGAAATAAAAAGGTACGCTATCAGCGGAAATTAACCAACTGTAAATTTTTAATTGTAACAGTTGTTTTTTTTCTCCGCTTATTTTTCTATATATTATATATTTACGTTTTGTGGTCATACGCGCAATTTGTGGTGGTGCACCGATTTGGTGGAAACCCCACACCGAGCAAATATCACGCCTATTTCATCTTTTCTCCGTTGTTTGAGTGATTGCGTTTGGAGTTTTCGCGATTTTTCTTTTTGCTTCGCTTCGGTTCGGTTGTCCGCTTTGGGTGTGGTTCGACCACATAGCGGTTCATTTTCTTTTCAGGTACTTTAGTGTTATTTTCTTGATTTTAACAGTGATTAGTGAAAGTAAAATTTTAACATAACGTAGAATCAGTTTTAACGTAATTTAACTTGCCTAATTTTCAATTTTTTCACTTTTACCGTAACAACATTTTTTTTCTTTGAATTTTTAACTGTCGAGTGCTAAGCCGCACCATGTGCGCGTAATCGAATAATTGATCGGGTGATGTTGGGTGGGGTCATGAGAAGGGTCGGCCTTTTTCCATCCTTTTCCGTGCGTGCCGTTCGTTCCTCCAGGACAGGCTGTGCTGGAGGGCGGCACGCCACATGAGTTGATCGCGTCGGGGTGACGGTCTCGTTCCGGGGGATTGTCGCTGGGATTGTCAGGCGGGCGTCCCTCCTTCATAAATGGCATCGGGAGCCGTCGCGACTGGGAAACAGCATCCCAGTAGGCGGGCCGATGAGGGGAGGCCCGTGTGGCAGTCACGGCAGTAGTCGCCTGGAATTGAGACGGTCACTCCGAAACGATCACTCCCGGCTTATTATTTCCTTTTGCCGCTGAGGCCGTGGCAGTGTAATTGTTAATTTCCATTTGCCCCTCTAATTTTGTTAATCATGCGGTTATTCAAGCATGAGAAATATGTCTGAGAATCCCCACGCCGCACCGTGAGCTCTAGCCAGCTACTATACCGCATCAGACCGCTATTCTCATGTCTGTTAACGTAATCCCTTTTGGGATTTCGTTACACGTGGGAGATGATTGGATCGGGGTTCTGCGATGACCAGGTGAGGACTCGTTCCTGAGCTCGACTTACTTCTAGGAGTACCTTGCGTAACCTAGTTACTGAAGTGAGTCGGTGTTTTGGGTTCGGGTTCAATATCCGTGGTGCCCCAAATTGGAAAGCGAGCTGTGTGGGGCTTGTATAGCCATATTATCGTCCACCTTCTCAAACGTAACAATCTTTATACATTTTGCAAAAATACATTTTTCGGGATATGTTTTTTAAGTGTCGTTGCGATCATTCTTGCTCAATTTTTATGGCTTGTAAAATTTTACCTTCGCAACACCTACATCTATGTATTTAAAGTTTTAAAATTATTTTTCTCTAGAAGTGGGCACAGAATTCTTAGATTAAGTACTGTTTACGACATTCGTACTAATTCAGAAACTTCATTTCTGTTCCTGGATTTATCAGTGAAGCTTATCGCAGGTACTTTTTAGTTTCGGCCCCCATATTTTTTAATCGCTTGCCTCAACTATTACGCGCACAGTTAAAAAATAGAAAAATTATGAATTTAATTTAAGATTGGTAGTTCGAAAATAAAGATATTGGCTTTATGTTTTTAAAATAAAATAAAATTTATATTTTGTGTTTTTTTGATAGTTTATATTTTATTTGATATTAGCTTTATTGTAAAGGTTATTTGCCACTGCCTTTTGGAAAAGAATAACCTATCTTCTTAACCTAAATTTTTGTATTATTATTTTAATTATTTCATAAATTTGTATTTGTAAGGTTATGAGAAATAAAATAAAACTAAAAAAGTAAAAATGAAAATGCTTACATTTAGGCGAATATTTCTGCATAAATAATTTTAAATATTTTTTTATTGTTTTAATTAAGTTAAGTTTTATTAGATTCAAATCGAAATGTTTTATTTAATCAAAAAAAGAAAAAAAAGATATAAGCCAGATTAACCTACATAAATATACATCTCTAAAATAAATTAATTAAAAATGTGTGTATCTGTAAAATCACTTTTAAAGCTAAGCTTGCAAATTGCCACATTTGTCATTATGATTTTTTGATAGGTACGGGTAGATATAATCTAAGACTGCAAACATACCAAACCATTTCGAAAGCTAATGCCTTTCACATGGTCAAAATGACATATTCGTAAACTTACTATAATGTATGTAAATGAAACACTAGAGAATAATTCAAGATTCAAGTATCAACTGATTATTTGTTAGAACATAATCTGATGTCATAATACAGAGAGAGACTATATAAGAAAAGCATTATTCTATACATCGACACACATAACACACAAAAATTTGAAATTAATATTAAAGTCGATCGGGCATCTTTCTGTCCCGCGTCGATCGTCTTAATGGTGAATCTGCAGATTGTTCTTGATACATATGTGATTGGCGGTAACGAATTGGTTTCAGTTAGTGGCATCTCAAGATGTTTGGTAACTTCCATCTGATTAGAAGTTGTCAGCTGGTTGCTCCGATTTATGAACCTCGAATCCCCTAGACCTAATCTGAGTTTGGTGAAGAATACGTATTTGCTCTCCAGCATTAACTACATATCGACGTGGACCCAAAACTTTGAGCATGACACTGGGCTGCCACTGATATGTTGCATTTAAACGAATATACACATGTACGTTTTCTGCGAATGGCTTAGAAGGATCAATATTAATTGAATAGGGTGTACCTTTTACTGGCGTTGCTCCAAAAGCCGGCCTTAACTGCTTTAAGCGGGTCCTCGGGTCGAACTTTAGCAGAAAACTTGATGGTATTTCGGCATTTGTCGTGCATGGGGAGTTACGATAACTGAACAGCACGTTGAACAACGCTCGCTGCAATTCGTCTATTGATGATGTTTTCTCCTTCCATAATAACTTTTGGAGACTCTTCTTTATCGTCTGCACGGCTCGCTCAGCCAACCCGTTAGCTTGAGGTACGTATACTGGACTTTTCAATGGTGATATGTCATTACATTGAAAAAATTTAATGAAATCGGATGAATTGAACGGTGGCCCGTTATCCGTTACCAGCTCACACGGAAAACCAAATGTTGAAAATATAAGCTGAAGTTTAACGATAACGTCAGCAGTTGTTGTCCCATTCATTATATTTACTTCGATCCACTTTGACGTCGAATCAATTATCAGCAACAATGTTCTTCTCCCAAAATGGAGAAATCGTCATGAAATCGGCACCACACTCTGTCACTCTTCGGCCACCGCTCATCTATCAAGTCAGCTGGATTTAGATTTTGATATCTTTGGCAAACCTCACAATTTTTATACTGTTAAAGTTAGCCGAAAGTTTCTAGCCGAAAGTGAAAAGTCGATATTGCAGATTATGTTAGTCCAGACAAAAGTAAAAAAAAATGGTAATGCAGATTGTATAATCCCAGCCGAAAGTTTCGAACCGAAAGTAAAAAGTCGATAATGCAGATTATGATATAACATTCCAGCCGAAAATAAAAAATTTGTTAGTTATCAGCCGAAAGTAAATAGGATACATAGATTTAAATAAAAAATTTTATAAATAAATTTACGTGTTAAACTTTGCTTCGTAGAAAATATCGGAAAATCAGAAGAATATACAAAATTGGAATAACTTCAGCCTCTTACTCTAGAGGATCGATTTTTCCGAGATTTCCCATGAGAAACTTTAAATGAATCTTTTTCCTGCGATAGCTATTGACAAATCACATCAATGTTATTCTTCTCTAGGCATAGCACTATAGAAGCTGATTTTATTCAATGCAATCAATCTCCAGACATAACACTCTAGTGGCTGATTTTATACAAATTTTCTAATGATTTTTGGAAAATAGAATTTTCCGAGATTTCCCACGAGAAACTTTAACAGGATTTTTTTCCTGCGATAGCTATTGAATAATCACATCAATTCAATTGAGTAATTATATTAAATGAATCCATCTCCAGACATAACAATCTAGAGGCTGATTTAATACCAATTTTGTAATCATTTTTGGAAAATCGAATTTTCCAAGATTTCCCACGGGAAACTTGAACAGAATTTTTTTCCTGCGATAGCAATTGACAAGTCACATCAATGCAATCCATCTTCAGACATAAAACTCTAGATGCTGATTTTATACAAATTTTGTAAAAAATTTTGGAAAATCGAATTTTCCGAGATTTCTTACGAGAAACTTGAACTGAATTTTTTTCCTGCGATAGTATTGAGAAATCACATCAATGCAATCCATTTCCAGGCATAACACTCTAGAGGCTGAATTTATTTATAAATTTCGTACTTTCGGCTGGAAATTTTTTTGAATTTTCCCAGATTTCCCACGGAAACTTGAACTGAATTTTATCCACTTCTTACTTTCGGCTGGAAACTTTTTTGTATTTTCCCAAATTTCCCACGGGAAACTTGAACTGAATTTTGTTCCTGCGATAGCAATTGACAAATCACATCAATGAAATCCATCTCCAGACATAACACTTTAGAGGTGATTTTATACAAATTTTCTAATAACTTTTCGAAAATCGAATTTTCCTATATTTCTCACGGGAAACTTGAACTGAATTTTTTTCCTGCGATATCTATTGAGTAATCACATTAATTGAATCCATCTCGAGACATAACACTCTAGAGGCTGATTTTATACAAATTTTGTAATAATTTTTGGAAAATCGAATTTACCGAGATTTTCCACGGGAAACTTAAACTGAATTTTGTTCCTGCGATAGTTATTGACAAGTCACATCAATGCAATCCATTTCTAGACATAACACTCTAGAGGCTGATTTTATACAAATTTTGTAAAATATTTTAGATAATCGAATTTTTCGAGATTTCCCACGGGAAACTTTAACTGGATTTTTTTCCTGCGATAGCTATTGAGTAATCACATTAATTAAATCCATCTCCAGACATAACACTCTAAAGGCTGATTTTATAAAAACTTTGAAATCATTTTTGGAAATCTAATTTTCAGAGATTTCACACGGGAAACTTGAACTGAATTTTTTTCCTGCGATAGCTAATGACAGGTTACATCAATGCAATCCATATCCAGACATAACACTCTTGAGGCTGATTTTGTTAATCCATTTCTTACTTTCGGCTGGAAACATTTTTGAATTTTCCGAGATTTCCCACGGGAAACTTGAACTGAATTTTTTTCCTGCGATAGCTATGGACAAATCACATCAATGCAATCCATATCCAGACATAACACTCTAGAGGCTGATTTTATACAAATTTTTTAATAATTTTTGGAAAATCGAATTTTCAGAGATTTCACACGGGAAACTTGAACTGAATTTTTTTCCTGCGGTAGCTAATGACACTTTACATTAATGCAATCCATCTCCACACATAACACTCTAGAGGCTGATTTTATTCATCCATTTCTTACTTTCGGCTGGAAACTTTTTTGAATTTGCCGAAATTTTCCACGGGAAACTTGAACTGAAAATATTTTTTCTGCGATAGCAATTGATAAGTCGCATCAATGCAATCCATATCCAGACATAACACTCTAGAGGCTGATTTTATACAAATTTTCTAATAATTTTTAGAAAATCGAATTTTTCGAGATTTCCCACGGGAAACTTGAACTGAATTTTGTTCCTGCGATAGCTATTGATAAGTTACATCAATGCAATCCATCTCCAGACATCTAGAGGCTGATTTATTTTTGGCTGGAATATCAATAACATAATCTGCATTATCGACTTTTCACTTGCGGCTTGAAACTTTGGCTTACTTTAACAGCGTGCAAGTTTTGACAATATTTTCGATCGATTCTTCGATGTTTGGCCACCAGCAAACAGATCACGCCAACATTTTTATCCTCACAACTCCAGGATGATCTTCGTGCAGCAACGATATGGTTTCCCCACGCTAGGCATCCACTTTCGAGAGTGAGCTCATTCGTGCGGACGAAATATGGTTTCATATTCAAGTCATTCATTGAACTAGGCGAAACCTTTCTTAACATTTGATATCGTTTTCGCAGCAATCAAGGCTGGGCAGTAACGAATTACATGTATCTGAATTACGTAATTAAAATACAAATTACAATTTGTAATTTGTATTTTAATTACTCATTTTCCAAGTAACAGTATCTTGTATTTTAATTACTTAAATTCTAAGTAATTGCAATTTGTATTTTAATTACCTCAGTTTTTGAAATTTCTTATTTAAATTTTTACAAGGCTTATTGAAATCTGGTTCCAGAGCCATATGTATAAAAACTAATCTTAATAATCGATGTTCTAATGAAACGTTTTTTCACTAAACGAATTTTTTTAAATCAAATTTATCAATTTACAAATGTAAAGTAATTGTAATTTGTATTTTAATTACAAATTACAATTCAAAGCAATTGTAACTTGTATTTTAATTACTACACTCGAAAGTAATTGTAATTTGTATTTTAATTACTGAGTTTGCTGTAATTACTAAAAGTATTTTAATTACTCAGTGTAATGTAATTTGCCCAGCCTTGGCAGCAATATATGTTGTTTCGTCTCGCGGGCCACATCCTCAGGACCAATTGGTATAACGTTATCTTTCGAAAATCCATTGACTGAACAGATGCGTGGATCACTACTTGATTCCTCGTCTTGAGGGAAACGCGACAAGGCATCAGGTACCACCAGATCTTTACCCTTGCGATATTGTATTACATAATGGTATCCGGATAAAATGATGGCCCATCGCTGAAGTCTATTGGCAGCGGTGATTGGTATGTTTTTGTTAACAAGTAGCGCTACCAACGGCTGATGGTCAGTCACTAAAATGAAAGGGCGACCGAATAAAATTTTATCAAACTTTTTTACACCGAATATTATTGCGAACGCCTCCTTGTCAAGCTGTGAATAGTTCTTTTAGGCTGGTGATAGGCTCGCAGACGCAAACATTAAAGAGCGGTCATCTCTATCCATTTCTTGACTAAGAACTGCACCTACTCCAAATGAATTCGCATCACACGAGAGGTACACATCTTTATTTGGTTCATATTGAATTAATAGGTTTATAGCGGCTCACTCATGCGTGCTCCACCACACTGTATCACTCACATACATTGGCGTTTGAGTTCACCCAAACACCAATGCAACGTTTCACGCCGCTCAACGTTGACATTTCAATTTGGGAACATACGCATGCAACCATTAAAGTACTGTCTCTTCCACATGAAGAGACAACACAAACACAAAACAAAATGTATAATTATTTCTTTTTTCGTCAGTCTGCTCTCGTACTCTGTAGCGACAACACATTGCTCGTGGTGTTAGTCGCCCATCATAATTGGTGCTGTCGACAAAATGGTGATAAATAATAAAAATAAAAACTTTTTTATAAATAATAAAATTTAATAAATTAAATTAAAATTGTGTTATTGTGTTACAATTATTTATTGTGTACTAAAGGTTGTTATTGTTTAGCTCCTTCTTGCATTTCACAAATGCATCGATGCAACTCCTTGTCCAAAAGAAAGCCACATCTTCTTTTTGTGTCAACTTATACAGTGGTACAAGCTCAGACGCCATCATCGGCATGAACATTCGATAGAAATTTACTAGCCCTTAAAAATCCTTCAGCTGTGTGACATTTTTAGGTATCGGTGCATTGTTAATAGCAGCAATTTTTGCACGGTCTAGGCCTGACTCTTCGATCACTGATATTGTGACCCAAATATTCAACTGTTTGTCTGAAAAATAAGCATTTTTTTCATTAACATGAATGTTATACCTTACAGCTACCAAAATGTCATTGAGACAGCAAGCCGTTTTGAGCAATCCTCGAAGAATTTCATCCATTATTTTTTGGAAGATGGTAGGGGCAATCGAGATACCGTAAGTGAGCCTCGTATATCGAAATAACCCCATGTGAGTGTTAATTGTAAACAACTCTACCTCGTCCTTCGCCATTTTAACTTGTTGATAAGCGCCAGCCAAGTCCAAAACTGTAAAACAGTTACTTCCTGCGAGACTCGTTAATATATCGTCGAAATTCGGTAATGGATATTGATGTAAATCAACCGATTTGTTTCCCGACACCTTGAAGTCAACGCAAATCCGAAGGCACTTATTCTTCTTTGGAACGACAACGATGGGGCCCGCCCATTTAGTGTATTGAACAGCAACCAACACACCAGTCTCAACTATTTCCCTCAACTCCAACTCCACCTTTGGTTTCAGCGCATATGGCACAGAATAAGGTTTGCAAAATATCGGATTAGCACCTTCCTTTAACACAATGGTTGCCCTGAAATGATTCATGGATCTAGGCTGCTCGGAAAACACCGAAGGAAACTCCTGCTTTAAATCCGAAACAAGGGACCTTGAACAATCTTCACCGAGCCCTCCCACTCTCTTAACATTCGTAGAAAGCTCGCCAAATTTCTAGAGCCACGATGGCATCAAGCTATCCAGTCATGGCTTACCCAAAATAGACACCCGTTTTCCGGCACGAAACACAAACAGCTTCAATTGTTCCTCATGTAATCCATATTTAACGCAAACTAGCACTTTACCAACAATGTACAACTTTTCACCGTTAGCGCAAATTTGGAAATTTCTCACAAAACACTGCCGAACCGATCATTGCTATCGCCGCACAGGTATCGATTTCCGTTTGAAGAGGCACGTTATTCACCAATACACGCACCAACACGTATCACAATCGATTATGGTTTTCGACTCCAAAAACGCAAGCTCCATAATGACCGCACTTTTAAAAACGCATTTAAATTTGTTTTCACTACTTTCAGACAGTAAATCAATCGATCCCGTAGCGCATCATCAAAAAAATTCCCAAATTTACATGAGCGTGATAACTAACGTTTTTAACTCAACTCTATAATCCGCTATTGATTCATTTGCATATTGATCACGCTTATTAAACCGAAAAATAACAATTTTTGTTGGATCATAATGATTTTTTAACAAGTTTATCACTAATCAAACGTTTTAGATACGAGAGAATCGGGTGTACACAAATTGTTCAACATGTTTTTTCTCAATTGTTCAACAATTTTTTTTTTTAATTCTCATCGCCAAATACACCTGTCCCTCGATTAACACGGTACTTGATTAACGCGGATTTGATTTAACACGGTCAACGAATTGAGACAAAGTCTTGATTAACACGCACAGAAGTTTCGATTAACACGGTTTTTTAAACAAACCTAAAAGGAAAAGTATAAAAATGAGCATGAATAACATAAATATTTATTAGTCGTGATTAACACGGTTTTGAGGTACACGGTAATTTGGCGGAACGTAATTACCGTGTTAATCGAGGGACAGGTGTATAATGTATGTAAATGAAATACTAGTGAATAATTCAAGATTCGAGTATCAATTGATTATTTATTAGAACATGATCTGATTTTATAATACAGAGAGAGAGAGAGAGAGAGTATTAAAGATATGACTATACAAGAAAAGCATAATTCTATACATCGAAATACATAACACTTACTAATTAGGATTTTCTTAAGAAAGTCTGTATCTTGAGAATTTCCATATTTCCATATTTATCACCAACAGCTATTTTTTTTTTGAGTTCCAATTAATGTCTAACTTGGTGGTTTGGCGTCTATTGGAGGGGGGGGGGGGCAAAGTTAAGTAGTTTAATCTACCAGCTCCTTAACCTTCCAGTAGGGTGCGCATCACGTGAGCTGTTCTGGTCATGTCGGCAGCTGCGTGATGGGTACAATTGTGTAAGGGGTAACCTGTTCACAATTCGCAATTGTACGTGCTGCCTCCTCGTGGCAACCACTGGTAACTAGGGCCATTTGGCACTGTTTTGGCCATTTGACACAGGCTAAACTACTGCGCTAAAGGAGGAAACCTTGACAAAAAACCCTAATCTAAGCTGGAACAGCATATGCCGATGGAGGAATGGCTGATAGGTTAATCAGTCCAAAATATGCGGACTCTGGATACCAGGCATCCTCCAGTTTTATTTAGCCTTCCTGTAGTAAAGCAGGGTAACCTACAGGCGATTTGCAATTCCCAGCAACTCGTAAGAGTAAAATAAAACGGAATACGGGGCAGGAGCAGGAATATACGAGAGTGGGACAGCCCTCTCGAAGTCCTTGGGCTCCAATGGTACCGTCTTTCTAGCGAACAACATGCTGTAGTAAACATCTAGGAGGAAGCAGCAATAAGCCCAGATAGTATGTATCACGTACCGGCAGGAAGTATTGTCAGGTTCATTAAGAACCTGAATATTGGCCCGATGGATAATTAAGCAGGGTCCAGTACAATAGTGGCTGATCGCACAGTAATAATAATAAAAATGTCTACCTTCACTTGCATCAGAAAACCTTGTAAGTGAAAATAAATAAAAATAAATTATTTTATCGAATTTTATTTGCGTACCGAATGTGTTAACGTACCATACCGTCTGTCGTGGGAGTTAAACGAAAATAATAAATTAAGATACTTTTCTATAGAACCTACTGTAATTTGAATTCTCTGTTGTTAGTTATTCTCAACTAAAGCATATAGTAATACTTCATAGATCTTCGTAATTACATCGTCGTTTGTAAGCAAGATAATCGAACAAAGATGTAGCATATAAAACTCCTTTTAAAACTAATAATAATTTCTATTCATTTGTTGTACATACATTTATACGATTTTTTTGTACTAGTAATTCTCTTTCACTACAAAAGTACAAATTTTTGAACATTACAAAAAGCTTTAGAATGCAAGATAAAAGTGATATATGCACTGTGCCAACCAAAATTGTTTAAAATACTTTTGTAACAATGCTTTGAATCAAAACAGAACCAAATTCTTCGTTTTCTTCTCTTCCTCCATTACTATACAGATGTACTTGCATACACTCGAAAAATGGAAGCAAGAGCATACGATGGAAAAATGAAATATTTGTTGCTTACTTTTATCAAACAAGCTTTCGGCTTTGTAAATTTTAGTTGCGCTTTTTTTCCTTACCATTAGTTTAATCTGCTTAAGAAACTAAAGATTATGATTGTTCATTTTGTTGGCCCTTTCGGTTGTAAGAACTGATTGTAAATGTAAAGTTTATGTACGTATTTCAAACTAAATGGTTTGTTTATAATTTATTAGCTAAATATTAATGACTCTAAAAGAACTGATTTCAAATGGATGCTTCATTTTGGAAAATATACATTACTACAAATACATATAGAATCGAATTACTTCAGCAGACCTAAGGATATTACGTATACCAATTGTTTATTTAGTAAACATTTGGACAACAATAGAATATGTTTTGTGATGTTTATTTAAAATATTTATCTGGTACATATCATACCATTCCATCCACCCAAATTTCTTCCATAAACTATAGTACAGCAAATATCAAATCGATCAATATTCATTACAAAATCGAAATGGGAACAAAAAAACTAAATTAAAATTTCATGATTCATTGGAATTAAATAAATAAAAATTCGTAAACTAAAAATGACATGAATTTATACAACTAAGGACAAACTTGGTAACAAGAAAACAAACACAATGTAATGAATGTTGAACAATAAGGAAAAAATAAATAAAATGGAATGGAACAAAAAAACTTGAATTGATTAAATGAAGATAACGACAATGAAAAACGAAATGTAGGAAAAGCGCTAGATGGAAAATGGACATAATCAAAAGGAAAATGAAGATTTCACAAATTTTTTGACGGCTACATTGTCCTTTTATTTATTTTTTCGCTCTATTTTTAATTATCGTTATCATCATCGTTTTCCTTTTTAGTGTTTCCGCTTTTCTTTGTATTTTTTGGTTGTGACATCAGCCTTTTCCCTATATTGGCTGCTGTACACAGTCAATCGAATAAAATTAATGATCGTGTAAATTAAAGTTGTGATAATATTGATAATGAGTTGCAATGTATCGTTAATGACAAACTTTAGCGTAAAGTTAATGAGTGACACCCTTCAGTTGCCATAAAATAAAGGCTAATTGAAAGAAATCGTGAAGAGATTACCAATTTTCAAATGAATTTGATTCTAAATTTTTAAAACACAATGTGCGATGACTTAGTGTCGAAACATGGCATTTTACCTTAAAGTAAAGTGTCCTTTGAAACCTCTACTATAAGCGAACATTTTTGAATATTTTTGAATATTATTGAATCTGTTGATTCAATTCAGTTTTTTGAAGTCTACACAGTTTATAGACAGGTCGCTTTAGATGTCCAGCTTGGGTTTTTAAGGTTCACAACTCTAACCACCCCATCCGCTCCTCGATGAATCTGCTCTACCCAGCCTAGCAACCATTTTATAGGTGATAAATTGTTCTTACGACTTAAGACAACATCTTCGACTGTAATTCGTTGACCTTTTCTTTGCCATTTGGTTCGTTGATGTAAAGAGATTAGATACTCAAATTCCCACCTCTTACTGAAATGTTGTATTGCCTGTTGTAATCTTAACCATTTACATAGTTTTGTTAATTTTACTCTAAGTAAATTTGGTTCTGGTATCTGTATAAGAGGACGTCCAATTAAAAAATGCCCTGGTGTAAGAGCATCAAACTTGGTCAACCGACAGAAGGCATAATGTCCTAGAATTTAACACCGCTTCGATTTGTGTTTAAGCTCCTCATATGTGAATATCATCTTTCCCATAACCCTCTTAAGATGATATTTGAAGGATTTTACAGTGGCCTCCCATAGTCTTCCAAATGATGATGCTGCACTGGGGATAAACTGTCATTTAATATTTTCTGAAGCGAGAAAAGCAAATATTTCATTAGAATTAGATTTTAGAAATTCAATGGTCTCCTTTAAAATATTATTGGCTCCTACGAAATTGGACCCGTTATCGGAATAGATATCAGTGCATTAGCCTCTGCGTGAAACAAATTTTTGAAGTGTTGCAATGAAGTTGCTTGCTGTGAGATTGTACACAACTTCAATGTGAACAGCCTTTGTACTCATACATACAAAGATAGCTAGGTAAGTGTTCCATACTTTGGTAGATCGATCGTAAATCTGGTTAATTTGTAATGGTCCGGCGAAATCCACACCGGTTTTGATAAACGGACTTGGAAGTTGAACACGATCTGAAGGTAAGTTTCTCATAATTTGATAATTCGACCGTGAACTAAATCTCAGACATGTGTGGCAATTTTTTACTACATCCCTGATTATTCTGCGGCTGTTGTTCAGGAAATATGTTTGGCGAAGAATACTCATTAATATGGAGGTGCCAACATGATGGTTTTTAACGTGTAAAGTTTTTACAAGCAATATAGTCATCTCGCATTTTGGGAGAATTAGTGGATGTTTTGCTTCGTATACTGCTAACGAATTTTCTATCCGACCGCCGACTCGTAAAAGTCCACTGTCATCCAAAAATGGATGTAAACTGCAAATTTTGCTGGTCTTTGGTACTCGTTTATTTGCTTTCAGTGAGAAAATCTCATTTGAAAATGGGTCACTTTATATCCATTTGATAATTGTACGGCGACTTAAGAATAATTCATCCACGGTAAGTAATTTATTTCTGCTTTGCTTCGCTGTTCCTTGTTTGCTTCTTTTAACATATAACTGTACCCATGCAAGAAGTCGACTTAACCATACAGGTCCGTTCTACTATAATTCGTATTTTACTAGTTTTGAAGGTATCATCCCCTCGCTATGCGCAATCAGCTGGGTTCGTTGGTGAATCAACATATCTACAATGTTGCCGAGAGTATGTCTGATGTACGCCAGCCCAAGACTATTTTGGAATCCGTCCACATGGTAACCTTCGTATCTGGTAATTTTATTGCTTCATTAACCATTCTAATTAATTTGGCTAGCGGACTGGCAGCGCAGAGTTTTAGTCTCGGGATTGAGACTTGCTTAATTAGAGAGACTTTTGTTCTACTATACCTATTTTAACCTCACCGTTTTCATCAATACACCTACAATATACGACAGCGGCATATGCTATTTCAGAAGCGTCACTAAATCCATGAAGCTCAAATTCGGTTTCCTTTGTCTTATGCCATCGCGGAATTCTAATTTCCTCTAATTCAGGTACCTCATCATTGATGGTTTGTCATATACTTGCTTCCTCTGGAGGTAGTTCGTTATCCCAATCTAAATGTAGTAACCCTAATCTCTGAAACAATGTTTATATCGTTACTATGATGAGTGCCAACCAGCCTAATGGATCAAAAATTCTTGCGGATTGAGATAGTACCTCACGTTTTGATCCCTTTGACTGCTGAATCGCCGTTACCTTAAACTGGAAAGAATCTGTCAATGGATTCCATTGTATAACAAGCAGTTTAAAGCGAAAATTTGAATATGCGTTTTCCATATTAAGAGGTAGTTGGTACTTTTGAAGATTTAAGCCATATGATTTTAAAAGTAATGATACATCCTTATTATGAGCATATTCTAAAGTATGTGAACCCGACATTAAATCAACCACATAAAAATCGTATATTATTTTGTTCGCAATTAATGGATTGCTTTGTAGCACACTATTACCGATGACTTTAGCCGCTTTCGTTGCTAAATGCGGCGCTGATGCTGTACCATAGGTGACTGTACGCATTCGATAATGCGTTGGTTGTTCTGTTGGTTCAGATCTCCAAATAATTCTGTGGTATTCTCGATCATTAGGATGCAGAATTAGTTGCCGGAACATTTTCTCTATATCCGCTGTGAAGACAAACTTGTACGTGCGGAATCGTATTAATATGGCGGTAAGTGGTTCGTAGATGGACAATAGGGGATGCCCATTCGCTAAATCGAACTGGAATTAATATCTCCCCTACACAAAGTCTCTCTATTTCATAAGAAACAGCATCTTTTATGTGAAAAGGAATCGTTTAAGCTTTATGGAAAATTGATGTCCCACCAGCCTTCAGACAAATTTCTCCACTATTATGTCTAATGGTGCCAACCGAACCAGAAAATACGTTGAGAAACCTTTTCTTGATATCTTGTATATTCACCGTATTTTCAGAAAAATTTGGCTCACCCGATCAATTTGTTGACTATATTTAAATTTAAAAGTAGTCCTTCAAGCTGGAAATAAAATATCCAACCAAGTACGACCCATGAGAGGCCCACTGGCTTTCTGCGGTTCTATAATAATTAGATCCAACCACTGAACTTTACCATCACCAATTTCAACTTGCATTCTTCTCTTTCCAACAACATTGATTATTTCACCTGTAACAGAAGAAAATCTGTGAGTTACATTTTCATAATTTAAATTACTAAAAATTGTTTTAAACTTATCTAAAGTCATCACAGTTGCACAGGCACCGGTGTCCACCTCCATTTGTATAAGCTGCCCTTCCATTTTGATTGTAACCCATAACGGATTATTTGTTGAGCTGGGCAATTGGTTGCAATGCATTTATATTATTTCCATCCTCATAATTTACTTTTTTCAAACTTAAATTATTAAGCTCCTTGAACTGCATAGTGACATATTCTTTCCGCAAAGACGACCTTGATGATGATCTCGATCTTTCATTCCGTTGAAAACACATGTTTGCTGTATGGCCAATTTTACCACAAGAAAAAACATTCCCACGTCCTAACAGGACAATTTTGTGGATTATGCTGACGATTGCATCGAAAACAGCGACTTTGGACGTTCCTATTTCCACCTCTTTGTTGACCTCTACCACGCGACCGACTTCGGCTTCCACCTCTTCTGGTTTGTTGCTTGGTTACCGTTTTTGTTTTCAATAACCGCTAATTGTTGTAACGGTTTTTCGCGTTCCGCCATTTCTCAAATTATGGCTATTTCAGCAGCTTTTTCAAAAGTAAGACCCTTTTCTTTAAGTAGATGGGCCCTTAAATAATTATCTCTAAACCCAAAAACAAAACGATCTCGCAAAGCTTCATTTAAAAATGCACCAAACTTGCATGTTTGCGCCAAGGCTTTTAACTGGACAATGTATTCCTGTATGGATTGACCATGTTTTTGATTTTCTTTGTGGTAACGGTACCTTTCCGGAATCTCGTTTACTTCCGGTGAAAAATTATTCCTCAAAATATTAATTAGTTCTTTGTAACTTTTTTTCGACGGTTCATCAGGAACAATGAGCTTTTTTAGCACCGAATAAGCTTCGGCACCGCTAAATGTAAAAACAAATGCCACTTTTTTTGCTTCGATAATATCGTTCAATAAGAAAAATGGTTCCATACGTTCAACATATTCGTTGAAATCATCTCCGAGCATATACGGATTTAGGTTACCTAACATGATAATTTTTAATTATTTATTTGCACTAGACACTTCACAACAGACTTAACCTAATCCTATGCTTTTTCCTACTCACTTTAGATAGTTACTTTCTACCGTTCACTTAACTTTTTCTACTCACTGTTTAAGTACTTTGATTTATTTTCCTCGTCACCATTTGTTACATTCGCTTTTATGTAATTAATAAATAAAAGACGACCTTCCAATGCTACTCTTATCATTTCTAATTTAATCATGGCTTGTTCAACACTAACTCTAAATGCAATATTTATTTATTACATAATTTATACTATAACTATTAACCATAATAGCAATATTCATTTATACGAGGATCATACCATTAACTTAATAACTTAACAAACATAACATTATGAAACAGTTAGGTTATTCGAGATTTTCGAGGTAACTCGAGTACATTTGAGATTGCCGGGTGTATTTGATAGTTCACTGTTATAAATTTTAAAAATTATTAATTGACACAAGTTTTAGAGCCTATTCGAATATGACTGTTCGATATTTAAAAAATTACCCGATAAGATTGGAGGGTTCTATACTTATTGCATATCGTTTTGTTGAGCATAGTTTTAACTTGCTTAGTAGAATTAATATCATTAAATTACTTGCCAAATAATTCCATATTTCGGCGAATTTTCGGAATTTTTCAAAATTTTCGTGGGTTTTCTAGATTTTTGCAGTCTTTCCGTATTATTCACATAATATAGAGATTTTTCGAAATATTCTGGGGTAACCGAGATTATTCCGCGGTTTATTCTAGATACCTTAAGTTTTTCGAGATTTTTAAAGATTTTCGAATTTATTCGAATTTTGTAAGGCCTGCGCTTAGCTTTGAGTTGTAATAACTTGCAGTGTTACACATAAGTATCTAAATGTTGTTATTTTAAAAAGTTTTTGAAATTATGCCAAAATATCGACATTTTGCTGATTTCCTCTAGGTTATTCAAAATTACTCAAGATTGTCCAGGTTATTTTTGTTTTACATATGGCGGTGATTAGCACGTATAGGATTTCCTTTGATTTTACATACTTACGGATAATTTGATATTTGAGAACTTTCAAGAATATTCAAGATACTTTGAAAATTCGAAATTCTTGATATTTTTCAATATATATACGAAATTTGTGATGCTTTAACAATATATTTATAACTCGTCATAACAAAGAGTTTTATTTGAGGTTTTTCATCTATTTTTGAATGATGGCCCGAATATGCCCTTAAAATTAAATCTGAGTAAACCAATTGGTTTTCTTACACAAGGAACGCTTGAAAATGGAAACACTTTTTGGATGAAGAGAGAACAAATATTCTGAATTTTCACCAAAAATACCCTTTGTAATATCAAATTTCTGAGCAAAATGATTTGAGTGGAAAAGCTTCTATAAGTAAAAGCTCTTAAAACTAAAAGTTCTTGACATTACAAGCAAAAAGCTACGATAAATGAAAGCTCTGAAAACTAAAGCTCTTGAATTTTTTTTTCAAATATATAATTTATGCTCACAAAACATTTTATTATACCATGAAATTATTAAAAAGCTCAAAACTGTAAGGTTTAAACCCAAAAATATGGATTAATTGTCAAGCTTAAAACTTATTGAAAACAAATATTCTAAATTTATTCCAAAATTCCACCTTCCTTTAAACTATCAAATTTCAGAATAAAAAGTAAATGATTTGGCTTAAAAAGCTTTAATACGTGAAAGCTCCTAAAACTAAAAGTTCGAAATTTTTTTGCAAATACCAATATCCAATATTTATAAAACCTTTCAACAAAAACCCCAACTTATGAAAAGGCTCAAAAACGTTAAGTTCAAATCCAAAAAGTATAAATTAGTTGTTAATCTTAAAGCTCAGTAACGGAATTTTGGGATAAAATATTTAAAAAGATTCGATCAGTGGAAGCTCTTAAAACTAAAAGCTCTTGAAACTTTTTTCAAATTCTTATTTTTTTCCGCATAAAACATTGTAACAAAAACCTAAAATTATTAAAAGACTGAGAAATGTTAAGTTTAAACCAAAATGCATAGTATAATTAATTATAAAGGTTAAAGCTCATTGAACACAAATTTTCTAAATTTTCCAAAAAATACCACCTTCCTTTGTAATATCAAATTTTAGAGTTAAATGGTTTCGTTAGAAAACCTCTTAAAACTAAAAGTTTTTGATGATTGATGATTAACTTTGAGAACAAATATTCTATGTTTTAGCCAAAATTCCGTCACCCTTTGTGAAACCATATTTCTGAGTAAAATGGTTTGGTTGAAGAAGCTTTGATACCTCTAAAATCAAATTAAATAATTAATTGCTTATTACTCTATTCTGCTTAAATCACGAAGTGATTAATTTAAACTAATGTTCAAAGTCCCACAATTTAGGCGACTGTCCGTAAAAGTGTTAGTTTAATTTCTTGACCGAACTACGATTTTAGGGATATTTCCAAATACACTATTCCGCAAGATTCAAATAATCATAAATAAATATAAACCGTAGAAAGTTTTTGACACTTTTCTGATGACTGGGTTTTCGGCGATTTATCTGAGATGGCTTTGCGCTAAGAAGAAAAGGATATGCAAACTCTGCATATTTATGAACATTGGAATAGCCACTCTTGTGGAAAGTTTTTTAGGAGTAATTTCCTCCTGCTTCTCTTCACTTTTAAAATCTATTTAAACCATTTGTGATGGTTTCGTTCAGATGTATTCCCTATTAAAGCTTAAGGAAGAGAACATCTATTTACCTAAAAAAAAAAAAACATAAAACTTAAAGCTTTAAGGTATAATTTTACCAAATAAATTTAGCAAATTTATTATCCAATTAAATAAATTTTGCATAAAAAATTAACAGAAATTTATCAACATTAAAGAAATTTCGCAGACCAATTTATTTTCATTAAGAATGTACCAAACAAAAACAAGAAATGAAATAATTATCTCAAACCTACAAAAAAATCCGTCATTTGTCAAATGAAAGCAAACAAAAAACAAATAAAATAAACCATTTATCTCAAAAAGATTAATTAAGATAATTTTTTTTTTTTTTTTTTGAAGGACAATTTTATGATTGTGCTTTGGCTTAAAAAAACAATATAAAATAAGAAAAAAGCTTTGTATTTTATACACAAATAAAATCAGACCTTTAAAATTAAATTCCATCTGTTATTATCTCCTCGACATTCCTAGAAAATACCATAAAGAATTATCATTTTTATCTTCTTAGTTTTTTCCTGTTTTAAATAAGATTTATTGTTAATTGGAACGAAATATAGAAGGAAAACACAACAAAAAAATTTACAGATTCTTATCAATAATAAGTCTGTTTAAGTAAAATATTTGCTCAATATTTTAATTAAATTAAAAAAAAAACAATACGGAATACAAAAAAAAAATTTAGGTACGACGTTAGACAAAAAAAAATTAATTTCTTTACTATAAAATGTCAATCCAAACTTCAATTATACAGTTGGTTGATATAAAGTTTGTCATAATTTTCATAGAGAACTCATAATTTTGTTCATTTCACTACTCTTGCTCTCAACAAAAAATTATTTGAAAAATTCCTCAAAAATCTTTTGAGATAGCAAAAGTATTAAATTCGAATCAGTGGTAATTGAGTTATCATTTCGTAATACAAAACGAAAATTTAAAAATGATTCACAAATTTCATTTCTCTTTGTAAGTATTTTAATTTGCTGCAATGATCGAACATTTCGAAACAGATTTTATTGTTGTAAGCAAGAATTTTAAGATTTGTCTTACGATATTCCATTGATCACTCACTTCGTTTCCTAATGATAATTTTGTATACGTACAAGGCGTATAACATATGTATGTACATTTTGTTATTGTGTGCTATCATATATGTTTTTTGAATAAGTACATCGTTTTGTGACGGTGTATCAAAAGCAAGCCAATCGGTTGAAATCGGTCCAAATTTTCGATGCTTATGTTTGCGTGTAAGACGATCTCACTTGCTATGAAGCAAGAGAATTTACAATACTGCGTTGTTTATTGTTCAAACGATATGGTAAGTATTTTTTGAATATTCTACTTTTAGTAAAGTTCTATTATCTATACTATAATTCTTAAAATTTGTTTAGATTTCCGTCCCTTAAACTCCTCCTAGACGGAGCGTGCTAGGAAGATAGTCTTGGACATTTTCGAAAGGTCTCCTGATTTCTAAGTCAACGCAACTATTTTCAGGTTTCAAGTTGAGTCCTTTAGGAGTTACAGACATTTGAATTTTCTAAGAGTCTTATTGAATTTTAACGTTTAATTTTAATTTTTAAAAAAGCAAATCGTAGTAGGTGTAGCTTACGCTTTTTAAAAAAAGTAAAGTTTACTATGATATGGTGAACGGAAATGTCTGCTTTTGTTTGACATGAATTTTTTTTTTGAAGCAAATAGACAAAGGAACATCAAGTTACGGCAAATCGAAACACCTGATGTAACTCATGTCCGCCTACAAATACAAAGGGAGCGACAAAGAAATTTGAGAGCTAACAACTGGCTTTACCTGAAAGAAGAAGCATTTCATTATGATCCGTCATTGGAAGACATGAATTTTCCGCAAGTTCTTATTGGTAAGATGGGCAATACGTGTAATTTCTGTATAGCACTCAAATTTAAAGGAGAAACACCCGGTTTATGTTGTTCCAACGGAAAAGTCAAGTTTCCCAACTACGATAAGTTGCCAGACCCATTAAACAGTATGATGAATGGTGATCATCAAAAATCAAAGGAGTTTCTTAATCTTATACGAAAATACAATTCAAGCTTTCAAACGACTACTTTTGGTACATGCGTCGCAATGAAAAAAACACAGGGTTCATGCCAACTTCTTCCATACAAGGCCAAGTGTGTCACAAAGGTGGTTTACTTCTCCGCTGCCTTACGAAGATGTGAAATTCCTACAGATATACTTTTTGGGTGATGAAGAAGCAAAAGCTCAACGTCGTTACTCCATTATACCTGGGATCGATAATAAATTAATCATATCACTTCAGAAGATGTTACATGAACACAATCACTACGTGAGGACATTCAAAACTGCGTTAGACAAAAATCTACAAGATGACATGAAAATAGTGATTAAAGCTGATAAAAAACCACACGCAGGACATGCCAGAGTTTTCAATTAACCAACAGTTGATGAAGTTGCCATTATCATTGCTGGAAATGACTTCGAAAACAGAGATATTGTCTTGAAGATGAGAAGCAATGAGCTTAAGAGAATCAGCGAAACGCACATATCTTATGATGCACTGCAATATCCGCTCATGTTTCCAAGAGGAGAAGACGGTTATGGAATAAACATTAGCCAAGTTATTCCCGGAACAAATAATACTGTCAGCAAAACTTATGGTGAGGCAAAATCTAATAAATCATCTTCTACTCTACTGGCTACTACTTTCAACAATAGCAAATGATGGAGTTGCTACAAATCATGAAAAGCTGATGATACTTCCTTTAACATACACTGGGGGACCACGAAATATGCAATTACATACGTCCGACATGGAGGTAGGCCATCTCTTTTCATTACTTACACATTCAATCCGATTTGCCAGGAAATGCAGGAAAATTCAATTAACGGCCAATTAAGAATGGCCCGTTACGATTTAGTTGCAAGAATTTTCCGACAAAAGGTAATGAAATTTGTAGATACACTTATTAAAGGTGAAAACTTCGGAACCGTCAAGTCTGCCACACGCTCATATTTTAATATGGTTATGGAAAGAATTAAATCCAAATCAAATCGATCAACTTATCTCAGATGAAATCCTCAACCCACTTACCGATAAAATCCTACACGATATCGTTATGAAAAACATGGCGCATGGTCCGTGCGGTTCGTTGAATCCAAAGTCACCATACATGAAAGATGGAAAGTGCACAAAGATGTTTCCGCCACTACTGATAAGCGAAACGCAAACGGCGACTGATGGTTATCCGCTCTACCGTTTCCGTAAGCCTGAAGATGGTGGATTTACAGCATACGTTAAATTAAGGTCATAGCGTGAAACTCAAGAAGTTGAGCTTGACAATAGATGGAGTGTCCCCTACGGTCCATTACTTTTAAAGATGTTTGATGCCCATATTAACGTTGAGTGTTGCAACGCAGTGAAACCGATTAAGTACATTCTCAAATATGTACACAAGGTCTCTGATTAAGGTGTATTTGCCGCTCAATTCCGTGACAATGGTGTGGATGAAATTGCTGAATATCAATCAGGCCGGTATGTAAGTAGTAATGAAGCTGCGTGGCGTATTTTTGGATTTCCAATTCACGAATGCTATTCAACTGTGATGCACCTTAATATACATTTGGAGAATGGCCAGAGAGTGTACTTTAATAAAAATAATTTAGAAGACCGCTTAGCAAATTTACCAAAAATTACTTTAACAGAATTCTTTGAACTGTGCAACAGACACGACTTTGCAAAGACATTGCTATATTTTGAAGTACCGCAATATTTTACGTGGGACCAATCGAAAAAGGTCTTCAATCGTCGCAAATAAGGCTCAATTGTAGAAGGACATGGCGGCGTCCATTCTGGTGACGCACTTGGTCGCATCTATACAGTCCATTTGAGGAACTTACAATGTTCCTACATACGAATGCTTCTTCATAAGATCAAGCGACCTACAAGTTTTAATGATTTACGGACCGTAAATGAAGATTTATGTGAGACATATCATGTTTGGCTAAGGGGCTCTTAGAAAATGACAACCAGTGGGATGAGTCATTGAACAAAGCTTACTCTCATGCTGCGAGGTGTCCAATCCGAAAGCTCTATGGGAAAAATACAAGGACTGCATGTCTAAATATATTCTGCGTCGTCTGCAACGAGAAAATCCCAATCTAAACTTAGATTTTACAGATGAAATCTACAGCGAAGCACTGATAATGATCGAAGATAAAGTTATTGATATGTCGAGAAATCTTTTATCAGCATTTGGAATTCCAAGTCCATCACGTAAAACAACCGACAGCTTGAATAGAGAGATGTTGCGTGAGCTTTCATATGACACTGACAAAATGAACAGATACGTCGAAATAAATGAACCACTTATGAATGCAGAGTAACGAGAAATTGAATGAAATCTTTCAGCGTTTGGTTGACAAAAAAGATGACATAATTTTCAAAGATGCACCTGGCGGAACTGGCAAAAGTTTCATTATCAACTTAGTACTTGCTAGAATCAGATGAGAAAAGAAAATTGCACTCGCAATGGCTACTTCAAGCATCGCTTCTATCCTGATGGCTGGCAGTCGGATAGCTCATGCTACACTATCGTTTCCAATTGACCTCATACACAACGAGACGCCAGTATGGGGAATTAAGAAAGAAACTGGAAAAGTGGAGGTATTAAAAGAATGTAAGGCGATTTTATGGGATGAAGTAGCAATGATGCATAAACATAGATTGGAAGCTTTAAATCGATCACTGCGAGACATTCGCAAAAATATTAACATTATGGATGGATTGTTAGTTATCCTTGCTGGAGATTTTCGTCAAACACTGACAGTCATTTCTAGTGGTAACATGTACGACGAGATAAAAGCCTGAAACTCCAAACAAACATGCATGTAAAACAATCTAATGGATTCGGCTCACTGCAATTTTCCAGGTATCTGTTGAGTGTTGGCAATGGAAAAGAAGAATTAGATGTGGAAACTGGAAAAATTAAATTGAATAAAGATTTTTGCAACACATGTCAAAACATTATAATTCTGATTGACCATGTGTATCTAAATCTAACACAGCACATTGAAGATCAAGGTTGGCTTCAAGAACGTGCAATACTTGCGCCAATTAATGCTAAAGTCGACGAAATCAATTTCATCATTCAAGAAATGATTCCAATTAAATCGAAGTCATTTTACTCAATTGACAAGATGGTAGACGAAGAAGAGGCCACCAATTATCCAGTTGACTTCTTAAATACGCTCAATCCAAGTGGCATACCACAATATAAAATCATACTCAAGATTGGAAGCCCTATTATGTTGTTAAGGAATTTGGATACTCCAAAACTATGCAACGGAACGCGTTTGATTGTGAAGGCAACGATGAACACTTATATATTTGAGGCAACAATTTAAAAGGGAAAATGTGTTCATTCCAAGAATTCCAGTTATTACCAATGATCTACCTTTTCAATTCAAACGCCTTCAGTTCCCGATTCGCCTTACCTTCGCTATAACGATTAATAAATCTCAAGGGCAGTAGCTCAATGTGGTTGGAATTGATTTAAGGGATGAATGCTTTAGTCATGGACAATTTTACGTAGCAATGTCACGGGCGGAGACACCTAAAAATTTATATATGCTGCCAGATGAAAATAAGTCAACAAAAAATATTTTTTATACGCAGGTGTTGAATGATTGACTTTGGTAAACTATATTTCAGTGGATATTTCAAATTGTGTTTTTACTGTTAAGTAAACATCTATCATTATTGTCGCAATCGTATTTTTCTTGCTTTCATTGTTCAATAGCTTATTGACTACTTTTCAGCTTTATTTTGGCTTTGGCAAAATAAATATTATGTTTAAAATCTTTAATTAAAATTTCGAGCCGCATTTTCAAAGTAGAGTTAATAGAATTTTTAGATAATTTTTTACTTAAGTAATTTTTGAATTTAATTTTTTTAAGCAGAGCAGCTGAAACCCAAGGCTTAATAATAATATCCTTAGCTAGACATTTTGTGGTCTTAAAGTATTGCCAATATTGCATTTTTTAAGCGTGTAATGAAACAGTCATAAGCTTTCGATACATTCATTTGGGAATATACCCCGAGCCAGGATTCCCCGCTTAACTCATCAAATAGATTTGAATAATTACTGGTTTTAACATAACGTTTCAATTTAGATGTAAAATGATTACGCGGAGAAATGAACAACGGTACTAACATAATAGATGTGATACAGTAGTCAATAATGTACAATCTACGAATGTCCGAAATAAAACTAAAATCAAATTTAAATGAATGTCTCAAAAATAAGTGATCTATACAAGTCGCAGAATTATTTAAAATTCTCGTTTGCTCATTTTATTAAAGATTTTAGACCATAAATCGCCGACCAAAACGGAAAACCAGACGGAATTAAATTTAAAATTTACCTGTAAAATGTCAGAACTAGCAGCATTGATGCATGGAACAGTAATATTCTTAATGTTATCATTTAGATAAACAACAACTCCACCAGATCCATATGTAGAATTACATTTACCGTAAATAGTACGAGTAAATCCTAAAATTTTATTATCGAGTTCGAACTCCTCGATCGAGACTTCCAACAGGAGAATGATTTGAGGCAACTTGTCAAGAACAGCAAATTAAATTTTTTTCTTAAGCTTCTAATATTTTGGTGGATTACAAAACAGTTAAGCTTATTCTTAATATAGTTGGTAGAAGATGTTTGAAAACCTACGTTGCCATTTGTTGAATGGTTTGGTGTAGCACTAAAAAAGTATTGACTCTTAGTTTAGTTTTGCAATTCCTTCAATTTCTCTAAAAGAGTAACTCAAACTCTTATTTTAAATGAAGAGTATTCCTGTTTATAATTACTATCTCTTACTTTTGGAGAAAAATGGTGAACCCCTGCATCACACAAATTTAATTTTTCTTATAAATATAGAATGTTTATTACCTACTCTCTTTAGTTCTTGGCAAGCAGCGAAGTCGGAACGCTGTCGGAAATTGGCTAGCAATCATATCAACATACTATTGAACCTCGTATTGAACTTACCCGCAGCTTAAGCATATAATCAGGTACCAGCATGATAATAAAGCATGACAACGCTCTAGAATGCCTAAAGGCGTTCCATAATTTAGATGTCTAGACAAAACACAGAAGTGCCTTGATGATAGGAATTTTAGCAAGGAAATTAAATAGTTAGACTCATCGCATGTACGAATCAACAATCAAAAATGCAAAAGAAACCCAATCAAAGGAAAGTTTCTTTAACTTTTGGGAAACAAGTTTCAAATCTCTGGCTACACTCTCTAGAGAATGGGTCAACAAGAAAAAGTGTCCACCACAAGCCAACCCTAACATGAAAACACATAAACTTGCGCCGATTTTTCTTCCTTTTGAATTTTCGCATTCCTTATCGTGGACGTCTTAAGCATAACAGGCCCCGCGTAATCAACTCCGACATTTTCAAAGGCTCACTTTAGGTTTAAAACCCTCACAGACGATAAATTGCCCATTAATTGTTTGGATGCCTTTGCTTTTAGTTTAAAACACGTCACACACTTATGAATGAACTGCTTAACGAGATTTCGACACCCAATATTCCAATACTCATTGCGGAGGTGAAACAGCATAATAGAAATCCCTCCATGCATAGTGTATCGATGCACATCAGAAATTATTAATTCTGTGATATGATGATTTCCGGGCAAAATAATTGGATGCGTTCGATCGTGCATCGACGCAAGTCTACTACGGCATGAAACTTCTTGACCTGCATTAATCGGTTTATTTCTTCGCGGAATGAATGATTTTATGCTTGCGGGTATAACTCAGTAGCAGCTGCCTGCAACTCGGTAATGGTAATCAGCAACTGCTTTTCTCGACATCTGTTTTTGGGCTTTGTTTTGTCACCTTCAATAAATCTGAAAATATAAACGAACACTCTTAACAATGTTCCAAGATGAATATTTTAGGATGATGGTCGCAATATAATCTTATTGATGGGTGACTTGTGCAGTAAATAGTTGTAATTGCGCCGATTTTTCATTAGTAGCAGCTTCATCGGAGTGATACGCATTTTTTGGCTTCTTCCATATATCCTCACTTTATTTTAAGAAGTCTGGACCGTTCCACCAAATATCGAGAGATCTCAGTTTGGACGGATGGACACTTCGTGATGCATGATCAGCCGGATTCTCCTTAGAATTAACATGTCCCCATTTGCACTGTGGTAACATTATGTGTATTTCTGGTGTTCGGTTGCTTACGAAAGTTTTCCATTGTCTCGGTGAGGTTGTCAGCCACTGTAAAACGACAGTTGTATCGGTCCATGCGAAAATTATGCTTCTGGTATACACATAGATTCGATAACAACTTTTATTAATTTGGTCACTAACAAAGCTCCACATAATTCGAGTCGTGGCACAGAGAATTGCTTGATGGGAGCAACTTTAGTTTTAGCAGCAATTAATCGCGGCTCGTAGGTTTCGTTACTTACCATTGACCTGAAGCGGCGGTGTAAGCTTTTTCGGAGGCGTCGCTGAATCCGTGAATTTGAGTTTTATTCTTGTGAAGATTAACTAGCCTTAGTATTTTGCACAGTGCACTTCTAAAATTCGTCCATTGAGCAGAGATGTGTAGTGGTAACTGATCGTCACAATTAAGTTTTAGCAACCATAAACTTTGGAATAATATTTTTACAATGATTATAGAAGGTGCCAGTAATCCAAGAGGATCGAATAATCTTGAAGACTCGGATAGTAGTTCCCGCTTATAGTTGCTGTGAAATTTTCAGGTAAATCTACCTTGTAGCAAAAGCAATCCTCAACAAGATCCCATAGTAAACCCAGTACCTTTAAGCATCTTTGCTCATCGAGGTTTAATGGACTGATCTTTTGGTGATCGGGGTTTATTCCTTGTAAGAACTCACAGAATAATTAGATTTCCATTTTTTAAGAGTGAAACCACCATGTTTCAGCAGATTGATTAGCTGATCTCGACATTCAATTGCTTGCGACATTTCATCGGCCCCTGACATCACATCGTCAACGTAGAAATCATTATCTACAATTGCTGCGGCTTGAGGATATTGTTCTCGGTGATCGTTTGCTAGCTGCTTCAGGGATCGGATGGCTTAAAATGGTGAAGATGCTAAACCATATGTTACGGTTTGTAATTTGAAGTGGGTGATTGATTGGTTTAGTTATCGATTTCCGCCATACTATCCTTTGATAGTCTTTATCTTCGGTTGTCACTAGAAGTTATCGGTACATCATCTCAATGTCCGACGCAAAAGGAATGATGTGCTTTCGGAATTTAACCACGTTGGAAAACAATGTATTTTGAAGAGTAGCTCCTACCAAGAGATTCTCGTTTAATGACACACCTGAACTTGTTTTGGCTGAACAGTCAAACACAACTCGTAGCTTGATTTTACCTTGTGCCTCCTTCACTACGGCCTGATGTGGAAGATAGTACACATTTTGATGACCCTTTGGTATTTCGATTTCTCGCATAAGCTTCATGTGCTCCAGTTGAAGGTATTCGTCCATAAATTGACAATATTCCTGTTTGAGTACAGGACTGTTTTGAAATTTCCGCTCCATGGCCCTTAATCGAGATATTGCAGCAGAGAGCGAACTTCCGAGCGGTTGGTGGTCTGGCTTAAACGGCAGAGTTACTACATATTTTCCTTCTTTGGTTCGGGAATGTGTGCTAACGAATTGATTTTCCATTAGTTTCTCTTCTTCTGTGAGTATATGTGCCGTGTGCAATTCCTCGACTTCGCAGAATTGCCGCAGCACCAAAATCGATGTCGGTTGTCGCATGATTAGACATAGTACTTCCATTGAATGTTGGGTTGATTTTGACTTTTCCGCAAATATTCCATCCGAATATTGTATTTTGGGCGAACACTCGGTCATCTCGCTTTAATGTTTCCGGCAACAATATTTCGAAAAAATCACCTGCTTCCAATATTATGTCGATTTGGGAAGATTTAGTAAACTCGGGATCAGCTAATGGAAGGTTGGTTATATGCTGGTAAACTTCTTCATTCGCTGCGTATTCTGGCGTACGTCCGGTTAAACTTTTTAATATTAATGCTTGGCATTCTAATGTTTTTTTATAAGGAAGTCTAGATTTGATTTACAGCTGAACACTGCCTCGGGTAAATTCTGCTCCAGCTTGTACAATTGGGTATTCTGGCATGCTTCCTTGGTAGTTGAAGTTTGTGGGATAAGGTTTCTGTAAATAATGTAACACGAGAACCTGAGTCAAGCAAGGCTCGACATGGATAAGAAACTCCAACCGTGTTTTGTACAAAAATGATTGCTGTGGGCAATAATGATGATTGTTTGATATGTAAGCGTACGCACAAAATTCCCCTCACTTAATCGTACGTTACTTAATATTTTCGATGGCAGCAAATGATTGGCTGATGCCTAAATTAATTGCTTAGCTGCCGATAATTTAAATTACCCATAAGAAGCAATTATTAGGGTACGAAATCTTAAATATCAGATATTCAAACCAACAGCAATAAACCTTAATTGGAACATTTTTACGTTGGTATTGATTCTACATTCGATCACAACAAATTTATGTCAAATTTGTGGAAAAGTTGTGTTTGCCAAAAGGTTAGTGTCTATACATTTTTACAAATTTATATATCTAAATTATTAAAATGTCGCTTAATTTCTAGGAATACAATTTTAATTATTATTTGAGTGGATTAAATCAAAAAGATGAGTATAAAACCAATAATTTTTGTAAAACTAGTAAGATAATTAGAAAATAATACATTTTGTTTCTTTTCAGATTTTGTTTGCAGCTGACTATTTAACATGCTGTAATAACAGATCCATCTCCAAGATATTTTCAATGTAGCGATGATTTACTAGCTGCAAAAAAATTTAAAACTTTTACAGTTTTGGAGAGAACTGGGAATGTGTGAAGGAGCTTAATGCAGAAAATGTCTACAGGAGTAGACCTTCCAACCTTAAAAAAAATCTCCAAATCCACACAAGGTTGTATCTTATTGACAACCGCTATGGTCAAGATAACTACCCTTATTGGAGCAAATTTAGACCGGGCTTTGCTTGATCCAGGATCCCAAGCCACTTTCGTAATCGAAGAAGTGGCAAATAAACTCAGGGTAACAAAGACTCCGATTCAAGTAAACATTACCGACGTGGGACTAATAGAAGCCGGAACAGCGAAGCATACTGTATAATTCATCATTATAGAATGAGGTTTTCATCAAACTTCAAGCTAAAAGTAAAGGCTATGGTTTTGAAGATGGTCACCGGAAGTCTTCTCGATGTGGTAGTTGAACTAAGTAACCATGTGGAACCATGTAGGTAGATCCGAACTTTCATAAACTTGGTCCAATCGATACACTTTTAGGCGCTGACTACAACGGTCGAATAATAATGGCGTTCTGCTGGAGCCAATTACGCAACAAACCAAATGAGGATGGATCATCACCGGCAACACAATTGCCAACGTAAATATGATAATGACTCTTGCTATGGTGGCGACAGAAGAGATCGACTGGCAGCTAAAAAAAATCTGGGAGCTTGAAGTTAGTTGGCTTAGGCTACATGAAGGAAATGGAGACAAAAGATGGGGAAGCTCAGCAATATTATATACCATACTAAGAGTCGTCTGTGATGCATCAGCAAACATATCCACAGGGACTTCCTTAAATAATGTATTGTTAAACGGTCCCATGATCCAACAAGACTTACTTAGTATAATACTTTGGTGGCGAAAACATAAGTACGTGTATACGTAAGATGACCAGGAATATTAACCCATCTTGTAGAGAAAAGTAACCAAACAGCAAATAAACGAGTACAAACTTACCACTGTAACCTTGGTCGCAGCATCAGATCTTACCCAGCCGTGCGAACATTCCAACAATTAGGAACGGATGAAGCTTCCACCTGTCCAGTTTCATCAGAAAGTGTACTGAATGACTTGTATGGAGATGACCTCATTTCTGTAAACAACCCACTAGAGGAAGCCGTATTTGTTCAAGAACAGCTTATAGCACACCCAAAATAGACGGATTCAATCTACGTTAATGATACAAGCCGTACCAAAATAACTGAGAAAAAATGAGATTCTTGAATTCAAGCTAGATGGCACAGTCAAAACACTTGATCTACATTGAATCTGGACAGAGACTTTACGAAACGGAGCCTACTTTCGGACAGTAGAATTCTTTAAGGATGGTTAGTACCAGTTACTATAGTAGCTAAATTATAGATGCCAGAACTCTTTAGAAATTTAGATTCAGATCAAGTGGCAAGCCTACAATTATGTATATATTTGTCCTCTAATAAACGTTTGTTACATTGATGAAATATAGTATGTAAATTAATCCAAAAACACACATCCATTAAATTTTCACCTTGACCGAATTATGTATAGCTCCTACATATAAATTGTTACGTATACTATATAGGCAGAATAAAAACAACTATTTCAATTCACTTAACCTAAAAACAGAACATAACATTTATCTTGTATTAACTAAAAATAGAATAGGGAAAATCAATAAGGTAACTTTTTTATTAGAAAATGCAACCTGTAAAATGAAAAACCAGTTTAATCCATAAAAGTAAGACAAGCATGAAAATGAGAACATTTTTACGACAAAATTCTCCGTAATATTGTACATCACATTATCTACACATTATTTATACAGGAGACGTAAAGCTAGCTAAAAATAGATGCGGTTGTATAAAATAGATAGTAAAACATGCTAAACTAAATAGGAAAACAGATCTATCTCAAATCTAGTTTTTTCTTTTATATAACTTTGGGAAAAAAATGTTATTCACGAACTTTATACCTACTCGTACATCATGGTTAAACATATTCACAGTTATAAAAAAAGTATGAAAAAACACACTCAAACGAAAAATAATGCCATAATCTGAAAGAGAATGTGAGTCAACATATGGCCAACATTTCATTTTTTTTATGAGATTTTGACCTAAATTTTATAAGAACTACATACTCATATAGTACATACAATAACTATAAATTCTTCATTTGTGTACAATATCTGTACACTGCACCTACAAATACAACAACGACAATAACAAAATTCTGGTACGGATACCAGAAATATGATGAAAACTCTCGAAAATTGAAAAAAAGCTTTGGTAATTTTGATTGTTTTGCTAAAAGAGAATTATTTATCATATTGTATATAGAAGTGGGATGGATGGTACACTTTATTTAATACTCTATCATTTTATACTATTGTATTGTGACTAGTTTTTGGGGTTGACAATATTTTGATGGAGATTTAGTTTTGCGGAAAAATAAATAAAACCAAAAATCATAAGAGTATTAGTTTACTTTAATGTTATTAAGAATTTATTAGTAATTCAGCATGAAATGAGATTTTGTGTAGAGTACTCAAATATCAGATGTAAATGCTTATGCTTTCTATAGAATAGAATCGGGGTAGCATATAGGACTGTTAATTGGCGAAAGAGATGTTTTAGGTCTGTTTCACTTATTTTGAGTGAATAGTTAACAATGTTCAAATATCGCTAATGAACTTGAAAACAGCAATGTTTAAAAAGTGGGCGAGCTACCATCTTTATATTGTACTACATATTACCCATGTGCCACTTTTCCAAAAGTGTTGCTTAAATTGTTGAACTAATTCCCATCTATATCAATTTTCCTTATGTACTTCGGTCCGCAATAGTTATTAAAATCCGGGGAAAACGACAAATCATTTTCTTTGGTCACTTAACCACTTGAAACAGGTCAACTTTCCATGACGACAAATGATTATTACTTTTCCATGAGTAACCATTGCTGGTATGATGACAAAAATATTACAAATTCTGATGATGATCTACATAACTACACTGTGAACCCTCACAACTACTTACCATTCCATAGCCCATATTATGGTTAAAAGATATTTTTACGATCATCCGCTTTCTTAAGGTGCAGCAGAATTAGTCCTTCGCATCGATTCATTTTATTAACCTTGCATTGGGGAAGAAATGTCCCGTTCACCATTCAGATTTAATTCTCAGAGTAAACGATACTCAGTAGCATGCGAAATTAGATGCTGGCCAAATAGCACGAAGTGGGGCGAGAATTGGGTTGATTCGTGAACTACATTGCGAAGAGCAAACTGAATCTCGGGCAGATGTGTAACCCAATTGCGGTGATCATCGCCTATATAGGCCCTTATCGTAGCTAAAATTGAGCGATTCACACGTTCTGACAAATTAGATTGAAGGCTGTACCTGGGTGTGTGTATGTAATTAACTCTTTATTTTTCTAATAAATGGCTTAGGAGTTTAGAGTTGAATGGTTGGGCGTTGTCGGACACAATCGATTCGGGGACGGAATACTAAAGGAGAATTGAATTTTCTAAAAATTGACAGACTTCTTTAGCGGTAGCATTTCGCATTGCTTAGAAAAATACATATTTGCTGAAGTGGTCTAAAACTAAAAACACGGTCTAAAGATACGGTCAGAGAAAATCTACATAAAGTCGTTGCATAGGTCGTTCAATTTGAGCTTGAACCTCAATCATCGGTTGGGTCACATGATTCACAGCTTTGCATGTTTTACACACACCACATTGCTTAACATAGTCTTGAACATCCGATGGCATCTTAGGCCAATAAAAATACCGTTGCAGAAGATACGACGTCTTTTTAATGCCTGGATGACCAAAAGATGGCGGATTGTGTGCGGAAAATATTAGTCTAGCTCGGAGTTTCGTCGGAACATAGATTTTCCAAGGTGATAAATCTGAATAATCATTATGTCGTCCAGAAACGGTTACAAAAATTTTACCACCTTGAACAATAAAGTTTTCTGATGGTTTAGGCGATTTTGTAATTGTCGTTAGGAGATGTCTCTGTATTCAGCAGACGAGAACACTGGAAAATCCAGATCGAGAGGGATATTATTCATGATGTTATCTTTGAGATTTGCGATATTAAGCTCATCTAGATACATTCTGGAGGGACTATCAGGAACAATGTTTAGAGTGCCTTTGCGATGCGTTATAGCGAAATTAAACGCTTGAAGCTTCAAGCTCCAACGGGCTAGTCGACCACTTAAATCTTTGCTGTGCACAAGCCATTTGAGTGATTCATGATCGGTTATGATGGTAAAGTGACTTCCTTCAATGTAGACTCGAAAATGCTTCACACTGAGGACTGCTGCGTAACATTTAAGCTTAATAATTGAGTAATTCTGTTGTGCACGATTTAATTTTTTTGACATGTAGGCTATTGGATGTTCTTCACCATCATCACCGATCTGGGTCAGAACACTCTCTACTCCAATTGCACTCGCATCGCATTTAATGCAGAAGTGCCTTTTAAAATTCGGGTAAACCAATTCTGGAGCCGTACATAGTGCTTGTTTTAACAAGTCAAATGCTTGCTGGGCTCTAGGAGACCATATAAAATGTTGGTTCTTTTTTAAAAGGCCTGACAAAGGAGAGGCGATCGTAGCGTACTTCGGTATAAACCGGCGGTACCATCCCGTAAGTCCAAGGAAACTCCGTACCTTTTTGACGGTGTTTGGTACAGGAAAATCGTTAACAGCTGATACTTTTTTGGGATCAACTCGTAAGTTGCCATCGGACACAATGAATCCTAGATAGCGGTGGCTCTTACGGAGAAATTTACTCTTTTCGAGGTTTACTGTTAATTTAGCATCTTTGATTAGATCTGCCACTTTTCTGAGGAGTTGAATATGATCATCGAAGACCCCTGAGGTAATGAGGAGGTCATCCAAATATACAAATACTTGATCTTGTAGCTCATTGGGGGTCACCCTATTTATTAGTCTGCACATTGCTTGGTGTGCATTGCATAACCCAAACGGCATTACAGCAAACAGGTAAAGCGGGCGGGGGGAACGGTAAACGCCGTCTTGTCTCGGGAGTCCTGAACTAACGAGATCTGCCAGAATGCATCTTTCAGATCAATACTGGAGATTAATCTGGTCTGATCCAGCCGGCTCA
Organism: Tipula vernalis; assembly: GCA_958295665.1. Classification (NCBI taxonomy): domain Eukaryota; kingdom Metazoa; phylum Arthropoda; class Insecta; order Diptera; family Tipulidae; genus Tipula; species Tipula vernalis. The sequence continues at coordinate 196,644,610 of OY282560.1, forward strand.
GAAGTCCGTCAATGATTGGCAGCGGATATGCATCCGTGACCGTTACCGTATTAAGTCGTCGTGCATCAAAGCACAGACGAACTTTGCCGTTCGGTTTTCGGACCAATGCAACAGGTGAACTGCATGAGCTGTCTGACTCCTCAATCACTCTCAGGGCCAACATGCGATCAATCTCTTTGTATAATTCTGCTTGGATTGGTGGACTAACATGGTAATACCTCTGTTTGATGGGTGTTACTCCATCTAAGATCTTAATTAAATGAGATAGTTTATTAGTTTTACCAAGTCCAAGTTCAGTAAATGATGGAAGTTGTTTGATAGTATCTTCTAAAAAGGCTTGTTGATCGGAAGGTAAGATAAGCTTATTGACATCACTATCGAAGTATTGAGTGGTAGTAAACAATTCTGAGATATTAGGAGTCGATAATGTCATGAGAGATGGAAATATTTGAAATGATTTCCAGAAGTCTATACCGAGGTATAGCTTCTGTTTTAGTCCGGGAATGATGAATATTTTAATACGATTTTGTTTGTTTCCATAGGTGATAGTGGTCCACAAATATCCAAAAATGCGTTTTAAGTCTCCGCCTGCAGTTTTGACGTTTGATGGGACATAATGAATGTTGTATTGCGGATCATTTAAAAAAAATTCGCTGCCCGCTCCTAAAGCAGTTATCGTGGATCCGGTGTCTAAAAGCCTACGATATTTAGTTCCTAATATTACTACATCTGCGTAAGGACGTTCATCATGATCTTCAGAAAGAGAAGTTTTAGAAATATCAGCACGTATTGCTCTCCTACTATCCCAATATCTCTTCACGCGTTTTTTCTGTTTATCGGAATGATCACTGCCTTGAGAAGAGGTAAATGAATAAGTAGAAACAGGTAAGTAAAAATAAGGGGATGAGCTAAAATGGACTTGAGAGTCTATTTTAGCTCGGGGTCGGTATTGCTGCCTGTGTTGATAAGGGGATTCCTAGGAAGTCTGTTTTGAGGGCCCACATTCTCAGCATTTTGGTTCCTCCATTGCTCGTTTCCCGGGATGCAGCGGAATCAATTTGGTTTGAATACATCGGAACGCCCACATCCATAACGGAACCGTGTACGTTCTTTGGTACATACGTTATAAATATGACCAATATCTCGACAGTTCCAGCAGATGAATAACTCACGATCATTGTTTTTGAATTGGTCACATTTCTGATGGTTTTGGAAATTGCCTGGTTTTCGATTATGAGCAACTGAAAAAGCAGGAACGTCTGGATTACGATTCGTACTGTGCGCCACTAAATTTGGATTAAACCCTTCTTCTGTGTGATAGTAAATTTCATTATTAGACCTTCGACTACAAAGGAGTTCCGGATTGCACCGAGTTCGTTTTCAGGATTCCTCCAAACTTTGCAGTAGTTCATCAATATTTTCGATTACTCGGGCAGCTAAAGCATTCTGCAGGCCGGGTCTTATGTTACATTTCAACATATACAATGTCTCTTTTTCGGGCGGTGGACTTGAATATTGTAAATTGAGAGTTTGGATGGCATTATAAAATTCGACGAATGTCTCTTTAGGCAATTGCTTGCGACTCTCTATAAGACGGCGGACATCGTAATCCGTACGATGGTCCCTAAACCATTTTTCAAAATCGCATTTCAGCTGGTCCCAAGTAATTTGTGGGTGTATCCGAATATGCAACCAGTACCAATTAGCAGCAACGCCTTTTAACAACAGACATATTTCATTTTGAAGTTTCGTATCAGATACAATATAGGCCGCAGCGAGATGACTAAGGCAGGAGATGTTAAAGGAAGTTGCAGCTAATCGACAAGCCAATATGCGGAATAACTTAGTCGATCAGTTCGGCAGTTTTAGAGTCATAAAGTGACTGAAGAAAACGAAAGAGCAGACCCTAGGGTAGATAAAGTCTTCCTGGAATCCCGTAATGAGAGTAAAAGTCATAAAAACAATAGCCCAAATTAGCAGATGGGAAATTCGGTTTTCAGGGGACAAAAATACGACCCTCACGGATATTCTATTGAAGGTAGATATGCACGCAAGGGCATCAGGATTCAGCAAATATGATATTTTCAGGGACATACTCATGCTGTTGAAAGGTACGGCTCTCGAATGGTTTGAAGTATATGGCGAGACGTTCCACAATTAGGATGAATTAGTTAGATGATAGAAAACCAGATTCCTACCAAAATATTATGACATCATCATGCGAGAGGAGATACTAATGAGGCAAGAAGTGGGGGGGGGAACGGTTGCAACGTTCATGACTCAGATGGAGAAATTATTCCGCAAAATGTATCTACCTCTAGAGGAAGCCTACAAACTGTACATACTACAGAGAAATATGACGCAGCAATATGAAATGCAGTTATCTTTGTCGAATATAAACACATTAGCGGATCTCATGACGCAATGCAAAAAGTGGGATGATGCTAAATTTATTCAGGCAAGAAAACAGCAGCTCGAGATGAAAGGCATAGCAATGGAGTCAGCGAGTTTCTCTTCGAAAAATCAGACTAATCAAAGAAATTATTGCTCTGAGGTTGAGGTCGATGACACACCAAACAAAGAAGTATGTTCAGTGCAGAGAGTTGAAAATCCGGTAACTCCAAGAGCCAAAAGCTTCAATCATAATAAGTTCCAAAGAAGAGGATTTGCATGTTGGATTGTTGGGAGCCGAGAAGCCGAATATATTGTTGGTGTTGTGGTAAAGAGGGCCTAACGGCAACCAACTTCCCGAAAGACCATAAAGGAGCCAAGCTATTGTTTAATGAACCGGCAGTCGGAGTCGTAAGGGATCAACGAAATTCGATAACTGCTAAGATCCCAGACAAAAAAACGATCAGCATTGATAAAGACGGGCGATATTTTAACGAGCAACAAATTAATGAAAGTAGGAGGGGAGTTGGAAATAAACTTTTGACAAAGGGATTAAAAGGGAATAAGAGAGGACCTGTAAAAGATAAAAGCAATAAGGAGGCAGAAAACATCCGCCATGCGAAAGAGGACGAAGTCGTATTTGTGGTGTCGGTAGAGGGAGACGTTCGTTCATGTAGAGGTTGAGGTCCTAGGGTACGGATTAGTAGGGTTACTTGACTCGGGTGCTAGTTGTACAATTCTAGGGGGCAAAGATCAAGACGGCCGATGGAACCATACACCAAATCAAAAGCGCTGCGGATGTACCATATGTGGCATATGATCAATGTCAGGTAGTTAGGACACTGATTTCACCCTCCATCACCACAAAGTTGATTTGCGGTATTCATTTTTGGAGGGCATTTAGCATTCAACAATCAGAGGTGACAATGGGATTCGGCAATACTGTTGAACAGGTCGCGGTGTTAATAGACAATGATTTATAAGCACACCGGCTTAACGAACATGATAACCAAGAGTTAAACAAAATGACCGGTTCATTCCTTAAAACTACCCCTGACAAGCTCGGATATGCTTCTCTCATATAACATAACATCGATACAAGAGATGCTAAAGAGAGCACGGCCTGTCTATCCATTTTATCATTGGACCGCATGCTAAGGTTGGGAGTGATAGAGCCTGCATGACCTACTGAATGGTCATACCCTGTAGTTTATGTTAAAAAATCTTTCGGCAAAATTTGGTTTTGTCTAGACGCTTGCATACTTAACGAAGTTACGGTCAAGGATACTTATTATCCACTCCCCTATATTAATAGGATTCTGGGCAGATTATCTCATACAAAGTATCTGTCCTGCATTGAGCTAAGTGTGGATTCGCAACCCAAAACGGTATTCATAGTAGCTGGTAGGGGATTATTCCAGTACAAAAGAATGCCTTGTGGGTTGTGCATTGCCAGTCAAACTATTTGCCGGCTGATGGACCAGGTACTCGGGGTTGATCTGGAGCCCAGGATATTTGTATATCTGAATGACATCATCTTGATGTCGCAGACATTCGAAGAGCATATTACACTATTGAAAGAGGTAGCCGAACGTCTGCGCAAGGCTAATCTCACGATTAGCTTGGAAAAGTCACGATTTTGTCTAAAGGAGATCAAAAATCTTAGATGTATTCTGCATGAACACGGATTGAGGGTCGATCCTGAAAAAATTACGGGAATCCTTAACTTCGCGACGCCGAAGTGCATCAAAGATGTCCGAAGTCCGATTGGTTTTGCGGGTTGGTACCGTCGGTATATCGCAGATTTTTCCGAGGTAACGGCAGCAATCACCAACTTTCTGAGAAAGACTAGCAAACCCTTTTTCTGGCCTAATGATGCACAAAACGCTTTCACCAAATTAAAATCTTGCCTGGTGTCCGCGCCAATATTGGTTAATCCTGATTTTAGCAAACCGTTTGCCATACAGATACCGGTATTGGGACTGTACTGACTAAGGGAGATGACGAGTGAGAAAAGGTGAACTCCTGCATCGGAAGGGTAAGCATAACATAGTGCCGGATGCTCTTTCGTGTGCCGTTCAGTCCATCGAAGTCGATTAAACGATATTGCCGGATGAACCAACCTACTGACGTGTAAAAATTGAACTTCAAGCGAATCCCGAGAAATACCCATATTACCGCATAAAAGACAATAAAATATACAGGTATTGCCAAAGGAAATTAGAGGACGGTACGAGTGTGATGAGCTGGAAACTCTATGTCCCAAAGTCATTAGTTAATGAAGTGTTAAAAGAAAACCATGACAGCCTTTTAGCGGCACACCTGGGCTTCGACAAAACAGTGAAAAGGGTGAGAGCTGCTTATTTCTGGCCACGAATGGGAAAGGACGTTGGAAATTATATAAAAAAGTGTGCAGGATGTCAGTTAAATAAACACCGCACAATAAGGTGGGAAGGTTGAAATGGGAAAGCCAAGAACACCCACAAATCCGTGGGAGATGATCGCGGTGGATTATATGGGACCCAAGGTCCAAACAATGGAATCAGTACATTTTGGTGGTACTGGTTGGGTTCACAAAGTTCGTGATTTTAAAGGCGGTGAGACGGGCGCAGTCGATGTCTACAAAAAATCTTAGAAAGGTCAATTTTCCTAACCTTTGGAGTGCCATTGATCCTGATCTCAGATAATGGTAGCCAGTTTGCCTGAAAAAAATTTTAAGAATTGATGGTAAAATATGGTATCGAACATTGGTTGAATGCGGCATATCATCCACAAGCCAATCCAGCGGAAAGGGTTAAGCGAAGTGTTTTGTCGGCGATTAGGAATTATCTGGATAAAGATCAGAGGGAATGGAACGAGCACCTAGGAGAGATGGCGTGTGCCTTGTGTACAGGTGTTCATGACAGTTCGGGATTCACTCCTTACTACGCAAATTTTGGGAGAGAGATGCAGGTAAGAGGTACCGCTCACCCAGCTCTAACTAACGATTTGACGAAATCGGGACCAGTTTGAACGAATTTCGCGGATCGTAGGGACAAGGTATATAAAACTACTGTTGTGTCCATTGTGTTTTTTTTTCTTTTGTTTGTTTTAAATTAACTTATAAGTGGCCTAACGGAACAATTAAGTAAAAGACAAAATAAAAGTCAAAATAAAAAAAATAGAAGTCAAGGCATAGAAAGTCAAAATAAAAAAAATTAAAAAAAAGAAACTCACAAAAGAAAATAACAAACATAAAATAAAAAAAAAGAAAAAGAAAAACTAAGTGTAAGACAAAGTGAATGAAAAACGAAGGAGTAGTGAAGAGAGCGGATAAGCAGAAGCAGCATTGCGCCATACCGTAACAAGGATTGATATTGATTGTGTGAAACGCGCCACTCACAGGGTAGTGCCATTTGTTTCATTCCTTTTACAAGCGGCGTGTAACAAATTATTTCCCCCAAACAGTCGCTTCCCATTATTACACCAAGCCCGAGAGTCTCTAGCCAACCCAAACGAAAACTATCCGGACCCGTGCGCGCAGGCTGGCGTCCAATTCTTAAAATACTTAAGTTTGCTTGCTAATAGTACAGAAGATAAATTTTGAATATCTCCTGAACTAATGAGCAATTTGACCTGAGAATTTGACCAAGGTGGCGCTGGCTGAGGTGGCAGCACGATGGGCGGTTGGTGGTTGGTTTAGTAATTGCCAAACTATTAATGTTAATTTTTTCGTAGCACATAAAGATTAATCTATAATTTATTTCAGAGAAGTAAATTTTTACTTAATTAATTTTAGAATAGTTATTAAAAAGGATTAATGCATATTTTAAATTTACTAAACTCTTGAAGAACCTGAAACAATATTTACAGGAATTTAAGCAGTAGATGAACTTTAAATTGTATTGTCTTGTGCTAACTAAATTACTAAAAATTATTACTAAGAAATTTACTAACTATCAACTACTTAGGTGTCTGGAACCTGGTTATTTCTTTGTTGCTAACATATCTTTTCTTTCCTTCGGTTTTGTTATGTGTCAAGGGAGTACGGAAAGCCCGGCGTCATCCGGGAGTCCTGGTTAGGCTTGGTCGTACAACCTGATCAATCAATCAATCAAATCCAATATTAAACAACATCTTACAAATGAGGTGCACTTTGATTTATCTCACTTGCCAACATAAACATAGTAATGCATAATATTCAAAGGAATTTTGACAAATCAACCCTCTACTTTACTAAATAGGAGATTAAAATTAACTCACGCACCCCTTTCCCACCTAAAGAATTTTTTTACTCGTAAAACAGCATCATGTAATATACCTAGCCCCAACTCTTTGCAGATTGATTGGGAATCTGTTAATTGGTCAGATACAGTTAAGAATCTTGTCATGATCCTTGATTATTATTATTATTGGGGGGGCCATGCGGGCGATCAGCCACTTCGCACTGCGACCTAAAAGATCTATTGTGCTGGCCCCTGCTTAATTATCCGTCCAGTCAATATTCAGGTTCTTAATGAACCTGACAATATTGCCTCCCGGTACGTGATACATACTATCTGGGCTTATTGCTCTCCCTCCTAGATGTTTACTACAGCATGTAGTTCCGCTAGAAAGACGGTAGCATTGGAGCTCAAGGACCTCGAGAGGGTTGTCCCACTCCCGTATATTCCTACTCCTGCCCCGTATTCCGTTTGATTTTACTCTTACGAGTTGCTGGGAATTGCAAATCACCTGTAGGTCACCCAGCTATACTACAGGAAGGCTAAATAAAACTGGAGGGTGCCTGGTATCCAGAGTCCGCATATTTTGGGCTTATTAACCTATCAGCCATTCATCTTTCGGCATATGCTGTTCCACCTTAGATTAGGGTTTTTTGTCAAGGTTTTCTCCTTTAGCGCCGTACTTTAGCCTGTGCCAAATGGCCTAAAATGTGCCAAGTGGCCTTAGTTACCAGTGGTTGCCACGAGGAGGCAGTACGTACACTTGCGAATTGTGAACAGGTTACCCCTTACACAATTGTACCCATCACGTAGCTGCCTAATGACAAGACCAGAACAGCCCACGTGATGCGCACCCTACTGGAAGGTTACGGAGCTGGTAGATTAATCTACTCAACTTTGATCCCCCCCTCCAATAGACGCCAAACCACCATGATCCTTGATAAAAGTTACATAAAAAAATCATATTAACTATTCAAAGAAAGATGTAACAAAATTACTAAGCTATTATATACCCAATGCTAAATTAGATAGAGTTGGTGGTACTAAAAATTGGGTTAGTGAAGGATTTGTTTTGAGTTTGAATTGGAGGTTAGATTGAGTTGATTTCAGTTAAACTTTATGCTCGTAACTTCTTGGAACACTTTGCTTCAGAGATTATGTTGGGGTAGAGTATGGTATTAAAGGGATCAGTTAGGGATGGATTTTGGAGTCGTGTTTGGAGGTTAGGTTGTAAGGTTTCACCCTTTATATTAAAATTTAATAATTTTTTCCGGCATTGCTATTACTAACGATCAAATTAAGTAGTGTACTGGTTTCAAAGCTAATAATGCTATGAGCCCTTGACTAAAAAAGTTAGCGCAATCCAGGATGACTGAAAAACAATTGGTACCTTGATGTAGTGATGGGTAATTACTATATAGTTCTGAGATAAACCAAATTTAGCAAAATTATATAAATCTCACTTGTTAACTCTTGAATCTAATCAATTACCTCCAATAAGAGCCGTTATCAACTGTTAAAGCATAAATACATAAAACGGTTACACATTTCCACTTGTAACAATTAAATTATTTTAGTAACAAAAAGTTTAATCCACCATCCACAAATAAGCAGTACTAAAAAGGATACAACACAACAAAAACCAAAGCAATTTATATAATCTTAACATTCTTTCGTGATGTTGCCTTTATATTGTTGCTCTTTTCATGTGTTATTATGGTTGTTATATTCCACTTAAATCTTATGGGAATTTATCATCCTAATCATTCTTGTCATTGTCTACTATCGTTACAAAATTGTTAAAGTTAAATTTCTCTCTCTCAAAAAAAAAAAAAAAAAATTAAAGTTAAATTAAAAAAATAAAATTGAACGGAAAAAAATGGTACAAAAGCTGTACAACAACATGAAAACAGCATCGCTCCCAGAGTAGAAAAAACAAAAGTTACACAACAAGATTAAGTCAATTTAGATTTGGTTCTTTGAACTTTTTTTTTTGATACTTTTTGAGTTTGATTTAAAACCAAACAAAAAAAACAAATTGGGAACTTCTAAATCTACTTCCGGATGATATGATTTTATGCTTTTCGTTTCATTTTGGATGTGTGTGCGTGTGTAATTTCATTTCTTTGGTTTTATTTGTAATACTAAAAATCCCTTTTTCTTTTATTTTTATTTTCTACAATTTATGCGGTAATGGTGAAGCTGTTGATGTGGTCACGTTTCATTTCATTTTCGGATTTTCGATTTTTTTTGGTATTTTTTATAATTCCGTCAAACGTATGTTTAAAGTGGCATCGAATATATAGGTGTGGTAACAGGTGTTTATTCTTTATTCTAAATGTTTTGCGGATATAACATTCCTCAAATGATTTCTTATGCCACTTCTTTAAACATACATATATGTAGAGGATCTCCAGTCCTTTATTTTTAAGAATTTAAGATTTGCTTTGATTGAACGTTATGTTATTCCGGCATATATTAACATTCATAGTGAAGTTAACCCTCATTGTGGTAAATTTATGGAACTTTGTTGACTGGCGAAGTTCTGAGATTTTTTCCAGAAATTCTTGTAGTGGTGGATTCACAAAACCTAAATTTGTTCGTGAGAATACATGTAAGAATAGTTGATTATTTCTGAGCAAGTAACCTGGGATATAGATATTAACATCACTTAGCAAGACGGTATCAATTTTAGAATTTTATAGCTTGTAAAGCAATAAGTCGTCTAACACTAGCCTCCTATTCAGCAAGCTTGCCATGCTATACTATACATATATCTTAAGTTTAGTAATAGAAGGGATACTTCCTACATGAGGTACAATTTTATAAATTAGGAATTTCGTAAATTTTCATTGCACTCACTATCAAACGCTGCGATGGACGCACCACTATCCATCAATCCGCGATATTGAACATTGTCAATTAACAAATCTGTGTAAGGTCGATAAGGACGGATTAGGACAAATCCACGCTTGCGTGGGCAAAAACAGTCCCTGAGAAAAAGTCGGAAGGCCCTTCAGCTGGCTCACAGCTTAAAAGAAATAGATCTCAGAAGGAAAGTCCTGAAATCGCAAAGCGAACAAAACTCCATGCTTCCGCTATGATGGCTTTTAACGAGGTCCTCAAGGATCAGCTGGTTGTGGCAGTTATTGACAAATATCAAGAGGATGGCAGTATCACGCCCGCAAATTGGGGGAAGATGCAAGGGGCCTTAGCCACCACCTACCTAGAAGTCGGATAATCAAGGACCTGCTCCAACTTGTCGGGACGCGGGCTGGCACAGGAATCAGGTGAAACTGACTCCCTGTGCAGATCAGAGGTCCCTGCTGCTTTATAAGAAGGCAGTGGGGGGACTTGGCGAGGTATGGCCTAGAGCCAGCCTTGCTGTGATTGATACAGAGGAGATCCTCTACAGACCAAGAGCTAGGGTGTAGCGGAGTCTAGCGATCCGAAGGTTATACTCCAGTTGTTGCAAGTTGGCAACCCGCAGTTGCCAACGTATAACTGGAAAGTTGCTAAGCTCGAAGAGACAAAGGCTAACTATAGGTCAGCTGTTATCATCTTAAACAGGGAGTCACTGACTGCACTGGAAAAAACCGACGGTTTAATCAACTATGGTTTCAGTGCAGTCACACTCAAGGTGTACAAGAAGAACGCGGACAAGCCGGAGGCTCCGAAGTCATATTCAGAAACTACCGCGTTGCTTGATAGCTCACCTGCGTGCGCGGAGGTAGCCAGTCAAGCGGAAACTCTCTCCACGGACACGGAGATGTCAACGTCCATGGAGTCTTTAAAGAGGCGCTCAGAGGATTTCTCATCAGGGGATGACTGTGATGCTACTGTGGTGGAGAAGAGGCTGTAGAGATGACACTGACATTATTTCAAGTCAAACTTCACTACTCTAAAGCAGCATAAGCTGCTTAATTTTAAAAATTCGGAAAGAAGAGACAGATGTCGTCTTGATCCAGGAACCTTGGGTCACTGGAGACTGTGTACTTGGACTCAAGACTCCCTATTGTAGATTAATGCACGCGAAAAAAGAAGGTAAGGTTCGGTCGTGCATTCTCATTAAAAATAACTTAAGTTGCTTTCTGTTATCAAATTTCAGTAACGGAGATGTAGCAGCGGTCAGCATTGAGGTCGATAAACGAAACCTCTGGCTAGTGTCAGCTTACCCGGCTTATGACGAAGTAGATACTTCACCAATCATTCTAGGTGAGCTAATCTTGGAGGCTCAGAAGCGCAAGGTTGGAGTCATCCTTGGGAGTGATGCAAATGCTCATCACACAATCTGGGAAAGTACGGACACAAATGAACGAGTTGAGTTACTCGTTGATTATATTTTAAGTACTAACCTTCATATATGTAACATAGGCAATAAGCCGACCTTTATAACTAGTAATAGACAGGAAGTATTGAATATCACTCTTGTCTCAAGCTTTCTGGCGATTACTTTATTCAACTGGAGAGTCTCGGAGGGCCACTTCTTCTCTGATCATTGTTATCTTCAATTTGAAATGGAGACTTCTCCAAAAAGTCCAATCTACAGAAACAGGAGGAAAACCAACTGGGATATCTTTAGAAATGTTTTTTGGTAATTCACTACCAGTTCCGGTGCCAAAACCTGCAAAAGCTGCGCAAGAGCTCGATGGCTTGGTAGACGAGTTGTCCAGCGCTTTTAATGAAGCGATACTGGGCTCTTGTCCCCTTAGCAGGCCTAGGGGTAAATCTCGGCCACCCTAGTGGTCCAAGGAGATTCAACAAACACCTCGAAAATGCAAAAGACTCTTCGAAACAGCACGGAAAACACAATCTGCTGTTGACTGGGACTCCTATAAGGAAGTCCTCAAAATTTAGAAATATCAATTGAGAAGTGCCAAGAACAGCTCTTAGAGACTATACTGTAGCAAAATTCAGGAGTCTTCAGAGATGTCTAGGCTATGCCAAGTACTAGAAACTGGTCCTTCCATCCCAACTTATCTTCAAGGGCCGGAAAGGATATGGACCACTAATAGTGCGGAATCGCTGGAACTTCTGATGGAGACTCATTTGCCTGTTTGTTCCGAATCTGTAACTAGCACATCAGTAGGTAAAAGGGCAAGTAGCCTCATAGGCCAAATTATTAGCAGAAAAAAGATCCTGTGGGCGATAAATATTTTAAACCATATAAGTCGCCTGGACTCGATGGTATTATCACTGCGGATATTCAACAGACTATGGATCTAACAATTTCCTGGTTAGAGGTAATTTTCAAAGGTAGCCTAGAACTATTTCACATTCCCAGTAAATGGACAGAATTGAAGGTTGTTTTCATACCTAAGGCGGGAAAACGCTCACACTGTAATCCCAAAGACCTTAGACCGATTAGCTTGTCTTCCTTCCTTTTTAAAACACTGGAAAGACAAATAGAAGCTCATATTACAGGCACGATTGTGTCGGAAAAGCTGTTCAAATCTCACCATGCCTATTGCACAGAGGAAATCTATATAGACTGCTCTTCATTCTCTTGTATTTTTCATTGAAAAATCTTTCGAATATAGAGACTACGCAATGGTAATCTTCTTGGATATTGAGGGGCCTTTAACAATGTGCTTCCAGGGGCTGTAACTAGGGCACTTTCTGGGAGTGGGTGGATCACTCAAGGACTGGATAGATCAGATGCTAAGAGGCAGGATAATAAATGCCAGTTTTGGGGAATCCTCCGTCAGAAGATTTGCACGCAGAGGTACACCGCAGGGTGGCGTACTCTCCCCCTACTTTGTAACTTGGTCATAAAAGACATGTTGCTGAGACTGGAGGATGGTGGCTTCAAGGTGGTTGTCTATGCGGATGATGTTGCTATTGGTGTCCGTGGTAAATATCCCGGAACCCTTAGTGAGCTTATGCAGAATGCCCTGGGCACTCTTTCATTATGGGCCAATGGCTGTGGGTTGAATGTGAACCCAAACAAAACCGAATTGGTTCTATTCTCTAGGAAATATAAACTTCCTCACATTGATCCTCCCACTTTAAATGGGTTCAGCTTGACTTTTACAGTAGAAGCAAAGTTTATGGGTCTCGTTTTGGATAGCAAATTATATTGGAAACCCAATATTCTGGAAAGGGTAAAGAAAGCTTCGGTAGCGCTATACTCTTGCAGAAATGCCATTGGGAAAGGATGGGGGCTGGAGCCCCGCATCGTACATTGGCTTCATACCGCAGTAGTCAGACCCATACTCTTGTATGGGGTAATAGTCTCGTGGCCTGCTCTGGACAAAACTGTTAACCAAAAGCTGTTGACAAAAGTTCAGAGAACAATCTCTCTGTGGATCAGTGGTGCACTGAGGAGAACATCCACTCAGGCACTAGAGACTCTGCTATTTTTGACTCCTCTAGATATCTTGGGGAAACAGTTGGCAGCTTGTATTGCCGTACGGTTGAAATTCATCTTAATGTGGACCTGCAACAATACAGGGCACTCATCTATTTTGTGCAACAACCAAATTCCCAAGTTCACCGACTATATTGTCCCGTCACTATCTTTTGACACAAAGTTCCGGACTAGGATCCCATCCAGGGAGGACTGGATGACGGGTGCAGTTTTGGAACCAGGAGTTATAAACTTCTTCATTGATGGTTCAAAATGGGACGGGAAAGTCTTGGCTGGAGTGTTCTGCTAGGAACTTCTGTTAAATCTCTCCTTCTGTCTCCCCGACTACTTTAGCATTTTTCAAGCTGAAGTAACTGCCATAATGGAAGTCGTATACTGGTTGAGGTATACTGTAATATCGGTTTGTGATATTCACATTTATACGGATAGTCAGGCTGCCATTAAATCGCTTCAATCACATCTCCTCACGTCGAAAGTAGTCCAGAACTGTCTCTCATCTCTTAACGAGATGGCAGATCTGTTCAACATCCACATTTTATGGGTGCCAGGACATTTCATAAGTACAGGGAATATAAACGTCGATAAACTGGCTCGACGTGGTACAATGGCTTTGTCAACAATTTAAAGTGAGTAAACTTTTAAATTGAAGTTAGTTGCGTACTCTTTATGCTTAGCTGAAACGTCCTAAGTGACCATCTTTGCTAAAGGTACAATGGTGGTATTTTTACAAGTCTAAATTTCAGTTCAAGGTTAAATGTCTTTTCCAATAATGTGATTATTATGCTTACCGCTGATTGTTACAGAATTATAGGCGTAATCGATGTTTTGCTTCTACTAGAATAGAACAATAATATCAAAATCTCTGTTGAGTCAGCCGACAAAATGTACAAAAATTTTAATGTATTTGATAATTTTTGGTCGACCAAAATTCAAATATGTATAGCAATGTATTTAGCAATAATAATTTGTAAGGTTTTTTAATATTAATATTATTAAATTATATAAATTTATATAATTGTAAATAATAAAATGTAAATATTGTTATTACGTTGTGCAGGTCTTACTCTCCAAGAATATATATAAAACGAGAAATAATTGTTTTCATTCCAATATTTACATTCGAAGAAAATTGAGAGACTACCAATGTGAATTATATCAGATTTTAAGACAAACTTTAACCATTTTTTTTGGTTCTTCAAGGTTATTGTCAATCCCGAACGTTATTATATTGACCGAACACGATTATTTCTTCGTTCTTCAAGCTTAGAAAGCTACAGTTTAATAGAGCAGCCATTCCGGAGGTTAGCAGTAATTGTCCGGGTTCGTCACTCGGTTCAACATTGGAAACGGATGGCGCAATTTTTAAGCAACTTTACGACTTTTATTTTGAATTTGTTATTCTTGTGGACATTGCTATATTCCAGTACTTGCTTCAAAAGTTGCCCCATAAGTAAATCTGCTGATCTGATTAAGTACATGTAAACACATTCTTACGAAATTGTATGTGCTCGTCAGTTGTTCATCAAGCAACGGTATCTAGCATAAGCCAGTTAAATGATAATGCATAATGGTCCATAGTTTTTGATGCCAATTAACGTTATATATTGCCATAAAAATTGCGCGATAGTTAAATCATTTGGCGTAGAAGTATCTTAGTGGGGTGAATGACGATGAGCTGAACGAAAATCCAGGACCTTAGTGTTCTATAATGAACTTCCTGAATTGAGCAATCCCTCACCAATTCCTGGAATCTGGCACACATGATGATTGACTGATCATGATTTGATTTATTCTAAGTAATTTTGTTGTTAGATCCTTTTGGTAATCAGGATTATTAATTTTTTTTTTTTTTGGTAATTCAAGCACAGTTAAGGGCGCATTTCTGTTATCTGATTTGTTTGAAGATCATTCCATTGTGTGGCGGTTGTAGTGGTGACCATTTACCTCGCTAAGTGGTGAATTTATTTATTTTGAGTTTGTTTTTTTATTCTTTTTGTTTCCATTTAACTTCCCATAAAATTGTTCAGCTCGTATTTTCATTAACACCAATAATTTGCGTTATCAATTTAATACATACTCTTATAATAATTATTTGTCTTCTTTATTGATTTTATATGTTTTTTTGTTAGTCGAATTTTGATTGATTCTATAAATCAAGAGGTATGAACTGATTATAACTTTATCAATTTCCT
This sequence comes from Tipula vernalis, assembly GCA_958295665.1. NCBI lineage: Eukaryota > Metazoa > Arthropoda > Insecta > Diptera > Tipulidae > Tipula > Tipula vernalis. The sequence goes on from OY282560.1 coordinate 196,659,765, forward strand.
AATTGTAACTTCTTGATTATAAGTCAATTCTTGTTGTATTGGTTAACACTAATTTTCAAATTCGCCAACCTACACTTTGATTTACCAAAATGGATTTATGTTCTCCACAAACTCCAAGTAGAATGTATTATCCGAAATATTGATAGTAATGAAACTGACTGGATCGCAAAAATGAAAGCTGCCATTAAATCAGAAGACCGGTATCCCTTCTTGCAGGCGTCAAGAACACATGTAACAAATGTTCAGGCAGAATTTACGCTATGCAAAGAAAAGGCTGACTTCTTTGAAAGGAAGCTCATTGAAGAAAATTCCTTAGAAGTGCTACGAACATTAAATGCACGGGTATTACATTGGTTTAGACGAACACTGAGACTCAAACGTTGCCTCAATCCAGATAGTTCCGTTGCTCGGGTAATTTCTCAATTTAGAAGAAGTCGAGCGGCTATAGACCGAAAGATAGACCAGCATCTAGCGACATCCACAGGCGATCTATCGCTAACAAACCCGGATAACTGATTCCGCACTTATACAGGTCCATAAATCATGGCGGCCCATCAAAATTACAGTCTTTGATTTCACCGATTAAGTACGATACCGTAAGTTCTCAATGAGAGACTTTGGGTGATACAGACAGAAGCTCCTCACCCGCAATTGAGAGAAGAGGTAGATCGTATGACATTGATTGTCTTCAATCTTTAACTACTGAAGCACAACAGTGACAGTAGCAAACTGTTCTAATGTTCAAGAGGGGCTTAACCAGCATAACAATCAATCGTATTATAACCGATATGTTACCCGAAGGGATAGGATACCTGCCTATGAATTGGAGGGGTTGCTACCCTGATTTCTTAAAGATAATAATGAAAGGTGGTTTTGGATCTACCTGCGCAAGAAACTTCAAGCTAATTCAAACGTCGGATCGCGAAACTAGAACGATTATAGAATCAAAAAAACAGAAGCCAAATGAATCCTTTGTTAATTTCCTACTGGAAATGGAATGCTTAAATGGTCTCGTGGAATCTGAATTTTTCAGATTTTTACCTGCTCGAAATAATACGAGAAAATATGGATCCCGCTTTGAAAGTGCAACCTTGTCTTCTTTAATTGGATCAACGGATGACTTGCGAGTGATATGCGAACGATACGAGAAATTATGGGCCAAGTCTGGTCATGACCCTCGTCAGTTGACCGAAATAAAACACCGTAGATATCTAGGTGAGTTACATTCATCCTTGGGAAACACCGCTCGCCTGGAAGAACGTTATGGAAATTCTGAAACGTAGAATTCGAAATTTACTCTTATCTAGAAGTCGATACCAGCCTCTCGAAATTCAGTGGGGACAAGCAGTTCCAGGTTGCTAATCTATTGGAATTGTAAGGACTTCGGCCATAGGTACCAAGACTGTTCTTATGCTATCAAAAGCATTTTCTGTTTCGGTTGTGGGAAACCAGAGGTAATTAAACCACATTGTTCTATTTGTCAGTCGGCAAGCTCGGGAAATGTCAACCCGGTCACAACCATGTCGGGGGTATTGCGCTCGGTAAGCACAAGTGCAATCTCGATTACATGCTCAATAGCACTGAGAATACGAGCCGAGCCAACCATTCGTTAACTAACCTTCGTACGCTTACAACCTCAACGATAGCAACTAATTACTTTACAAAAAACTCTAGCAATGTATATATACAAACCGAAAATGACTTAGCAGTCCAGATACCAACTTACCGTTCATTTAAATTGCTTCGGACGAAAAACAAGTTACAATGTATTGTCAATTATTGGAAGAAACGTAAACCACACAGTAAAATCTGCTCTTCAACTATTTTGTGCACATTAAATGACCCTAGACCACACGTCACTATAACAATATTTAATCAAACATTAACTGGATTACTTGACAGTGGCGCTTCGATTAGTATACTCGGGCATGAATCAGAAATCCTTTTATCTAGAGCCAAAGCCTCTTATGTTAAGATGATATCCTGCGTAAAAACTGCAGATGGTACGAAAAATAAAATCCATATAGCTATATTGATGTGCCGGTTACTAACGGACAAACGCAAGTATAATTAGATTTTATATTGCACCAGGTTTGGAAGGCAGAATTTACCTGGGAATCAACTTCTGGAAGGCTTCCTCTATCGCCCCTGCTATAATTAGTGAGCTAGAGACACCTGAAATGGACATTAATCAATATAAGTTGACCGCAGACCAGATTCGTGGATTGAAATCACTACTACTTGTCACTACCCCCATATCGCCAGCCATCGAAAAATTAATTTACGATGAACTCGACTGCCTGATTTATATAGGAGTAATAGAGGAAAGTTGCAGTTCCTGGTCTTCGCCGGTAGTATTAGTGCGGAAACCCAATGGTAAGGTAAGGCTTTGTCTGGATTCTAGAAAGCTTAACACTTTGACAAAGAAGGATGCTTATCCTCTCCCTTTGATTGATGGATTGCTGGGCCAATTATCGGAGACTAACTATATCAGTGGGATCGATCAGAAGGACGCTCCCAGGCAGATTCCGCTGGAGGAATCCTTTACGGTGTCAGACAGGCCATGATCGAATATTTGTCTACCTAAACATTTTGCTTTCCTAAAATTATTATCGGGATGGTTGTAGAGTGCCGGACTCACTATAAACATTGAGAAGAGCCGGTTGAAATATCTGGGCTACGTAGTTGGAGAAGGAGGCCTTAAAACGAACCCAGATAAAATACAAGCCATTATAGAATTTCCAGCTCGTCTTTTGGGAATGTTGGGTTGGTATCAGGGCTTCATCCCAAATTATGATAGCATAACAGCTTCCATTACCGACATCCTTCGTAAAGGCAATAAGTTTGTCTGGATTCCCGAAGCACAAATACCTTTTGAACAATTTAAACATCTTATCACTTCGGCTCGTGTCTTAACAAATCCAGATTACACACAACCCTTTTATATAAAATACGATTCTAGTAGGTCGGGGATTGGCGAAGTGCTTTTTCAACGCACACTGAAGGACCTAGAACGACCAATAGACTTTGTTTCGGAAAAACTGAGTCCCGTGCAGAAGAAGTATACGATATCGGAACTTGAATGTTTGGCGGCGATCATCCGTATAAAAAATTTCGCGCATATATCGAAGGTTTTCCCTTCACGGTTATAACCAACCACTCATGCTTAAATTGGCTCATGGCCCAAAAGGACTTGAGCGGTCGTCTCGCTCGATGGATCTTAAGGCTCCAGTCATATAATTTTCATATTCAGCATGAGAAAAGGATTAGGAATGTGGTGACGCCTTTCACTTATGTTTTACGTTTATAGAGGAGCTTAGGGAAGATTGGCCAAAGATAATAAATGTTCTTGATCTTGGTGCCGTAAAATTTGACGATCCTCAGTTCAGTTTCGAAGCTTGCTAACTGCCTAAGCTGATAAGTATCCAGCATTTAGAGTGGCTGACGACAGAATTTTCATAAGAACCGATCCTAGATCTGACAATTCCTCTAACTGATTTGCGGGTGTGGAAAATTCGGGTTCCGCAACCACTCACTCAGAAAGTTGTCCACGAGGAACATGATATCGCTACAGAAGCTCACGGTGGAATTAAAAAACTTTGGATATACTAAGGCGCTACTACTTTTGGACAAAAATGGGGACTCAGGTGTCAATGATTGTACGGGCTGTAAACTTACCAAGAGTAGCAATAAAATATCCAAACCACCCATGGGAAGCCTTCGGCTTGTTCATAGTCGGACCCTATCCCCTTACTGCCAAAAAAAAAGCGAAAGAACCTCAGAAAATACGCAAGACGAAAATACATCTCATAAAGCGCGAATATGTAGTGTATTTGGCATAAATACAGATCTTAAGTTTAAAAATTTCCCCCTTCAGTTTTTTCATCAATATTTTCTTATTTCTTGCTGACGTCATTACACGCAACTACACTCGATAAATTCATGGGTTTATCAAGTGTAACTAAAAAATAAGCTATAATTGTAATTATTTATTGCTCTAACAACTTAAAATGTGTATTTATGTTAAATGCACTACACATTCGCACTTTATGAATTTTTCTTTTTTTTTTTTTTTTCTTTTCACATAGAATAAAAGAAATTTAAAATTTATCGAGTTCTAGTGCAGTTCTCATGGAAAACACGACTTAAATACATAGTTTTTTTAAACTTTTTACTTTTTAAGATATTTGCAAAATAAATTTTCTGGTCCAAGGGAATTTCCAGTTCCGGTTAGCCGATTTGGAGTAAAATTCAATGGAACCTCTAAATTTATCAAAAAAGCTTAAATCTGAAGTTTCAGTTCGATTGGTTAAACCATGTGGGCTGTAGAGAGGACACAGACCAACAGACTAACAGACAGACACCATTTTGAAACCCACTTTTTCGGACTCAGGGGACCTCAAAAACTTATTTTACTAGAGTAAAAGAAAGTAATACTTAATCTTTGCTTTGCGATTTTTTATTCAAAAATTCACCAATAGCGTCAATTGTTGTTAGTTTGAAAATTTTAGAATTTTCATCCCTTCTGGAAAGAACGTTGTTGCGCTGGGACCAAACAAACTTGAAATTGAGTTGAGTTTTCTTTGATTTAAAACGGAGAGATGATCATTAGTTAGAATGTTGGTATTTCCATCTAAGTTATCTAGTTTTAGATCGAATGTAATTATATGACGATTCAACGCATCCCCTTTTATGTTAAATACATCAAACATTTTTAATTTGGTTAAAACTGCATCACGTTCAGTGATTAGCGGAGGAATTTGAGATGCAGCCATGTTTAAACGCTTTGAGATTATGTCAAATTTAGGGAATGAGTTTTTCACTTTACTTCACTTAAGTCCATGTGTTTATCACCAAAATTACAACTTAAGTATTATTATTATAGATCTATGTTGCTGAACCCTGCTTAATTATCCGTCCAGTCGATATTCAGTTTCTTAATGAACTTGATAATACTGCCAGCCGGTATGTGATACATACTATCTGGGATTAATGCTGTCCCTCCTAAATGTTTATTACAGCATGTAGTTCCGTTAGAAAGACGGTAGAATTGGAACCCAAAGACTTCGATAGGGTTATCCCCCTCCCGTATATTCCCACCCCCTCCTCGTATTCCGTTTGATTTTACTCTTAAGAGTTGCTGGGAATTGCAAATCGCCTGTAGGTCACCCAGCTTTACCACAGGAAGGCTAAATAAAACTGGAGGGTGCCTGGTATCCAGAATCCGCATACTTTGGACTGATTAAACTATCAGCCATTCATCCATCGGCATATGCTGTACCACCTTAGATTAGAGTCTTTTGTCAAGGTTTTCTCCTTTAGCGCCGTACTTTAGCCTGTGCCAAATGGCAAAAATATGCAAAATGGCCTTAGTTACCAGTGGTTGCCATGAGAAGGCAACACGTTCAGTTCCGAATTGTGAACAGGTTACCCCTTACACAATTGTACCGATCACGCAGCTGCCTATTATATGACCAGAACAGCTCACGTGATGCGCACCTAACTGGAAGTTTAAGGAGCTAATCACTTACAACTTAAAAAAGTTATTTATTTATTAATAACGTTAAGTCCATGATAGCTGTGGACATCTAGTTAAAACGTTATTAATTTGAAAAATGTAGACTATAAAGCTGCTTTATAATTTGTAAAAATTCGTTACCATGCAAGATGGTGAAAAGGTACTTAAATTCCACTGGGTTAAACAGTCTAGAATTATTATTTTCATTTTCATATAAATAATACTTCGTTCTGAAGCCCTACATGAAGGATATTTGGAGATTAACAATCATACATTTTGGAGTATGTGCATACAAAAACTGTTCAAAATTTTTTCTGGGTATTTATAAAATTTTATATTTGTTTTTACAATGTTTTATACTCTCATCCATATAAAATATCCATATTTACGGTATTTAGCTGTTAGCTCTTGGTGTACGATGGTAAAAAGTTATATACCAAACGCAAAGATAATGCACGAGTATAACAATCACAATTATATCCGTCATTATTATAATCATAATAATAATAATTATTAATATTCAACATTTTTATTTGCTTAGTGTATAACCAACAACAATATTTTTTTTTTTTTTTATATAATTCAACGTTATATTTCAAGAAGTTTTTCAACAATTTTATTCGGTTGCTTACTTTTACGTTATGAAAAAAAAAACAAAAATGTTAAAAAAATATTAATTTGTGAATGTAATTGTTAAAGTAAATTGTGTAGAATAAATATGTTGTGCGAGGGTGAATAATTTCATTTTTTTTTTTTTTTTTTTTTTTGTAACAAGAAAATTATTTCTCCAGAATTTATTATTTAGGCAAAAAAAAAAAAATTCTTGGAAAGATTATTAATTACATTCCAAGGATTCACAAACATCAAATGAACACCTATTATTGTTATTTTTTTAAATACAACATATTTTCTTGGTATTTATGTTTTCCTTCACATCTTCTATCCAATTAAAATAAACGCAGAAAAACTGAAAAATGTTTAGAAATGTTTTTTCTGCCTTAGTATATTGCCTAGACAAATATTCTTACGTTTGATACCAGGCGGGAATTATTCAACATAAATGTTTTAAATTGATGCTAATCCTTTCTTGAGTCATTAGTTAACCTGATCAATGTACCAAAAGCTAAATGGGGAAAAGTGGCTTACCTAAAGGTGAGAGTTTTAAAATAATGGTTGGTAACAAATAAAAAATAGAATAAAAAAATGTCTCAGTTCAAAAATGTCTTTCATTGCAAAAGTTTTATGGCTAATTTATTAAGCACCTTCTTGAAAGAAACACCCTCATTAAGATTTCAAATAAGCCTACTGTCTTCCACCGTAAAAAACGCCTAGGCGCTTTATTCGGGAGTAGCTGAAAATATGAACATTTTGAAAATGAAGGAAAAAAATTAAATAAAACGCCCATTTAAATAAAACGCCTAAGCGCTGTATTTGGAAATTCGAATACCACTAAGAAAATAAAAATAAATTTTCAATGTAAATATCATGTTGTTTTCGTGAAACAAGGAGTATAAGGTAAGTTTGCGCCAAAATTTCAAGTTTTATAGAAAGGTACCCTTCAAGCAACTCGAAAAAAACGAAATTGATGATTGGAAAGTGGGAAATGCGATACCTACCGCCCGAAAGGGAAGATTCGTACCCGTTAAAAAAACCTACATATGTAGCTTTGATATACCATAGTAATCTATATCATATAATATTTGAGTGAATGATCAAAGCTAGGGTACAAAGCATTTTTTTATCCGATAGAGCACATGGTCCACTTGTTAATAAAACTATTAGATTTTTGAAACCCAATATATATAATAAAAGCTTGTTATTTGTGTATTGGGGACACAAAATGTAATGGATAACACATTGTACAAAATATAAACCGAAATAGCTAATTGTATCATTGTCATTGCTAGCTGCTTCCGTTATCAACTTGTAGGTAAGGAAAGGGCTCAATTCTCTAATTCATTCAATGAAAAATTAAATATGTATTCTGTGGGCCGATTCTTGATCCCTCGATTCCATTGACTGTCGAATTATTTTGAAACTTAAAAAATTTAGTGATTAACCGAACTTGCCTTGTAAAAATTTAGAATTTTACAAATTAAATTTCATTAAGAGCCGAGTAAAAACGTTTTACTTACAGTTAAGAATATCTGAGCTATTACTTTTAGAATTTGTACTTGTAAGCCTGCGAACTGCAATGAAGATGTGAAAGTCTGAATATGTTATTTCCTTTTCGTTGGTAAGCGTCTAAATTGTCTGCGGTCAAGATTAAAATTCTAAATACTTTTAAAATAAATAAAAGAACCTATGGCTTAGAGGCCGGAATCGGGCTTATCGCTTCTCAACTGGTACAACAAGTTTTGTTGAATGTAGAGGTGGTCAGCCCGACGGACGATTGTGTACTCAAAATCGTTGTTTCATGTTTGTTGATGCATGGTTGTGGTTAAATGTTGGTCTGTGGCTAGAATCGAACTCAAGACTGCATGTTGTAAGCAGCTCTATTAATGCTCTATGTTTGACAACGAACATTTCTTAAGCCTTCATAAAATAATTCTGAAAAAGAGTTGTATGAGAACTCTAAGAAAAAATTATTTTTTACCTGGTATAGTAAGAAAATTCAATAGTTTCATTATTTTTTCACCACATCATCATTCTTCCTTCCAACCATGTCAAAAACGATGATTCTGCTGAGCTTAAATTCACTCGGTATTTCAACTTAAAATTAGAAATTTTCTTTACAGAATACTAATTTACCGAACAACCTATTATACTAATAAAAAAACACCGATTTTTGGCCAAATGCCTTGAAAAATATTAAATTCTTGGATTTTAAGACGAACTAAATTTGTATGGGTTCGAAATTACACGTTTCATTACACTATCAAGATTAACCTTTCATCACTTTCCGGGTTAAAAATTTAAAACAAATCGACGTTTAGGAATTTTACAGAAATTTGGAAATATTAACAAAATATCAGAAATTCAGGAGGCCCGTTATGAACTTGATGCGAAGCGGATCGCATTTCGCATTTTCATGCGATTTTGCATTTTTATATTATAAAACACCCTTTTCGCATTTAATCCACTCTTTATCGAATGATGCGCTAAATTATAGAATATGAAACGGATTTTTGCGAAAATAAAATTGAAAAATGCGACTGCTCAATAGCCGGCGAATATCGCATTTGAGTAGTGAAACATTATTTTGTGCAGCGATAAAATGTGTTTAAATGATAATTAATATTTTTCTTCTTTTTATCAAATTTACGGTTTTGTTTACTCAAAAATAATTTTTATTTGAATATTCATACAAACAATTGTTTAAGAATTCGTACCAATTTTACCCAATAAACAATAATTGGCACAAGCTCGTGCTAATTTTTCTTTGTCATGACGAGTGGAGACCGGCCATCAATTCATTTCACTTGATTCAGTTAATTCAGCTAACTCTGTTAATTCATCCCATTCGAAAGTGCCTCGTCTATAATTATATTATCGCCATCTACGATGCCTTCATTGACATTTGGTTGGTGTACATTATTGTTATTCCTTAAAATTAGGTATCTTGCTGAATTATCATTTGTGCTATTCGAATTTTTATCTACATCATGAGAATCTTCGTTCTTACCACCCCGAACGTAGCCCCTCGAACTTTCCGTTTGTTTTGCTCTACTTCTTACATGATCTATATGACGCTTTAAACGTCTTCCGTTCGTCAGTCTACATATATAATTCCGCGGGCCTAACACTCTAATTACCAGGGCGTTAACCCATCCTGGCTTGTTAACTACGGTGTAGTCCCTTACTATTACTTCCTCTCCTATTGTAAATTTTCTTTCTGATGAACCGCTCAAACTATCTTTCATGTCAAATTCGTGTGAATCGCTATTCTTTTGCTTCAAAAGATCAAACCTCAATCTAGGATTATACTTCAAAACTAGGGTTTGCAAAAACCCGGAAATTTTAAAACCCGGGTTTTCGAGTTTAAACCCTGTTTTTTTTTAATTTCATTAAAATAACAAAACTATTTAAAATAGAGTCAGTAATTCAATTTTATTCATAAAATACTAAAATAAATAAACAGTTCAATCATAAAGTAAATTAAAAATCAATTGTTTAATACATTTAAATTAAATATGTCTAATATTAATCTTAATGCAAAATTTTAATCGTAACGCAAAAAACAAATATTTTAAAAATGCTAAAGCATGTATTGCATTATCACCCAAGTGTGTTCTGGTTTTAGTATAAATATTACCTGTTATTGAGAATACTCTTTCTGCGTCATTCGAAGTTGGCGATATCGATAGTAAAGCTCTATATAGATTTTCTGAGTGGTTGGTTCTTTCACCTAAAAACTCGAACATTACGCACTCTTTTTTAAATAAATTAGCACTTTGGAAGGTTGGTTTTGATTGCTGCAAAGAGGCAGGTTTAATGGCCAAATTCAATTCTTCGGCTATTGATAGTTTGATAGAAATGTCGCAACATTCAATTGGTAAATCATAGGTGGTTGCTGATGTAACGTTAAATAAACATTTAAACAATTTTCAATCTTTGTGACTTTGTACTATACGGAAGGGTATCTCAACTAGACGGGTCTCTTAGATAATGTATCAATGACGTTAAACTGACATTTCTAAGATCTATAATTTACTTTGTTTCTTTTGTTTCGAATAATGGGCGAAAGGAAAAGATCTATAAAAATAAAATGAAAATCCTAGAGATATATCATTCGTTTTTAAATAAAAACCTGGCGCGTGTAAAAATCCGGGTTTTCGAATTCAGAAAATAAACATTTGACCCGTGTTTTCGAACCTGAAAACCTTGCGCACAGGTGATAAACTATATATAACTTTTCTATATTATCCTCAACAACATCGTCCTATCTTCAGCGGAATTTATCTGTTTCTGTTTTAATTAATTCATTTTAATTATAATGTATTTTGAATAGAATTTATTTTGAAATATAAATCCGGGTTTTTATCAAATTTGCAAAAAACCCGGGTTTTTGAGACCGGGTAAACCCGGTCAGCAAATCCTATTCAAAACCTGTGTTGTTGGCTTAATTCCACTCGTACAGTGATCTATGATCCTATATTCAATGAGAAAATTATTAGGGACCTCCTCTAGATCAATACCATAGTCTCCTTTTTTTTTAAACATAATCGACTTAATAGCATTTCTCACCGTCTTGACTGCCTTTTCCGCTGCCCCATTCGATGCTGGAATCTCTGGTGCTGTGTTTGTTATTTTAGTACCATGATCTCTCGCGAAATTTTTGAATATATCCGCAGTAAACTGCGTACCATTGTCCGAAACTAAATGACTTGGATACCCAAATCTAGCTATTACCTCTTTAAGTTTCCTTAGCGTAAATTTCGCCATTGCGTGTCGTATCATAAATACTTCGAGCTATTTTTTATTATAATTAATAAATATTTATCGTTAATTGGTCCGGCATAGTCTAAATGCAATCTTTCGAATGGCTTATCCGGAATGTTCCACAAAATACAATCCGATAGACATGCCCCACTACCTTTGATCAAGATTTCTATTTCCATGCCCATAGATGGCCATTACACATATGATCGCAATAGACTCTAGGTTTTAACAATACCCAAGTGACTTACGTGTACTTCACGCAATATCAGCGCCCTCAATCCCTTAGGTATTCGATGTCCCCTAATTAGAATTCCATTCTCAACCGTTAATTACGTTCGGTTTCTCAACAATCTCTTAAATTCGTCCTCATTAGGAATTTCGGAAAACTGATTGTTTTGAACTGCCTTTATAACCGCCATCATTACCTCATCCTTTATAGTTTCTTTGTACAGCGTTTCATACTGAATTGGAACGTCCGTATTTTAACCCACAAAAACAAATAACTTGTATAGTTTGTAACGATAACTATTTATGGTAGCGGACTGTATTTAATTTAATTGTTTTCTTGGTCCAATAATTAAGTAAAACTCTTCAATTCACTTTAAATGCGTTAACAAATTTTATTTGGTATACAAGTTTTATTTTAATGTGTTTTTTAACCTCACTAATCGTGGCGATCTATTTCGATATACACCCTTTGACGGTCGATGCAAAAAAGAGTCAATATAATTTTATGTTTTTACAAGATAATTTTATAAACTATTTCATATACCTAAATCTAGGTGGCTATTATGTTCTACTATGCTATTATCGAACTGTAATACAAATTTTATAACACTTGGTAAACGTCAAAGTTTAAGTAAACATATAAATTATTGTTTTTGTTTACTTTTACAATTAAAATAAATTGTTATAAAATAGGAATATAATAATACATAAATTATGGCCACTTCGATATCTTAAAGATAAGTTTTTTTTCTTATATAATATTAGAAGATTTATAATTATAATTTTAATACATTAATTAATTTATTTTTAGGTTAGGTTCAATACTGGAACATATCAACAAGTTACAGGTAAGTACAATATATGAGAATTATAATGAATCATTTTCTAACCTTCCTTAATTTATTTTCTTTTAGGTATTATATGTATGATGCACCATCTCGTTAAATCTTCAACACAACTGGCTAATTAATGTACAATTATATAAAATAAAGTTTTGAAATAAGTTATTAAATTGAAGTGTTGTTTATTTGGAGATTTGGAAATGACGGTACTAAACAACAGCTGTACTTTACGAACATGTATCATTGTCTAACTTTGTAGGCAGTGGCTCTATTGAGATTCTAGATAACAGGTCCGCTTGATTCTTATCCGAATTAACATGCTTTATCGTAAAGTTAAAAGCAGATAAATCAACCGTTCATCTTTGCAATCAGCTGGCCGACATCTAAGGAATACCCTTCTTTTCCCCAAAAATGCCAAATAGTGGCTTATGGTCTGCCACCAGCGTAAAGTAATTTCCAATTAAGTACTGGAAAAATTTCTTCGTTCCGGACACCTATTGCTAGAGCTTCCTTTTGTATTACCTCATAATTTTTTTCTGCCTGGGTCAATATTCGTGAAGCAAACTCTATAGGTCGTTCCGTTCCATCTGGATACAAATGTGAGATTAGTGCTCCAATTCGGATATTGGAGGCATCATAGGTTAGATTTAAGGGAACCTTTGGATCGTAATGGAGCAATACGACGTCTGAAATTACCTCCGACCTTACGAATGTATAAATATCTAATTCTATTACTAATTTACTATTTTATCCAATTTATTGATACATGCACCGTTAATTATACCATAAATTTTGTTCCCTGAATTACTTTCTGCGTCGCTCACTGCCCTGATATAACCCTTATTTCCACCCTGGTTTTCCGCTTTCCTTTTAGACACGGATGCCATGTGACCTTTTCCCTTACATTTGCTGCAAATACAACTTTTGTACTTACAATCCTTCTCAAAATGATTGTTATAGCCGCAGTGTCTGCACCGATCATACTTAGCACTCGGATTTCATTGTTTCGTTGACGTTGTCGTATTGGAATACCCTCTATTTTGTTCTTTTATAGTGTTAACCTCTTCGTCTTGAAATAATTCCATAAATATTCTCTTTTCTTTCCAAACAAAAGTTTGTTTCGAGCAATATTTATTTAAAATTTCGTATAATCTCTCCAATGGTACACTGGATGGATCCGATGGTGATGTTAACTTATATATCAACGTGTAAGTTGATTCGTGTAGAGCTAACAGCAACGTGGCTTTCTTTTGCTCGTCACGATTGTTATGTTTCGTAATCAAACACATATTGGTTTCGTTTTGTTGTGCTTACACACGTTTGTTCTCTACTGTGTTACAAACTTAAAATATATAAACACATACTTCAAGATGCCGGAAGTTATTTTCTTCCATGAAGTTGCATCACTTATTTGTAATAGGGCTGCACGAAAACCCTATACAACACAATATCGTAAAATAGATTCCAAAATTTTAGTAAAATAATTATTTGCAGTGAACAATATGCAGCTAATATATGCAATATTTTATTTGAGCAAGGAATTGTAATTGGAATTGGAATTTAATTTTCATCAAAAGAAATGACAAAATGAATTCTTATTTGGAATTGGATTTATTTCCAAAGGTTGGTAGCATTTTGTATGTGGGACTTGCGCGTCATTTTAAATTTAATGTTCTTTTTCAATCAATTATCTGTCATATACTTATCCTTACATATTCAATAAATATGTAATATGCCATAATTAATATAATTCCATACTTAATAATCAATATATAAATAATATTCCAATATGAACGAAATAGCATTTACATCAAACCGAAAAATATAACCTTAGTGAGTATTTGGATTGAATATTCTCTATTTTTATAAACCATACGAAACAAACTCTTTGAGTAAATATATTAATTTTTTCAATGTTAATAGCTCTTCGAGAAGAATATGGAGCCTTACAGAGACACGAACAGTATTGGTTTTTATTAACAACAGAAAGGCCGAGTTCGAGCATTTTACAAATAAAAAAAATTGGTCCATGATCATTTGGCGGAAGATTTAACATCTTCCCGTACTTTATATTTTTAGGAAATATTTTACATTTACGTTTGTTTCAGGAAATTCCCTTTGCACCGGAAGAAATAAAAAATAGAATAAAAGTTTTAAAATCTGCTGCCTATATTATTATGCTATACCAGACAGCACTGATGATAGAAGTGTCGGAATGATAAAAGTGTCGAACAAATTAAAGTATAAAACCTGTATATTTCGATCGCATTATTTTTCCATGCCTTAAATCAAAAAAGATTGAATGTTAAAAATCACCAAATATCCAAACCATTGAAAACGATCAGTTTTTTATTTTTGCTAATGCCCGATAGATGTCGATACAAGCTAATTTATCAATTGCGCCCTGTTTTCTGCAATTTCTGTATATGCGATACTGTATTTCAGTTTAAATTTCATAATTTTTAATATCAATTAATATTTCAGTTTTTTTTAATGTTTACATAAAAATATTGTATGATTTATGATTTATGTTTAAATATTTTCATTATGAATTAGTTAATAAATTGATTAACGATCAACATTTTTTCCCACAAACAAATATTTTATAACTCATAAAAATTTGGAATCTGCTTGATTTCAGATTTTGTTGTATAGCTTCTAGTTAAGCAATAAAATTGTACAGAATTTCTTCCTCGTCTGTTTGTTATAATAATGTGCATAATTGTGTCATCTGTATACATGGAATTTTTATATGTAATCATTACTACATAGTTTAGATAGAAATCATAAATTTGATGTATTTTCAATATTTTTTTTAAGTAATTTTAATTCAATTACATGATGTATCTATGTACATACATGACAAACATATGTAACAATAAAACAAATTTTTGAAAAATTATAAATAGATTAAAATATTTAGACCTACATACAAAATATATGAGTCAAGAATTTATGAAACTATTTTAAAGGTCATGTAAGTAACATTGATTAACTATAATGATGTAGACCGAATTTGTTCTTTTTACTCAATTTAGCCTCTTTTCTAATTACAAATATTTATTATATTTATTGGAATTTTGTTTGTAAATATTTTAATTAAAAACAATTTGGCCAAATTTAAATTAATTATGTGCGCGCTCGTAAAAAAAATTCTTAGCAGATTTGATCAGCTATGTTATTTATGTTTTACGTCTTTATTACGTAAGAATGTAGATAACAAAAAAATTACTATATTCATCGAATTGGTGACTTACTTTTTGATTATTCTGAAAATGCAGACAAACCCGATTGTAATTAAATAATCCGACTGCACTCAATAAATGTGTAACAGATAATAATTGAAGGAGCGAGGATATAATACACAACGAACTAGCTATGTGTTTTTGTGATTCAGTTTTGTCGATTGACGTACATTTCATCATTTGATCGATTTTATTCCATTTAATAAACATTAACGTTAATTTATCAAAGCAAAATTTCTAACAACGTTAATAATAAAATTTGCGTTGAATATTAAGAATAACAAATTGAAACTTGATGGTTGGTAACACAAACAAAAAAATAACATACAGATTTAGCTATGCCATTAAAATAATTAACCTTAGTTTTACGATGAATTTTAGATAAAAACGGAATTTTGACTAATGTAGGAATGCCATTGATTGTAAATACTAATCGATTCACGGTGCTTAAAAAACTTAAACTCTGTTTCGAAATTAGAAAAAATAAATTTAACAGTTGCAAATAATTTAAATTTGTAATCTTGTTGTTTCTGGGGTTTGTTTATACAAATATAGCAAACTGAACTAAATTGTCTGATAAAGGGGATGTTAAATTACTTTTAATTGAATTCTGAACTTCAAAAACTTTAATTCGTGGGGTAACACTTATCCAAAAAAGTTAGTGACAGTACTTATTTATATAAAAATTATTCGGCAATGACAAATTTTCAATTGATTTTTTCGGCTTTTTTATAGACCCTCATAATATATCTACTGAAAAAAATTAGAAATATCTTTCCCCCCTCCCCGTAATTTTAGCCCAAGGCCCAAAGAAATATACCAATGTATTACACTGCAAAAGATATATTTTTCTGATTTACCAAATCGAAAATATTGGGATTGCCATGAACAATTAATGTATTTGTCTATAAAAAAGCTAAAAAAATCAATTGATTACAGACAGACAAATTAAATTCGTAATAAATGTTCGTGTGGGTATAATACACACACAAATGAGGTTTCGCCATAGGTTGTTTGAAATTTGATGTAGTGAATAATAATTCGCTATGTCAGTACGTTCTGGCCAGATACTTAATGTAAGTGGCTAGAGTGGAATTATTTGTAGTTTGGTCGTAGCTACCTGATGAGTAGACCAACTTTTCAGTACGAAACCAAACTACCAACATAAAGAATTCATGAAGGGTTCTCATTTTTGCAGAGTAACACATTGGTATAACTCTTTGAGCCTTGGGCTAAAATTACAGGGAGGAGGGAAAGATATTTTTACTTTTTTACAGTAGATATATTATGAGGGATTGGCCTCTTTATTTTTCTGATTTACCAAATCGAAAATATTGGGATTGCCACGCCATGAACAATTACGCATGTATTTTGAAACGGGGATAGAGATAAATCGGCCAATTGATTCCCTCTTTCGTATTTTTAAACGAAGATAAATCCACTAATTGAAACCTGGATTAAAAATGTATCCACGGATTTATACCTCGATATCGATGGCTAAAACAGTGGATACAGCTGTTTTTGAAAATTCGGAAATAGAAAAGGTAATTTATTTATTTTATATAAATATGTATACATATGTGTACATATATATATATGAAAAATACATAGTGAATTACAAATTTCAATTATTTAAATTAATATTTGATAATTTAAATTAAAAATGGAAAATAGTGAATCTTCGTACTCGTCATCAGAGTCTGTTGAATCAGATTAAGAGATAATATTAAATCCACGATTTAAGCATCCTAAAATATTTCACGATAGGATAGACATGGAGTTTTACAACGAGAAATAGTTTCGGTACCGATTTCGGTTTTCTAACGAAGATCTGGGACTGCTGGACTTTCGTGGATATCCTCTCACCATAATTCAACAAATTTTGTTATGTTTGATGTATTATGCTACAGGATCATTTCAAATTGTGATTGGTGATTTACTAGGTGTAAGCCAGAGTGCGTCTGGGAATATAATCCATAGTGTTTCAAGAGCTTTTGCTCGAAAAATAAAGATTTTATAAAGATGCCTGTGGGTGAGGAAGTTATTAAAACACAGCAAAGTTTTTGTAACAAAGCAGGAATACCTCGCTGTATTGGGTGCATTGATGGTACTCGAATATCAATCAAATCTCCTGGTGTTGACAATGCAGAATTGTATCGTAATCGAAAAGGATATATTCGATAATTACACAAGCAATATGTGAGACGCAGATGGTAAATTTCTCGATATTGTTGCAAGGTAATTAAATTTCAATTCATTCAATTAAGACAATTTTTGGTTCCTTGTTTAGGTGGTTTGGATCATCACATGACCACACAATGTTTCATTTTTCACATATAAAGGCTCGATTTGAGCAAAACGAATTCAGCAGTATGCTATTGAATGGTGATTCTGGTTAAGGATGCAAAGTATGTACATAATAAAATAAAAACAATAAAATGCCTATAAGGTCTTAAAAAGTTCACGTCTAAACGAATCTCTAGTCAAATTAAAATCAAAAACATCGTATGAATAATTGAAAAGTCGAGACGTGGTCAAGAAAAGTTGAAGTCCGAAAGTTGATAGTTTGTTGAGCCAGAATCGTTCAGAAGCATAAATATTGAATCGTTCGAGTAATTCAGCACAATCAGTACGATACAATAAAATGTCGCGAATAAATAAAACGAAAGCCGCCACCCGACGCTGTTCTAAACGCTGTAATCCCAAAAGGTTGCAGCGCTCATGATAATGTGGAATAGCATAATTATTCATCGATGGTGTACTGCGAAGTGCGTAAAAAACAAATTGCTTCTGAACGCTTTCAATTCTATCAGAATGGCACTTATAAAAAGGAAACCAAACCTGCGAGGCGTACTCTAGCGGAGAAGGGACAAAGGCAACATACAACGACTTTAATGTAAGCGGGTCACAAAAGTCCCTGCAGTTACGCTTTATGAAACCCAACATCATATAAGCCTTTGCTATAACAGAATCAATGTGCCTCACAAACGTTAGATCGGAAGAAAATACTACCCTAAGATCGGACATATACTATACCCTTTCCACGATTCCATTAAACAGCGAATACCCATGAAATACCGGACAGCGAATGCGATAGAAAGAAATAGTTTTACATTTCGCTATATTCAGGGACAATTTATTGTTAGCCGACCAGACACAAAATGTGTCTAAATCCCTTTGCAACCTAAGACAGTCAGATCCACTATAAATTGGTGCAAATATTTTCAAATCGTCTGCATACAGCAGGCAATGCGCGAACTCAAAGCACTGAACAACATCATTAATAAACAGTGAAAAAAGAAGAGGTCCAATATGACTTCCCTGTGTGACACCAGAGGTAACTCGAAATAAAACTGAGGACGAGTCATATGTAGATCTTAACATACTGCCATCGATCCGAAAGATAAGATTGAAGCCACTTAGTTGGAATGAATTGACAGTTCAATTTCCCAAGCTTATTGATAAGTATCGAATGATCAATCTTATCAAAAGCCTTTGAAAAGTCCGTGTAAACAACATCCAGTTGTTGCCTGATTGCAATACTGCTATGTAAGTGCCCACAAAACGAAATCAGGTTGGTCACTGTGGATCTTCCAGGATAAAAGCCATGTTGAGCAGGATAAATTAACGATTTCAAATGAAAAAATAGAAATTTTTGTATCAATTTCGAAGCATTGGTAGTTTCGGTAAAGGAGTGAGTATAGCGATCCCACGGTAATTGCTCATTTCACATCTTTTGTCCGATTTGAAAATCGGCCGAATGAAGAAAATCTTCCAAGGCTCCGGGAAAGCCCTTGTACGGAGGCTTTCGTTAAAAATAAACGCGAGAGGACAGCTAAACCATCCGCACAGTTTTTCATAAGGAAGGGTGGAATGCAGTCATGTCCTGAGCCATTATTCACGTCAAGTCGCGCCAAACTATCTCATCTACAGAAAACCTCAACAGACTTAATTCCGAACAGTCACTAAATTTAGTAATAGTAGTATGAGATTGCTCATAGACAGACTTAAAATATTTGGCCAACAAACATAAGGTGTTCGCCAGCTCCTACCAAAGGTAACACAATTGAATCAACAAAATTTGTAATCTCCACATAATAATTCAAGTTTGAGCCACTAGGAATATATACAGCGACCACGATCACGGAGGAATGGGCGACCTTTACACGGACTGCCATAATATCTAGTTGAGAATGACAAACGATCATCCCGTTTAAAATCGAACACTTCGCAGCAATCAGCACTCCTCCACCTTTCATGCTGGTTAGGAAGTTATAACGGTCTTTCCTATGGACTACATATTTGGATGGAAAATATTCCTCTCCTTATTAAAACTGGCTGTAAGCTAGGTCTCCCCAATAGTTATAATGTCGTAATCATTGTCAAGAACCCCAAGCCGACAGGCTTTAGCTTTGCCCGGAATGCTGGATGCATTGTGGTGATAAATCGACGTAAATGCCATTAGTTTAGGGTTCAAATGGCCCATGATAATACTGTTGCGGTTGTCACAATTGAATTCAAGTTCAATATTCGACGGAGTTATACTTGTGCTAAAGTGGTTATTATGTAGGTAGTTATTATGAATATTGTTATTATTTTTATTATTATTATTATTATAATTAAATTCCAAATTCATTCTGTTAGAGCTGAGCGTGGGACTAAAAAATTATTGTTCATTGATTTCTGACGTGAATTTAAAAATTCTTTAATCAAGACTCCAGAAGGCCACGCCGATGAATCAAGCATTTGGTCAAATTTGCTTACAGGAATACCGATTTTAAATAATACATAATCGCGATCATCATTACGTCGAAAGCAATATAATACAGGTTTCTCGACTACAAATTTGTTTTTGATATACATCATGAGATCATCATCAGTAACGTCCTTACATAATCGAGAAATAAAAATCCACCGTAGCGGCTCAACGGTTCATAACTTGCATTTAATTAAACAATTTTTTCCTTAGAGTCACAGTTGCACCTACAAAACTGCAGTTCTCCACAACATTGCGAATATTTAGAAAGCGGAAAATGCTCACGGCGATGAAGACCTAAATTTAATGATTCCGTAAATAGGTTCGAAGCTCAAGCTAATTTTGATGTTAGAGATGAAGTTTTCCGGAATTTAGCACAATAAATTGAAAAATGCCAACCTACAAATAATTACAAGAGTAAATGTTGATACTATACATTTCTTGATCTGCTTAATAAATAAACATTTTATTGATTTAATCATTAATTTTATTATATGTAGGTATCACATATTTTTATTTGACGTATTTCATCACATTATTTAAAAAAAATCACAAACTAAATTCATAATACGAGTATTTATAATATATACATAATTATAGCTTTTCAATTTTTTTCTTATAGAATTCCATCTTAATGGTGTTGAGCTTTATTCGGGACATTATTATGGATTACGGTTTGGGGTGATACTGTTTCCCACAATGCTCAAAATTATGCCTTCCTTAACCGTTTTTGAGCAAAGATCGCCTCGCGTTTTAAACCTCTCCAAACGTTCGACCGCCACATCTTTGCATACCTTTCCCTTTCAATTTTTGTAGGCAACTTTTAGTTGCCGTGTATTTTTTTTTTCACCAACACACCGCGAGTTATATTCTGTACGTACTGCCTCCCAAGCTTCCAATTTTTTTTTATTAGAAATCGAATCGGTATTTGTAGGAAAAAGAAACAAAAAAAATTGACTAATATCTTAGCAAGCAGAAATTAATTCGAAAATCGATACCGAATATCGCCGATTTTAGCTTCTTTTATATTTACGACACAAAAAATTCACGGATTTATCCTTGTTTACAATTACAAAAAGTAACCTCAGCTAAATCAGTGGATTATCGAAAACTGTAGATATTAATCCGCCGATTTATCCTTGTTTAAAAATACGGGCCTTAATGTATTTATCTATAAAAAAGCCGAAAAAATCAATTGATTACAGACACACAAATTAAATTCTTAATAAATGACAAATTTTGTAATAGCAAATTTTGACTGGTGTTGATCTACGTTAACTAAATTGCTTACTTGTATTTAATGCTACTAATGGGATTGATCTCGAAATAAACAATTTTTTAACATTAATATTTTGTCTACAATCGAAGGTAGCCGCATGCCAAAAGACCAGGTTTTTCGACACGCAGACTACACTAAAAAGATAAAATTTTGGCATCTCTCTTGTGAGTTACTAAATGTTTTTGTTGTTGTATTATTTTTGGTAACTTTTTAAGAATATAACACAAGAGAGATTGAAAACATTTTTATCTTTTTAGTGTAGACTACGTGTCGAAAAACCAGGACATAAATTTTGGTCGTCTCATGAGTCGGTGAGGCGAGAATTACCGGATCGTAATAGTATTAGTTATTGTGTGTGTGCTCGAATCCTCTTTTATTATTCATGCTCTACATGCTCTTTTTAGTTTTTCGTATAGTTATTTTGTGTTCTTTGTTGAGATTATTATTTCGTATACGAAATGAAATTTTTAAAGGGACACGAAGATGACGATGTTTGAAAAAAAAAATCAATTGACTAAAATGCAAAATTGTGTATTAAAATTTTATTAATTTCAATTAAAATTGTGTACAACCTGCAATTCGATATATTTAATTTCAAATTATTTATATTTATAAACAAAAATGTTGTTTTAATTTGATAATAAAGACGATGTAAAATAATGTATTTGGAAATCCCATATGATTTTGTTTACGTTCCATATGGCATTGGGAAATGTATAATATGCATGTAGTAGCCAGCAAGATAAACAGAAAATAAAGGAATAAGAAAATAGATTTTTAATAATAGGTACAAACATACAGGGTGTCCGGGTTTGGGATGCTGATCCGTCATGGGGTGATTCCTTGGTTCATTCTGAGAAACAAATTGTGTGTGGAGGGGGGATCCATTTTTGATATCCTTTGAGACACAGGGTGTTTAAAAAATTTGGTTCAGAAAAAAAGTACACCCAAATATTAAACTGTAACTTCCAAAATATTTATCGGAGAGCAACCACCTTAGTCTTATTTGGTTGGTAATCATATAGGCTATTATTAAAGTTTAAATAGTTATCTTGTATCTGCATCCGTTTGAGAGCTATGGTGATTTAAAGTAAAAAAAAAAATTTGTTTTTTATAAAATCGAGTTTTTCTCAAAAAAAAAAACCGTTATAATTTTTTCTTTTGTTTATTTAATTTTAATTTGTCATGATCTCCTCTACAATCCCTCAATACAAAGATTGGGTCGAGGAGTTATAAAAGGTGCTCAAAATGTCCTCCTTGTTTAAGTATGCCTTTGGTTATTTCAATTCTTGGTAATTCTTCCCTTATCTGTTGTGCTGCTGTGTGTATTCGTTGTATAAGTTCTTCTTTGGTTTCAATTTCTTTGGAGTATACAAGCGCATTCATCCTTCCCCATACATAAAAATCCAATACCGTAAAATCGGGGATCTTGCAGGCCAATGAATTGGACCATTTCTTCCAATCCAATTATTTGGATAATTTTCGTTAAAAAAATTCCTAACATTATTATGGTAGTGACAAGGTGCACCATCATGTTGGTATGTATGCGAGAATCTACTTAAATGGGAACATCATCAAAAAGGAGTGGCAAATCGTTTTGTAAAAATTGTAAATAACGTTCACCATTTAATCTAGGTGGTAATATGAATGGTCCAATTAATTTATCGCTAATTACACCAGCCCATACGTTTACACTGAATCGGTGCTGAAATGATATTTGTTTTTTCGAATGAGGATTTTCAGCAGCCCACGTGTGTAGATTGTGAAAGTTTGTTATGCCATCTCTTGTGAATTGAGATTCATCCGTCCATAGGATACGTTTCACAAAACTTGCATTCTCCAAATTCCTTTCCATCAACAAATGACAAAACTCCAATCTTGTAGTGCGGTCTATCGGTAATAGTTGTTGAACGGGTGTTGTATGGTATGGATGAAGATTCTCCTTGTGGAATACTTGATGAATTCGATAGCGAGAGACGTTTAATTCTAAAGCGAGCCTCCTTATGCTAATAGAAGGATTTGCTGTTACATTACGGATTATACCTTCGTCGACATCCAAATGGTTTGGTGAGACTGAATGGGGCTCCGCCCGGGTATTCGATCTTCTTACGATATTTGGCAGTCTCCTATAAATATTTATAAATACTCTTGCGTCAGGAATGCGACGTGTTGGAAATCTGAGTTGATATACATTGCGAGCTCGTGCTGCATTACCATCGCAAAATCCGTAAACAAAATGGATATCAATGTACTCCTCACCTGAGAACTGTGCCATTATAATATTAATTTTATTAAATTAATTAAAATTTTGATTCACAACACTGATACAACACTAGATATTATCTCGAAACTAATGACTGAATCTGAAAATATTTAGTTTTTGTTTTTTCAACATTTAAACAAATGAGTTGATAATCATCGCCTACTGTTTTACAGATCAAAATAAAATTGGTAAAATATTAACACTATAACATCTCTTAATTTGATTGAGAATAAACGGAATACGAAGAAAACTATGGCACGTGGGTACAAGTAATGTATTGGGGGATTGTAGAGGAGATTATGACAAATTAAAATTAAAGAAACGAAAGAAAAAATTATAACGGTTTTTTTTGAGAAAAACTCGATTTTATAAAAAACAATATTTTTTTTTACTTTAAATCACCATAGCTCTCAAACGGATGCAGATACAAGATAACGACTCAAACATTAATAATAGCCTATACGATTACCAACCAAATAAGACTAAGTTGGTTGCTCACCGATAAATTTTTTTGGAGTTACAGTTTAATATTTGGGTGTACTTTTTTTCTGAACCAAATTTTTTAAACAGCCTGTATCCCAAAGGATATAAAAAATTGATCCCCCCTCCACACACGATTTGTTTCTCAGAATGAACCAAGGAATCACCCCATGACGGATCAGCATCCCAAACCCGGACACCCTGATGTATATTCAAAATATTATATTTTGTTGGTAAACAAGCGCAATTAACAAAAACATTAAAAAATACTTACAACGAACAACACAGTACATATGGTTAATTCTTCTGCAAGTGAAATATTCTCACACGCGAGCATAAGCATCAAAAATGTTTGCCGATTTCAACCGATTGGCTTATTTTTGATACTTACCGTCATAAAACGATACACTAATACAAACAACGTAAATGACAGAACACAATAACAAAATGTATCTTATACTCCTTGTACGTATACAAAATTCTCATGAGGCAGTGAGGAAATTTGGGACCAAAATTTATATACTGGAATCTTTCAATAAAAATGTTTTTCATGTTTTTTTTTTAAATATTCCTTAAATGTGCAAATGTTCTGAAATATTTGGCTATATCTCGGTTTTGCAGGTCAAATTCACTCCTTTGCAAATGATATTCAATTTTTTGTAGTAGCTTCAATTAAATGCGTAGAATAAATTCAAATATTTTTAAAAGAAATCCAATTTTTAATATTTGAAGTTTGTAAATGAAATCTAATCCTCGTGATTATCCCCATAATTAGAAATAATATCTCATAAGAAAACGAAAAGAGTTTTATTCATAAAAATTTCCCATACAAATATTATGATTAAAACTCTGCTTAAAAAAGGAACTTCAGTCCAAGCAAAAGTTGTTTCGGTTTAAAAACGATTTGACTGAAATGCCCTTTGTATATTTGAACTGAATTACCTTCTTGAAAGATATTTTAGTCAAAGATGTTTGGACTGAGACACCTTTTATTCAGGTGGTTTTTTGATCCTTCGTAGACCTATACGTTGGGTCCGGGGCCCCAGTCAAAAACCGTTCAGTACAAAAAAAAAAGTGGTTTCTGTCGAAAATTAGAAGGTAACGCATCCAATATAATTTTAGACTGAAATGCTTTTTCGGAATGTAGTTCAATCAAAAAACTAAAAAGGAATTCAAATCGAAACTTTTTTGATTTGAATTTATTTTGTCCTGATGTGTTCCAATACAAATCGAAAAAACGGCCCGTACTATTTATTCGATCGAAAACGGGTACTATGCTGTTGATAAAACCAATGAACCCAGTTGTAATTATGTATAAGGTACGCAAATAAAACGAACAATTAGGCAAAAACGCAATAATTTATTGGCCAGTTTGTTCTTCTCTGGTCGCTGATGTAAAGTTAAGCGACAGAGCAAAAATTATGTTTCCCAAAATGAACTTTAAATTGTACTATATACTTTTAAAACTATAATAATGATGTTTGCTATAATATTGATTTTTAGAACATACATACATCAATGACATCTATTACAAAATTTTTATAATATTGTAAATTAAAAGTGATCAAAACAATCAAAACAATAACAACATTAATTAAATTGAAACGGAGTGAAATGGTGAATTTTAATATTTATTTCGATTAGCTATTTCTTTTAATGATGAATGGAGTCGGCTGTTGTTCGACTTCAGCTAAGTGTTAGTTGAATATTTATTTCTTAATGAACTTCATTGTTTGCTGTTTCATTGTAAGATTCACCTTTAACACTGATTACATCACCAAACTAGTGTTGGCTGTGGAATTAACGCTTTTTCCTCTTCCACAGAACTGTATAAGCCAGTGCAAGACATTGAATATTATCGTTCATTTTGAAATTTTTATTGTCTCTCGGTGGAGCTTTCTCAATTCGATCACCTCTTGGAATGATTGAATTTGGAAGGATTGGATAAGATTTTTAATTGGAAGGATTGGATAAGATTGTTAGTATAGGATTGAGATCAACCCGGTTACAAAAACCTTGACGGTCAATTGTTAGTAGTTATATTTTTTCTAACGATCACTTTACTACTTTACTTTTTTAAGAACTGCTTTCGATCCTTGGCATCCTAAAGTAAATATTGATTAGTTATCAATTGCCCCTTATATTTTCCCACCACCTTACTTCCTCCGGCCGTTTTTGATTAGTTGATTGATTTTTAAATAACTAGTCCTACTCTCAATTATTTAAGTTTAAATTTAAGTTTAATTAATTTCTATAAGCCTGCTACAAATTAGTATTTAAGTACGACACAACATTAATGTTGATATTAGTGTTCGTTTCGCTTGGCTGCTTCAGCTTTCAGCGCCAGCTTCTGGAAATTTTTTGTTGCAGTATCATTAAGAGCTGTACAAATTAATTTTTATGTACTACAATTAAATTAATATTAATATCCTGCACTTCAATAAATATAGATAAAGACTAAATAAATTTCAATTTTATAAAAACATAATCACTTAGCTCGCTCCGAGCAGTACAACCTAAACTGCAAATTATGACACATCCCGTGATATCCGAAAAATCCATTAAAGTTATTAAATAGTACAAATCACTCCTTTATATGAATAAATAAGATAAATAAAGCAGTTGAAAGCTAGTGAGTCTGTTGGCAATAAATACAGTAAGCAAGTTAGCACAAGGCAACACAATTTCTAACTGTAATCTCATTTGCTGCTTATGTTCCCCTTAAGCTGAGTCAGGTTTTTTTTTTTGAAATAATTCCTAAAATTCAGATCTGTATTAATTTTTAAATTGCCAGTCATACTTATAATGAATTTATTTCTAATTTAATCTTTAAGTACTACGAGTAATTTTAATGTTGGTATTAGTAATCTGTTTCTCTTGACTACTTCTGATTACAGTGCTTGAAAACTATTTAAGTCTAACTATAAACTATCTATGTAAATCTAGTTTTGTAGTTTATTAGGATGACACCTGCATTCCGAAAATAATATTTATTAGTTTGCTAGCTCAGACTTCAAATAAAACTTATAACAGCCGCTCTGGGAATAAATTTAATTAGAACCAGCCGCTTATTCAAATGATTTTCGCCATTCTGTCCCCTGAAGCAATTTATAACTATAGTTTAGCTCAAACTGCTATTTTAATGAAGAGTTTCCGCAACCCGCCACCAAGACCACAGAAGCCTTCTCCGTGATGAACGCTGTCCTGTAATGAATTACAATTAATGTCACCAGTCGCCAAAAGTTAAATGTCAAACTGCATTATCTACAAAAACTTCTCGTGCCTTTTCATTTATTCGATTCAAACTCTTAAAGCTAACCTTTCTCAAAGTTTGGCGGTAGCAATTTCCCGAATAAGCTAAACTACCTTACCGACCAGCTATATATTTCTTGACCTCCTGTTTGCTATGGAAAAACATCTCGATGTCTCTTATAGTGACACATCTCTTGTGTGTTTAATTGAGCATACAACATATTGTTACCTGTATCACCAAATTATTGCAAATTACAACCATAAAGTAATTGTTTTAATATATAAACTATAGTACCACAAGGCGCATCGCCTTCCAAAACGACCATAGATGGGAAATTTCTAGAGATGGCAAACAAAATTCAAAAGCCTCCAAAACCAATAAACCGACCACCTGACACGAATTATATAACAATTCATTAATTTTTTTAATTTGTTTATTTATGTACCAAAAGTTCAAGCTGACTTCACTGAACGTATCCCAGTACTAACTTTCACTTATCAATAGTACTGCATCATCGACAAATACGCCTTCCTCTTTAGTCGTTAAGTCAAATAAATTATACTAAAATGATAGGGACATGGCCGTCAAAAATCAGCCATAGACGGACTATTTCCAAAGATGGCAGTAGTTGTCTTTTCCAAACTTATCGAAACAAAACTGTAAACAAAGCAACCCATCCGAACAGGACGACAACTTGACCCGAATTATATAAGAAAAACCCCCATTTCATTTTTCATGTATGTACCAAACCAACATCTAAAAATTGCTAAGGCTGACATTCCTAGAACGATTCTGCACTCCGCTTTCAAGTCTCAACCCTTACCTAATCATCGATTAGTCAGCCTTTATTCCCGACCGCCCATCCACTATGGAAAAGTATAGCCTTGTCCTTCAATTGCGTCAAATGGTACTTGTGTTTTATTTATCACTTTCACTAGTACTAAAACACAATTTGCTCTAAGGAAATTTTGGATCATCCTCTCTTAATATTGTTTGACATTTGCTTGATTTTCAATTCTTCCTGTTATTAGTTTTTGTATGTTAAACATTTATTCCTTCTCTTCCGTGCAATAAAGGGAACCGTATTAAATAACACCGCCATGTTTCGCAATAGCTTTGCGCGTTAAATGGACTCGTTCTTCATCGCTGCACTATAAGTCACTGCAAATGTAATGCCTGCAATAAATTCTCGCCTCTACAGGAATATCGAATGATTTGTTCGTCAGCTCCATACTCCGGAACAAATATTTGTGGTTTTTATGCGGTACGTTATTCTCACCTTTCCTTATCCATTTTGACAAGAACGCTGTGATTTTTGAAATAAACTTAACACCAGGCTACCTTAAGTTCACATAAAGAGCTGCTCCCGGTATCTTTAAAGGTTATTCTGACACGGCACTTAATAAATATTACCATTATCATTTAAGCTCGATCAAGTTGGACTTAGTTAAGCGATTCCATAATTTGTGTATTTATTTTAATTCTGTTTATTTACTTTTACATTTTATTTTATTATTGGTAATTTGTCTTTGGGGATTTTCTGGTGAGCAACAGCCCACCTGTAATGACCAACTGCACCGCTCCTCAGGATAATAATGGTGCATTCCAATCGTCAATTCCATCCAATT
Source organism: Tipula vernalis (assembly GCA_958295665.1). Taxonomy (NCBI): domain Eukaryota; kingdom Metazoa; phylum Arthropoda; class Insecta; order Diptera; family Tipulidae; genus Tipula; species Tipula vernalis. The sequence continues at coordinate 196,688,639 of OY282560.1, forward strand.
TTTATCTGTTGCAATTGTACTGGAAGAGTTGAAATGCAATACCTGTCTTCCGGGATTAAGGACACAGTGTGACGTTGACACATTTGATCCAATAATTAATCACAGTCGTATATTATTTTAGCACACTCATATAATATTTCTTTTTTCCGCAGTCTTACCCTACACTAATTTCAAAACTTTGCTTAGTCATAAGCAAAAACCTAACCCTCAAATATGTATGTCGCCTTTCTCAATAACAAACGTTTGCTGTATTTTACAGCCTTATGCACTTTATGTGAAATTAACTATAAAAACAACCACTGACCTCATGTAACCTTTACCGTTTCCCCGGCACGACATTTGGTTATAATTTCTAATTTTTAGTTTTTATACTTACCCATTTTCTTCTTGCAGTTCTTCGGTGCGGCTCGCAGAGCTCCTCGGTCCAGATCAAAAAGCTTACCGTTTGGATACCGGGTGGTTGCTTACGTTTCCAACGTCACACCATTTTCCATAACATTACTCATCTCCGGCATTCCCGTGTCCCATAAGCGTCACTTCAGACGCCCAACGAGCTCCACCTTTCAGTGCCAAATCGTCAGGCCATTCACTTTTACCTAAAATCAAATAATAGTTGACATTACACCGTTCAAAAAAAAATGTTAATAAGTTACAGGTAAGAAGAAGTAAGACACCATATTTTAAATCCGAAGCGAATTTCTTTCACTCATATGAGATGCTTTATACTGGACTTTTCAAAATAAGTCTCCATCACTTCATCAATAGAAAAATGGGATCCGAGGGACTGAGCTAATTCCAGATTTTTTTCGTTGAAATGCTTACTCAATGGTTGAATTTTGCATAGTTTATTATTTGGGTATATTTTAGTATTGTGCTTGAAATGGATAAACCTTAAAATTGTCTTGAATTTACTTTTAGTAATAGCATTAGTTACTAAAGGGTCTTACAATAAGGACTAGTCCGCCGCGGTTTTGCTTGACTTTGTCGCATAAATCTCGCTGAATTTGATTGTTGGCATTCGTTATGTTGAATTTTGGAAGAAAAAATCGCCTTTTCTGGGATACATTAGTTCAAAATCGATGTCTCCGTTAAGTTAAGCATATATTTTTGTATATTTAAACACATTAATTGACATCCGAGACTTTAAGCCATAGGAGGGAAAATGATACCTATTTTCTGATGTAGAATCTTGAAACTCATTAAGTCGACCCATTGTTCTTTCTTGCCAATTTGTGAAAACTTTCTGCCATGGTTCTAAATTGTTCTGATACCATATTTTACGTTCATTGAAATTTTCTGTGAATCACAAATTTTTTAATTAATTATTTAATTCAAATACAAACAAATTGTTTAGTGTTTGTCAAATTTAATGACAAAATATTATCAATCGTTGAATGATGATTTTGGTGTTTGTCATCATCACTATTTTTTCTCAAAATGCAATGGTGCATTTCCGAATCATTGCTAAAGTAACAAAATCAGTTATTTTTATTTTTACCTCACCAAATCAGCATCGATAAAATTTATTGAAAGAATTTGTAGTGGCTCGCTCATTTATTCATATATACACACATAAACATCAACTCAAATATAAATATAAGGATAACAAAAATTTTTTTTGTCAAGATCCCGTAGGCAACGACAGCAGCAGCGGATCAACTATAAAAACAACGTCATCAATAAAATCAACCGATGAGTTTTTTTATTTAAATTTTTTCTCACTACATTTATAAAACACATAACATTAAATTTTTCTCATTTTTTTTATTTAACTTTCAAATTTAACGTAAAACCAATATTGCAATTTAATTTTTATCTGAAAATTTTTTTCTGACATTTATGATTATTTTTTTTTTATATAACTGTGTAAAAATTTTCACCACCGTTCGTCATAATTTCAATTTATACTGATTCTCGTATATGAATATTTGCCGGTTTAGTTTCGAATCTCAATATTATCCCCTGAAGCAAGGAAAATTCTTTCTACATCACACATTTGTTTATTTTATTATTATTTTTTTCTTGTTTTGAACCACTACAATTATTTTTTTAAACAAATTTTAACTAGCCCCCTCCCTCCCATTACGAGGTGACACGCCCATCCTGTAATTCGGGGGTATCTCGTAAGCCAACAAGTGCCACGCATTTCTCAAACAAGGTAACCATCCCTCATTAATTTCTATTCTCTTCTAATTTTTGAATTTTATTTTGCGATTTCCTAAAATACGTATTTTGACACAAAATGGCAGACACAAAAGCCGGCGGTTCCGCGACAAGCGAAACTAATAGTTCAGAAGACGTGCATATGAAACATGACGAACAAGCCGGTCCACCAGAAATGTCAATGCTGGTAAAACTTCAGCCGTCCTGGGCGGACCAGCCAATAAACTGGTTTAAAGCGGCCGAAATCATGTTCAATATACAAAATGTAAAAAGCGACAAAATGAAGTTTGCAGCACGTCTTGTCTGCCCTATCTCCCACCACGAGCGATGTGATCGCAGACATCTTCGCGGCTCCACCTCAGACGAACATGTATCTGACTATAAAGCAAGCATTGATAGAACGGCTATCACCGTCAGATGAGCGACAATTAGAAGCACTCCTGACTGGTCAAGACATGGGAGATAGGCGCCCGACTGAAATGCTAAGATAAATAAAATCATTAGCCGGCAGCAAATTCACACAACAGATAATAAGGTCATTATGGATCCAAAGATTGCCCGAGATCATTAAGATTGCGATCGTAGCTCAACAGGACGCTACCCCACTTGATGACCTCGCACCTACATCCGACAAGATGTACGAGGCAATCGGGGCTAAACAACAAATATCGGCATTCAGGCAACCTTTCAGCTCGATGGTGCGAAGACCGCAGGTCACGAAGAACAACGTCCCACCGCTAGCTCGAATACACTCGAGGACCGACTCACTCGGCTCGAGTCAAAACTGAACAACCCGCTCAACGCGAACAGGAGGATAACGCGAACAGGAGGATCACGCGAAAGACTGTCCTCATCACCATACAAAGGCCGTCGAACTCGCTCGCAATCACGCAGCCCCAGCACATACAGCCAAAATGGTATGTGCTGGTACTACTAAAACATGGTAGAGCGGCACGGAAATGTTTAGCTCCCTGCAAATTCGGCCCAAGCTCAAGTAAATCCATTAACAACATGGAGGTGGACATCTCAAATCAAAAAAAAAATTAAACCACCGGGTCGAGACGGCAACGCATAACACCCACAAAACAAGGCGTCTATTCATACATGACAAAACAAACCACCTAACTTTTCTAATTGACACTGGCGCTGAACTTTCGCTTATTCCAGCAAAACATTATTTGAATTCACTCTTTTATAATAAATCAAATGACTTAGTTCTTTCGGCCGCCAATGGCTCATTTATTAATACCTACGGCATCAAATTGCTACAGGTTTACATTGGACTCAATTGAACGTTCACCTATGCTTTTATCATAGCTGCGGTTATTTGTCCGATCATTGGCGCCGATTTCCTAAGCAAATTCGAACTACTTGTCGATCTAAAACAAAAAGCTAATTGATTCAGCAACGCAGCTCTCAATTAATGTCACCACTGGCGTTGTCGACACACCGACACCGATCCATTTTACGATCTATAATGACTACGACACGCTGCTCAAGAAATTTCCTTCTTTGACAGCGGAGCCAAACTACAAAACGCCAGTCCGTCACAACGTGGTCCATCATATTGTCACAGCAGGCCATCTGCCCGTCTCAAGACCACGTAGACTAGATCCAACACGTCACAAAGCCGCCTGTACAGAATTCCAGCACATGGTGGAATTAGGAACTTGCAGGCCATCTGCATCTTCCGTCTATTGTTAACTCCATACGGTGAGAAAAAAGATCAAGATTGGAGGCAATGTGGAGATTATCGCAAGCTAAATATGGTCACAACACCTGACCGATACCCGATGATACCCCACATTCAAAACTTTTCCATGCAGTTACACGGATGCACAATATTCTCCGAAATTGATCTGGTCAGAGCGTACCATTTATTCCCGTCACACGTGAAGACATTTATAAAACGGCGATTATAACACCATTTGGCCTCTTCGTATTCACCCGAATGCCATTTGGTCTTCGCAATGCCAATCTTAATTTCGTTTTCGTCTTTATTGACGATATTCTTATGGCTTCACAAACTGAAGAGCAACACAAAAATCATCTGGAACAACTTTTCCACAAACTAAATCAGTTTGACGTGCACATCAAAAGTGCAAAGGCGTTTTTGGCATAACCTCTCTTGATTTCCTTAGCTACAAGATGACACCTAGGCCCGTAATTTTAAACGAGGATAGTGTTAAATCAGCGAATTTATCCCCCTTTACGCATTTCTAAATAAAGATAAATCCACTGAATCAAACCTGGATTAAAATTGTATCCTTGGATTTGTACCTCGATATCGATGGCTAAAATAGTGGATACGGATATTTTCGAAAATTCGGAAATATAAAACGTCACTTATAATCTGTCAAATTACATATACAAAACTAAATATTTGTAGATAATGAATCAAAAATTTAAATTTAAATTAATTTTTGAAAATTTAATTTAAAAACAGAAAATATATTTAATGAATCTCCATCTTCGTCATCAGAGTCTGCGGTGAATCAGATTACAGTATAATATTGTCGATGCGATCTAAACGTCCTAAAGTATTTTACGATAGAATAGACGTGGAGTTTCACAATAAGGAAGAGTCTCGGCGCCGATTCTGGTATTCTAAAGAAGGGTTTCATTATTTGACCAACAACCTCCGAGGAGATCTGGAACCTTTGTACGCATATTATCGCTTATATTACGTAGCGTATATTACGTCCACAACTCGCTTTCCATTTTATTTATTTATTGTACATGAATAGGTACCACTAATCACGATATTGACTGAATACTAATACTCAGTGCTGCCGTTCTGAAAACTTTAAGCGGAGTACGTTTCAAATTTTATATTACAAAAAATCTCTACAACTATAGCGTAACTATGGCTTCCCAATCTAAAGCTTTAGTATTAGATTTGTAAAATAGAGAGCTCTAAACCAAAATCAAAATGGTTCTTATAACATAAATTAAAGAAACTCTTATAATTTGGGAGATAGCTGGCTTTTTTCTTTCGATTTTCTTTTATAATTTTTTCACTTTAGTTTAATTTTTTGCTGTTTGTTGGCAGTCATCTTGGCAGATAAGTCAATTCAGACATGTTAAATATGCGGGCTATCGTCTTTTCATAAAGATAATTTTTGATAATTGGAATATTTGTATGTTAGTGCGATTTAAAGAAATACCAATGCTAGACAAATCCACAGTATGTTCCTACCTAAATCCGAACTAGGGCCCAGATACACTAAAAAATGTCACAAATTAGAACTAAAGCTTAGGTTATTCTTACTTTACTTTCAGATCTCCTGAATTTTATTCAAATGCAGTGTGGTGTGGTTAGGCCAAATTTAAATCAAGTAATACGCCTGATTTCAATATTCTGAAATTATTTCTTTGGCTGTAATATACAGCAACATTTTTATATTATCGAGGTTTTAACCTAAACTTTGACCCAATGAAACGATTTAAGAATTTTCATTTTCAGGCATATTGAATGAGTAAAATTCGCCATACTACACTGCATAAATCCACACTTCCGTTCAAATTTCTAATTTGGAAAGGTTAAGTGACTGCAGAAATTTTCTTAAAGTATTATTTTTATATTCAAGAAGTCCTAATCTACTAAGGAAGGATTTGAGAATATTGTAAATATAGACTTCCATACATCGTTTTTGTCCGGCAAGACTAAGTGATTACATAATTTGTCTTGTAGCATAATTTTTATGTTCAGGAAGTTCTTATCTAAATTTTTAGCCAAACCAGATAAACGGTTTTAGTTAAAATCATGACTTTTCTGCCATGTTTGAGTTTATTTGGTGCCTTCTGCAGAGTGCCCTGATGTTTTTATACTGTTGATGTACATAAGATGTAAGTTTTACCAACAAATATCTCGATTCTTAAGAAAAACCTTTGTCTTTGAATTGGACATTATCTGCTAAAATCAGTCAGTCGATCAGTCAGTCAGACACATTACTGCAAGAAATCCATTTTAAGGTTTTTCGCCGGATTAGGCGAAAGTAGTGTAAATACTCCGACCGTACTCACTTCGGCAGCACTGCTAATACCCAAAACAGACTCAAACTAGCTAATCGCGAATACGAGATTAGGTAGTTATTATCTTTAGTGAATGTGTCTACAACACGATTTAAATACTTTAGGCTTACTGTGTTTCATAACATGACTATCGTAATCTATAGTTTGAAACTCGATGAATATGAAACAATTTTCTTTTTTGAGCAAATTTTTAAAATGAATTTGAAACCGCGATCTGAGAATATTGCCATAATGTTTTTGTCTGTCAACGGTATAAAACATAAAAATATAGGGAGGAAAACAAACAAACAAAATGACAAATCAAATGTCCCAACAAGCAGTTATTAATTCGAAAATTGATTTCGAAAATCGTCGGTTTTAGCTTCGTTCAAAATTAAGACACATAAAATCCACGGATCTATCCGCGTTTAAAATTACCGAAAGTAACCTCGGCTATATCAGCGGATTTTCGAAAACTGTGGATTAATCCGTCGATTTATCTTTGTTTAAAAATACGAGCCCTAATGGTATTCTGCCGTCTGAAGAACGAATTAATGCCATTAAGAAATTCCCAGCTCCAACCCCAACCAAACACATTCAGCGCTTTGTCGGTATGGTAAATTACTACCGATTCATAACAAAACTCGCTGAAAGACTCGCTCCAATTCACACATACACTTAGCAGACTTACTCAGAAAGCCTAAGGCACCCAAGAACTTTTCTTGGCCCGACGAATGTAAACATGCATTCACGTCGATTAAAAATGAATTAGCGAAAACAACACTTCTGGCACATCCACTGAGTAACTCAAAGCTCAGCTTAACAACGGACGCATCAAACACTGCTGTAGGTGCTGTACTACAACAGTACAATAAGAAGTCTTGGGAGCCCTTGGGATTTTTCTCAAAGAAACTCTCGGATGCAGAAAAGAAATATTATGCATTCGATCAGGAATTACTCGCAATCTATCTGGCAGTCAAACACTTCAGATATTTTGTCGAGGATCGGGACTTCACTATTTATACCAACCTCATGCTTCTGACTAGAGCAATTCAATCAAAAACTGAACGTAATCCAAGGCAATCACGTCACTTGGATTACATCAGTCAATTTACAACGGACATTCAACATCTTCACATGGTTCAAACGGCTATAGTCGAGACACAAATTGACTTACAAAAAATTGCAACCACACAAAAAGCTGACCTAGAACTTTATAATTTATTTTCTTGTTCCGAATGTCCACTAGTGCATCAATGAAACTAGAGCTTTTCAAACTATCTGACCTCGAAATCGTCTGTGAAACAGCCACTGAGAACAATCGCCCATACATCGCAGAACCAATACGTTGAATCATCTTCGACATTCTGCATCCCGGAGTCCGTGCAACCCGTACATTAATCAATGCTCCCTACTTTTGGCCTAACATAAACAAAGACATAGGCAATTGGATTTAGTCTTGTTTACCTTGCCAACGCGCCAAAGTTCAAAGACACACAAAATCACCACCTGGTCGATTTAAACACACCCATTTAGATATCGTAGGTCAACTTCCTCTATCTAATGGACATTCATTCTTGCTCACTTGTGTCGTTCGCTTCACTCGCTGGCCCGAAGCGTACTGCATTACAAACATGTCAGCTGCAACCATTGCCACCACATTCGTCAACAATTACGTATCACGATTCGGTGTGCCCTTACAAATCACAACTGATCAGGGAACGCAATTCGAGTCAAAACTTTTCACAAAGTTAAAGAAACTTCTCGGATCTTATCGTATACGCACAACGGCTTATCATCCACAAGCCAATGGCATGGTTGAACGCTTCCATCGGCAACTCAAAGCCGTACTCAAGGCCAGAAGCAATACAATGCACTGGAGTTCGGAAATCCAAATCGTTCTGAAGTGCTCACCAGCCGAAATGGTTTACGGACAAACCATAAAGCTACCCGGTGAGTGCTTTGTCGAGAATCCTCTTTTACCTTTACCAACCAGCGACACAGTCGCTGACCAACTGCGGCAAACCATGCAAAACCTTGTACCAAAGTCAACTCGTCAAGCAAAACAAGATGACTTCTTTGTTCCGAAATCACTGAACGAATGTGATTTGGTTTTCATCAGAACAGACAAGGTGCGCACGGAATTATCTCCTCCCTATGAAAGTCCATATCAAGTTATACGCCGACTATGCAAACATTTCGTCGTATCGATTAATGGGAAAAACCATAACATTTCAATCCATCGACTCAAACCAGCTTACGAAAACCTAAGTTCGGCTGATCAAATATCAAGCCATCGAACACACAAAACTGTCCGTTGCATCTACTCATACAATTATTCCTTAGGGAGGAGGAAATCATTCGCGGCGGAGTCCTGTAGCGGCTCGCTCATTTATTCATATATTCACACCTTATATTCAAACATTCAATCATTCAATTCTTAAATTCACTCACCACCACAATCAACAAGAGTACTCTCATAAGAACACATTCAGAAACAAAAGGAATGCACCTGTGGCATCGATCGAAAGTAAAATTGTCAAATTATAAAAATGCACCTTTAAGAATAATTAAGTCCAAAATATTCGCACCATGTTTAGATTCCTAAAAAACGTAGCAAGCAACAAAAAAGGGTTTTTGTTTTTTCAAAAAAAGAGAAGTCAGAAAAAAAACAATAACATTACTTACGACTTGAGTTTCTTGGTGCAAATTGTATCTCCTCTCTGTTTTAGTAAACCAAATAAAAATAAAAGTTTAAAAGCTAAAGTACTTGTATTCCTATAAAAAGCAATAAAAAATATATGTGTTATTAATCAAAAAACACACTAACGAATAGCGAAAGCGGGCTTCGCCTAATTGTGCTCGATAGGGAGTTGCCATGCCCGAGCCGCTAGAGGGCTTCGCATAAGTGTGCACGCTAGGGAGTTGCCATCCCAGAACCACCAAACACCCATTTAATACCAATCATACCAACACAACAACAAGTGAATGGAAGTTTTTAGTATGCTTAGGCTGTATGTAATGTCGAGTTCTATCCATAGCATTCTATGGATTAAGCTGATAAAATATACCAAGAAGGTAAACACGAATTTTCTAATTTAATTTCATAATATAAAATATATTAAAAATTATTATTCCAGTTCCAAATAATGTCTTACAGCGACTCGAAATCGGTCAACATCATGTCGTAATTGACTACAGCCAATACATCGAAGAGGATCCGGAGCCATTAGGAAATGATGAGAGTGTTACAGTAGCCCTTACTTCGAAATTGCAGCAAAAATTGATTTTTTTTTTATTTTAGCGGCAAAAGAGTCTTTTAAATGGACTGACGGGCCAACCCGGTTTTTGCTGGAGCTCTACGTCGATAATTTTTCAAACGTTGGCCCAATAAAAAAATTTAAGAAAAAAAAAAATATGTGGCTTTTTCTTTCCAGCGAAATAAATAAGAACTATAATGTTTCTTTTTCAGCGTTGCAAGTCGAGACAAGGTACAGGTGTGTCATGACAAGACCAAAAAAATCATTGACAATAATGGGACAAGTGGGAGACCGCAAATTCCAACGGAGTTTGAGGAAGAAATCAGCGAGATAATTGAAACAGATGATTCCCTACCTCCCGAATGTTTGATTACACCGGGCTGTGTAACAAACAAAAGGCATGCAGAAATAAGTTCGAGTACATCGCAGATACCCTCGACTTATTCTGCTAACATCGAATAACGACTAGCACTATCGGTACCAACCACATCGAATTCAGTTGCACCAACAACTCTTGAAGAAACTCCCCCACCAAAAAAACGAGTTAAAAAAACGGTGCAAGAGACAATTTGCGAAAAAAAATTGGCTGCTAAACAAGCAAAAAATAAGAAAAAGGAGGAGTTTTTTAAAGAAATGTCAGACAAAAAAGAAAAGGCAAATCAACGAAAAGAAGATACCAAGGAAAAAAGGCATAGAGAGAAAATGGCAATGTTGGCGGCAATAGTAGAAATAAAAAAGAATTAAATTCTAATGTTTATATTTATTGTTATTGTTTAGGAGATTTTTTTTTTAAATAAAAGTGAAATTAAAATAAACTAAAAACTATTTGTAATTATAATACGCTTCGTTTTTCCCTTATGCTTTAGTATAGCTTCAGATAAATTTACATTATCGGTTGATGTGGCATCTTCTAGCGTAGAGCTTATACCTCCTGCAATATGAGGTTCATCACTGAACTGCCCGTCCTCCCATAAGTCGTCATTCTCAATGCACAGATTGTGTAAGACGCAACGTCCTAGCACAAACTTGCACATCCTCTCCACTGCGAAGAAATCCAAGCGCATGAGCTGTCGAAACCGTTGCTTGAGAAGCCCAAACGTATTTTCGATTTTAACTCTCGTTTGGCAGTGCTTTTTATTATATTTAATTTTATTTTGGTCAAAATTCCCAAAATCCTGGTATGGGGTTAACAAAAAGTCCCTTAAAGGATAAGCAGCATCTCCCAAAACATGATACTGGTCCCCACATATTGCCGGAAGTTTTTTCGAGCTCGGCGATAATTTAAAAATTCTCGAATCGTGTATTTTACTTAGCGATCCAATACACACATCAAGAAACTTCTTGTCCGCATCGCATATCCCTAGCAATGTCAAAGAGATTAGCCCATGCCGATTTACGTACGTTGATCTGACTTTATTTACAGGTTTCCTGATGTATACGTAGCATCCATCTATGCAGCCAATGACATTCGGAAAACCAGCGAGCTGAAATTTTACAAATGTTATAGTTTTCAAACCAGTTAATTATTACATTGCATTACCTGCGCAAAGCCCCTGGCTTTATCAGCCTTTTCATTATCCTTTGTTGGGAGTTTTATGTGCGCTGTCGAAATATCGAACAAGAACTCCATAAAATTTGTAAGGTTCCTGTGAGCGGCAGACTTTGCAATGCCAAATAGATTTGCTACTTCCCTGTAGCTTTGCTACTTCCCTGTTACCAGCAAACCTTAAAATATTTTTCAAGTTAATTATTTTTGAAATGTTTTGAAGATAAAATAAATTATTACCATAAGAAAGCCAAACATTGCGATTCTGCACTTATACCCTTTCTTCCACCACTTAATTTGGCCTTGAAGTGTTTAGAAATTTTGTAGTGGTAACTTAAGTGGTCTGACACTTTCCTCGATACACGAAAATGACTTCGTAACTATTAATACAAAATATTTACATAAATTTATTCATTTTAGCCCAAATTTTTTATAAAGTAAATTTTCACTACTTACTTCTTTTTCGGTGTAATCGTTAACCACGCTCTCGACAAAATTTTGCACACGATGCTGCGGTTCTCGTATAAAGAGATTTTTATTTATTGCAGCCAAGTCTTCGTCGTCTGAAGAAGATAACATTAATCTCATAAATGATGAGTTGGAAGACGACGATGAAGATGAAGATGAATTTAACAATTCGGACAATACTTCTTCCATTTTAAAGTTATATTATTATTCACGAGACGCAATATTTAACGAATGACAAATTTAAAAATGGCGATTTTAACAGTTAAAAAAACAATTTAATTTTAATTTTATCAAACACAGGTAATAATCACAAATTCATATAACACAATATTTACGAAAGCGAATCACAAGTTTTAAAAATGGCGTCACGCTTGTTTATTATTTTTATATTTTACAATTATCTTTGTTGGTATTAGTTTTGCTGGAAGAAAAATTTACCAAAAAAAATCTCAATTTCTCAAAATTGATTTACATCAACAAAAAACATCAATAATATTTTCCCAAAGTACGCACAAAATTGCTGTAAATCATTTTGTTTTGATTTACAGCAATTTTTTTTGTACCATAGAACTCCACATAAGAAACCTCAATAGCTGCATGATTCACAGAAACCTAAATAGACAACATTATAGAAGCCATATTGACATATTCCTCACAACCCCGCCTAAAAATAATTTTTTGGTCACAGTTCCTCCTATTCTAGCTAAGTTATATTCTTATTGACCATTTTCCTGAACTTTATCCAGAATGCCATTTTCAACGCACATGTCAATTTTCATCATAATCGGTTAAGGAATAGTCAAGCTCCATCCTAATTGGCTAATCATGTTCAATTTAGAATGTAAAAGGTTCAACTTGAAGTGTAAAACTTGTGTGAAGGTATGTATAATGGTATGATGGTATGTTAGTATGATGGTATGATCGTATTATGGTAGGATCGTATGATGGTAAGATGGTTTGATGGTATGATGGTATCATAGCCTTACAGTATGATGGTATGATTATATGATGGTATGATAGTACGATGGTACGACGGTATCATGGTATGATTATAGGGATGGTATGATGTTACGATGGTATAGTGGTATGATGGTATGTTGGTATGATGTTACGATTTTACGATGATATGATTGTATGATGGTATGAAGGAATGGTGGATTGATGGTAAGATATACATCATAGTGTGATAGTTCGAAGTCACTAGGGTACAATGATACGATTGTATGATGGTTTAATGGTATAGTGTCATGATGGTACGATGGTATCATGGAATAATGGTATTATAGAATGATTGTTTAAGGTTACAATGCATTGGGATGTGAGTTGTTCCGTTGTGGAATCATTTAAGGGTTGATTTGGAGTTAGGTTAAGGGTTAATTTGAAAGTTGATTAAGGATTGATTTGATAATTTAATTGATGGCTGGGTTGGCCGTTAATTTGTTGATTGAGTTTAGGATTGTGTTGCGATTGAGATAGAGGTTTAGTTGTAAATTGAGTTGGAGGTTAGCTAAAGATTGACCTAAGAGGTTCATTTCAGGATTGATTTGGGAGTTGAATTAATCAAAACCGACGTTCTGATCACCATATGAGGTTTTAGCCCTAGATATTTTACATTTATAACGTTTTTTACATTTTGATGGTAGTTCTAATTTTGATGTAAAAAATTTACTTTAAAAATTGCATAAAAAACATAATGTACAACAATGTGTAGCACCTGTTCTGTTAATCTCTAATATTCCATTAATAATATCATAACCTCATTTTCAATGATAATTTCCGTAGCAGCCTTAATAAAACGAGATTTATTTTTAATGCATTGGGTGTACTTGGATAACATAATTCCAAAATTTACCCGAATATAGAGATAAATATACTTTCAAATAGAATGAAACCGACCACTGTTTTATTGTTGGTTTGTATTATTGGTTGGACTTAATAATTTCACAAATTCTAAAATTTCAATATACCTACATAAGAAATTTACGAGTTATGGCACAAACACACAAAATTTCATAATTTAGAGAATTTATCTAAACTAAGAACTTAATAAATAATTTAGGTTAAATTAAATATTTTTCTACTATTTCGTCCAAACTCACAAACTATGTCCCTTTTTTGATTAATGTACTTCACTAATGAAAAGATTTCGCCTTCATGAAATAAACAAAAAGTTATAAAAATTTACCCTAATTTAGTTTGAAAATGTTTACCTTTTGCTATTGATATTCAAAATTTAAAAAAAAAAAAAACAATGAAACGAAGGGTCGAAACTGTCTATTTTAGAGCAAAAGATAGCAATTTACTAAAATATAAAAATATTTGACACAAAAAATTTTCAATTTTCCTTTAAAGTGTTTTTTTAAGTTTTATTTAAAATATGCTTGTTTTAATTTGAAATTGATTGATTATTTGATTCAGGACTCGGAAAAACGCCGGCTTCACCGTACATCCTTTTTACATACAACGAAAACGAAAGATAGGACTGGAATTTAGTATTAGAGACTTGACCCGGTTTCAGTCATCATCATGTTCGCATGAGGTCACCCAAATTTATATTAAACATAGCAAATGTTGCCTGACGTTGTTGTGGTAGTTGTTGCGACAAATGTAAAATATTTTAACTGACTGTATTACGAGATTTCGAGACGAATCAATCGACAATCAACACGAGTCTGTGTTGCCTTTTCGGTTTTTATATTGTTAATATCAAACGAAAAAACGAAAAGCAACACAGAGTGGTCGATGAATATTACATTATCATCGTTGTAAATCTACTGTTTTGAGAGTTAAAACGCTTCCCGCTCATTTTCTTTTCATTTCATTGCAATGGTCGAAATACATACCTCACCATTCAACTACTACACATACTTGCATAGGACACAGTCCTACTTCAAATATGTGTCATTCATAACTTTTATTTTAGTTATAAAATAATAATATTGTCTTAATATAAATTAACTCCCGCATTTCAATTAACACACCATAAATGTAAAAATGGGAACTTAGCCATATTCAAATATATAATATTACAACATTTTTAAACAAAACACAATAAAAATTTAGATCATACACCGTTGCCCACATTGTAACCAAACTTCTTAAGACACATTTATTTATAAATGATTCCAGATGAATGAGTCAGATTAGGACTCGTATATAGCTCTGTTTATTTAACTTGCATCTACATACTTATAGTCGAATAAATATTTTTCTCAAATTTTTATACAATTTATTTATTTAAATGGATTTGCTTGATATTCTTAATGTCTATATATAAAACACTATAATTGATTTGTTAAATTGAATTAATATTTAAAATGCTATAATTGAAATTGTAGAGAATGGTGTGATAGACAACTCATTATTCAAACACCATTGTGGATGAAATTAAAATAAATATTATAATTGCCTTGCTCGATTATATTATTTTAGCGAAATAATTTTCGGACGTGCGGTGGGGTCCATGTTTCGCACTTCACACAAATAAACTCAACATAATCAAGCTGTATATTTTTAAATCCAAATACTAGCATATGTACAATACATTCGTATACACTGGGTGGTCTGTCCTTTGAAATAATTGATAACGTAAAAAAAAAAATTGTTCCAAATAGTTTTTATTGGCAATTCATTCTATAAAGTTCAAATGGCAATTTTAGTTGTGAGTATAAAGATAAATGAAAACCAGCTGTATCATAAATAAGTACAACAACAAAAAAATAAAAATAAAAATCATTTAAGTACATTTTTATGTATTTTATGTGATTTGTTGCACGTTTTTTTTTGTTATTTTAACATCTCGTTGGTTTTTTGTTGTTGTATGAATTGCAAATTTATATTTTAATGAATTTGAATATGTTCGCTGATGGAAAAGAAAGCATTTAAACGATAAATAATGAAATTATGAATGCAAGTAGAGTTTACAGTTGATTTATATCTGGTACCTGGAGCAATTAAAATGGGACGCAAACACTATTACGGTAGCAGTGGCATTTTACTCGTATATTATGTCAAAAGTTAATTTTTATGTTTCTTATTTTTAGTTCTCAACTGATCAAACATAATCAAGCTGACATCAGGCTACACCACCTCTCTTTTACATGAGAAAATTGTGCAAAACGATTTACGGACTCTATTATAATTATTAAGTTGTAGTTCATATAGGTTGGACGGTGTTGTTGCATATTTTAATGAGGATACCGAGCATAGTGCTTCTTTTTACTTTGATATAGCAGTGCCAACAATTTATTGCTTAATTGTAAGTTTGATTCGGTTTTGTTTTAGATGGTTTGTACCTACTGCAGGTTACATGCTTAGGTGATATGAATATATTCTGCGTTCTTTATTAGATACTTGATAAAATAAATTGTTTAGAAAACGCATTTCAAATGTCGAAGCAAATTTTAGTAGTAATTATTCATTTTGATTTAGATTTTCGGTAAAACGGAGCCAAATATTGGAAAATTGAAACGTATTTTTGAAACTTACCAGAATTGTGGGGATATTTTTGTTCAAAACTCAAAATCAACAAAAATGCAGTTATCAAGTTTTAAAACAAAAATCAGAATTATGTATGTATAATTTCTAGGTGATATTGCATCTTCTGATAATTAGTTTTTTATGATGGCATCGCATAGACTTAAACCATTGATTAATACACAAAGTTTTTAGACAACTTGTCTTTGTGTAATTTAAAATTTAAAATTTAAAATTTAAAATTTAAAATTTAAAATTTAAAATTTAAAATTTAAAATTTAAAATTTAAAATTTAAAATTTAAAATTTAAAATTTAAAATTTAAAATTTAAAATTTAAAATTTAAAATTTAAAATTTAAAATTTAAAATTTAAAATTTAAAATTTAAAATTTAAAATTTAAAATTTAAAATTTAAAATTTAAAATTTAAAATTTAAAATTTAAAATTTAAAATTTAAAATTTAAAATTTAAAATTTAAAATTTAAAATTTAAAATTTAAAATTTAAAATTTAAAATTTAAAATTTAAAATTTAAAATTTAAAATTTAAAATTTAAAATTTAAAATTTAAAATTTAAAATTTAAAATTTAAAATTTAAAATTTAAAATTTAAAATTTAAAATTTAAAATTTAAAATTTAAAATTTAAAATTTAAAATTTAAAATTTAAAATTTAAAATTTAAAATTTAAAATTTAAAATTTAAAATTTAAAATTTAAAATTTAAAATTTAAAATTTAAAATTTAAAATTTAAAATTTAAAATTTAAAATTTAAAATTTAAAATTTAAAATTTAAAATTTAAAATTTAAAATTTAAAATTTAAAATTTAAAATTTAAAATTTAAAATTTAAAATTTAAAATTTAAAATTTAAAATTTAAAATTTAAAATTTAAAATTTAAAATTTAAAATTTAAAATTTAAAATTTAAAATTTAAAATTTAAAATTTAAAATTTAAAATTTAAAATTTAAAATTTAAAATTTAAAATTTAAAATTTAAAATTTAAAATTTAAAATTTAAAATTTAAAATTTAAAATTTAAAATTTAAAATTTAAAATTTAAAATTTAAAATTTAAAATTTAAAATTTAAAATTTAAAATTTAAAATTTAAAATTTAAAATTTAAAATTTAAAATTTAAAATTTAAAATTTAAAATTTAAAATTTAAAATTTAAAATTTAAAATTTAAAATTTAAAATTTAAAATTTAAAATTTAAAATTTAAAATTTAAAATTTAAAATAATTAAATCAATAGTAGAACTGAGTGCTACATTGCAAAACTGGTATGTCACCATTTTGAAAATATGCTGGTCCCAACTAATCAAATTTTAATTGTTAGGTAATGTTCCGGAATAAATTAAAGGGGTCGTTCAGCGTGGTGAATCTGTTTCAGTATATGGCAACGGACAACGTATATCACGAGTTCAATTTAAATGGCCGAGCAGGGAAAAGAGCTTTAAACTCTCTAAAGCTATTCAATGCAGTTCTGTTTGGTAAAAATCCATGTACAATTTCAAAAATATGTATATTCTTACCTTTATGTATTTATATGGTTAGATGCCTGCGGTGGACTACTTGGGAGAGAGAAATTTGAAAATGAATTGAGAAGATGCGTTTAACATGCCCATAATAGTTTTTTTAAAAATAAGAAATAAATATAAACTAAGTAATGTTAATCAAAAATTAAATAAGATATATTTTTTGTAAGTATAATTTCGCATATGGGTACGTTATGTCTACACAAAATTATAGTATTTTTAAAATTTGAATTGAATTAGGTACTATACACAAATATTATTCAAAATATATTATAATAAATTTGCGTAGTTTGTTAAGTGTTGGGCATATGGTATACATTTTTTATAATTAATTAAACTAAGTATTAGGCTACAAATGAATTACTGTACAAACATTATTGTATTAATCCAAATATTAATAAATTTTCCAAATTAATCAATATTTTAGTATTTTACGTTTATGTACTTGCAGCGGTTCAATCATTCATTTGCGCTCATCGAAATATTCTAGTAGCGGGATAAACATATCCAATATATCCCGTTAGAGTGGTGACCCCAACGTGATTTGAACACGCAGAAAAGTGCACAGAGTGACCGTGATTCAACCACAGGCACGAAAAGAGCGTCCAACATCAATATAATATTCCAGTTACTTGGATAATTTCATTTTGTCTCTACAGAAAAATTGGTACCTGGTACGGCGCACCGTACCAGGCAGACGGTACGTAACGTTACCAGTAACATTGTTACACAGAAAGGGCGAATTACTGTTCCATATTTTTTTTCTATTTATTTACGAATTGTGAACACCAACAGCAGCATCAACTGTTCAGAAGTGTATAACAACCACAGTTCAACTAAAATAAACCATTGCTATAGGGATCAATGATTCCTAGATAAGCTACAGGAGAAAAGTAGTTACCAGACAAAAAACGATAACGTGGAAAAATTCCTATAAATCATCGATGTACAACAGTACCTACTTCCAAAATTACATTGACCAACAACGGTACCAAAGTAAACCGGAACAACAACAACAGCAGTAAACAAAAAAACTACATACGAGTAGAAACAATAAGATAAGATTTTTTTTATTTACATTTACATTTTCATTTTTTTTATATTAAAAAAAAAAACTTTATATACATTTATATACATTACATACATTTACTAAATTTTTGCTCAAACTAAATTTCACAATTCCAAATTTCCTTTTCGCTCAATTGTAAATTTTCACCATTTCATTTTTGAATTTTTTTTCCCTATTCGCGCTATTTCGAATTATCTTTGTTTTTTTTTTTGTATGATTAAGACATTTCGTTCATTTTGGGTTCAATTTGGTTTTTATTTCTATTGATATGCCTAAAACAGACGGCACAATAACTAACAATCCCGAACAAGACACTGTGATGGGTGACGACAATAATAAGCCAGGCACTTCAGCAGAAGTCTCGGCACAGTCAGCGGGCATTCGCCTACAACCTTTCTTGTCTAGCAAATCGCGAATATGGTTCATAACCGCTGAGGTACAATTCGGCCTACATCGCATAACTAGGGATGACAACAAATACGGGCAAATTATTCTGGCACTACCACCAGACGCCCGTGGCGTACTGCAGCTATCGGGGGGGTCACAGGTGGTGGATAGTCGACGACCTATCGATAGGTAGGTTAGCGGTGAATTAAATAAGCCGCCCCAACCGCAGTCCAGCTGGGGGGAGAGTCTCAGGGAACTGGGG
Source organism: Tipula vernalis (assembly GCA_958295665.1). Classification (NCBI taxonomy): domain Eukaryota; kingdom Metazoa; phylum Arthropoda; class Insecta; order Diptera; family Tipulidae; genus Tipula; species Tipula vernalis. The sequence continues at coordinate 196,707,818 of OY282560.1, forward strand.
AGTGGTTAACCTCAGTTCATTAAATTCTGAGTGCCTATGATGCCCAGCATAGAAAGGCGAACAGATGGCGCCAGAAAACCATCGACCAATAACCACGGCGGACTGAGCGTCACGTCCTCTCTGCACCTCCGGAGTCTCCGCGGGTGATGAGTGGGGGACCCTATAAACGGGTGACCCGGTGAATGGAATGGATCCCATTGGATTGGGCTCTCCATGTGATTAGGTGAATGGGGGAGAGAATGGGCGGAGGGAAGGGAGTGCAGGGAGACCGGGGTGCTAGCGAGCCGAATAGGCTGGATTAAGGCGTTAAGCGACCCGTGCTGATGGTCAACTAGGCTGGGGGCCCATTTAACAAAGCCCAGTCGCTAACGGAGCCCTCTGGATACCTGGCGACCTCCAGTTGTAATTAGCCTTACCTGCGTATACGGATCTCTGCGCAGGCGGACCTTTATTTCTCCGATACTCGTGGGAATCCAATGGATAGATCAAAAACAAAAACAAAGGGTACCGGCTCTCCTCAAAAGCCGGTATCAGCAGAGGGAGGTACCTCGAACCAGACGGGTGGGGCCTCTAAGGTTGCAAAGGTGGTTGACTCTAGGGCACAAGTCCCGGGAGTTAGCGGTACCAACGCAGCACAGGGGAGTGGGACGAGAGACATTCCTCCGGCGAAAAGGCGATACAGGAATCGCCGCTCGGCGCTCCGAATTCTCGAGAAGTGGGCTGCGACCCCCGAGGGGCAGCTTACGGAAGAGCAAAGAACATCAGTAGCTTGGGCAAGGAGCACTGTGGGCTGCGGAAGCTCGGAAAGGGACCATATGTCGAAAAGACAGTGGTCCCAGGACGAGGTGGAAGTAGTCAACAGCAAGCGGGCCAAGTTGGTGACTGAAAAGAAGCTGAGCTCCAACTCAGGGACAAAGCTGTTCAGCGAGGTCCTGACGGAGCATGTGTTGATGCTAGCCGTCATTGACGAAAGTCAAGAAGATGGGAGCATCACGGCGGAGAAATGGAGGTTGGTGTATAATGCACTCAACCTCGTCTTTTTAAAGGTCCTGGGTGAAAATCCGGGACCACCCCCATCCTGCAGAGATGCGGGATGGTATCAAGGGCGTGTAAAGATGACTGCATGCTCGGACTCTAGATCTGTGGATCTGTACAAAAAGGCTATAGCCAAAGTAGGGGAGGTGTGGCCAGGCGCAAAGCTTGCGGCAGTTAGCCGGGAGGAAATTCCCAGCAGGCCGAGGGCACGTGTCTGGCTGCCATTAAACCGGCAAGCCCGGACGGGGCTTTGAAAATCATACAGGCCAGTAACCCGAATCTTCCGACCGGAAATTGGAAGATCGTCAAGCAGGAGGAGGCCAAGGGGGGCTCGAAATTATTAATCATGGTGATAAATAAGGAGTCCCTTGCCCTCCTTCACAAAACGAAGGGAGTAATTGATTTCGGTTTCGGGTCAATTACTCTCAACGTTTATAAGAAGGATGGGGCGGAAGCGCGTACGGGAGGCCAACCGGAGGACGGTGGCAACCCGCCCAGGCCTGAAGGGGGTACCAGCAGCATGGGGGAAGAAGCTGAGGGTAGGGGGAGAGTGAATCCGGCGACCTTGGTAGGGCAAGGACTCTCTCGAAGGATGAGGAGGTGCACATAAGCGAAGGAGCTGGTGTACCGATGGAGGAGGATGTCGACAGCCCGGCCAGACGTGGGGGCACTGACAAGTCCTCTACAGAGGGTATGAGGGGTGGCGAGACGGGCGTATCCGGCGCATCTCAAAGTACCGGGAATTAATATTCCTGCGGAATTTATCACAGAGGTAGGTAGAGGTGAAATTGTTATGATTAAGATAACTCAAATTAACCTTCACCATTCTAAGGCTGCTTCGGCAGCTCTACTCCTCAGGCTGACTAGTTCGGGTGAGGATGTGATACTAATCCAAGAACCTTGGATTAACAATAACAGGATCTGTGGCCTCAGAACCAAAGGGTACAAAATTATATAGACAGATAAAAATATAAAATATTGGCGCTGTAGAGTTAGAACTTGGAATAGAATTAAGTTGTTGTATTTTTCGCAAAATCTCTTCGCAATTGTACAAATTGCCCAGGGTTGTAAGTCCGCAGTGTAACAAGTAAAGGTGAATGTTCGCGAAGTCGGGTAAGACACTACGGTCACCAACAAACCAATCTCCAACAGTAGCATACACCAACGATCAACAACGCAGAGGAAGCAGCAGCGAGACAAAAGAGGCAAAACAGAAATTACCAGAAGAAATAATTAGTACAACCAGTGGTGAATCACCAGCAACACCAACCCAAGCATCTAAACCTAAAGCAGAGGAATTCCTCCCAATACCCCCAATACCCCCTTTCAAACCGACAAAAAAAGAACAGCCAAACCAACAAGAACAAATAGAAAAACAAGCTACTCTCAGCAAAGAACAACCACAGACAATAATGAACCAACAACAGATCCAACAGAACATAGCAAGTTCAGTACCAGAATTTAGCGGTGAAAACCAAGGAACAAGAACAAATGATTTAACTAGATTCACAGCGACAGCAGACAGCATCTACCAGACTCTCGGCTCAGAAGAAGAAAAAAAAATATTTAGCAGGCTGATAAAGCTAAGATTAACAGGCGAGGCATTTACCAGGGTAGCACACAGAAACATCGAAGATTACACAAAATTGAGGGAGCTACTTAATAACATGTACTCGAGAACGTACTCGTTAGATGAACTGGAAAGAGGATACACAACCATCCAACAGAGCTACGGTGAAACCATTAGGAATTATGGTTACCGGCTCCTAGAAGCATTGGAACAATACAGAATAGGGTACAAGACCAAATACAAGCTAACAAAAATCGACGAATATATATCTGTATATTATATATCTGTAAGTCTGGGAAGATCAGATCTTGTATTCTTGGGAAAATAATATTAATCTTTTCCTTCTCTCTCAATACAGCAATGGTGACACTACTGCAGTTAGCCTGGAAGTAGGCACTTATAAATTCTGGCTAGTTTCAGCCTACATGGACCGGGAGAAGGAGGTTCCTCCGGATAACCTGGAGGAGCTGATCCGTAAAGCGGGACAATCAAAGGTAGGTGTGGTACTGGGAGTGGATGCTAATGCGCATCACACTATCTGGGGAAGCACAGACATTAATGAAAGAGGTGAGTCGCTTTTTGATTATTTGATAAGTACTAACCTTTCAGTGTGTAATATTGGGCAGGAACCCACATTTATTACTAGTAACAGGCAGGAGGTTCTAGACGTGACCCTTGCCTCAAATAATATTTTTCATATGGTTAAAAATTTTAGGGTGGATAAGAAACACTCCTTTTCTGATCATCGATATTTAACCTATAGCCTCGATATTCACCCTGCTACCCGGGAAGCCTTCAGGAACCCTAGAAGGACCAACTGGAGCAAATATGGGGAATAATTGGAGGAAATATTACCGACGAGGGCTATGGAGCCCCCGACGACCGTTGGGGAGCTGGAGGACATGGTGGCTAGCGTTACTAGAGCATGCAACCGATTCTTTCGCGCTGCCTGCCCACTGGCTAAGCCTAGGGGTAGGCAAAAACTGGTATGGTGGGGTAGGGAACTGGGAACCTATCGTAAGGCTTGTAGGATAGCCTTTAATAGAGCCAAAAATACAAGGGAGGCTCAGGATTGGGACTCCTATAAGGAGAAACTCGGAATTTATAAGAAAGAATTAAGAAAGGCACAAAGGAGGTCTTGGAGAATCATCTGTGATAATATGGAAGAGGTATCCGAAACCTCCCGCCTTAGGAAGATTCTTTCCAAAAGTACATCTAGTCCTAGTTGTTTGATAAAACCGGACGGATCTTGGACAGCTTCCAGTGGAGAATCTCTGGAGCTTCTCTTCGAGACACACTTCCCAGGGAGCTTTGAAGACCTGTTGATGCGTAGCAATCATCAGGAATCACTGTCAGTAACCACAAAGGATATCGTAACCAGAAAACGGATCCTATGGGCACTGAGGGGTTTTAAACCATTTAAATCGGCTGGTCCGGATCAAATTATAGCAGCGGAACTTCAAAGCAACTCAGTAATTATTCTTCCTTACCTGGAAGCTATATTCAAAGGGTGTTTTAAACTGGGCTATATTCCTAGGTACTGGACGGAGGTCAATGTGGTGTTCATACCGAAAGCGGGGAAAAGCTCACATGTCTATCCTAAGGACCTAAGACCAATAACTCTATCATCCTTTCTTTTGAAAACCTTGGAAAGGCTGCTGGATGTATACATCAGAGATAAAATAGGTGCCAGGAAGTGGGCATCGTCTCAGCATGCGTACACAAAGCGTAGATCTGTGGACACGGCTCTGCACGCCTTGGTGTCTACAATTGAGAAATCGATTAATTCGAAGGAATTCTGTTTGGTGGCCTTCCTGGATATAGAAGGCGCCTTTAATAATGTGAAAGCGGAGGCAATCAAGGAGGGATTGTCATTTTTGGAGGTGGACGTTCCTCTGATAGGGTTAATCAATTATATGCTGGGAAGCAGGATTGTTAGCTCGAAGTTGGGGGACTCCACCTTCAAGAGGCGAGTAACTAGGGGAACTCCGCAGGGGGGGGTTCTGCCTCTCTTCTCTGGAACATAGTGGTAAACGGGTTACTACTTGAATTGGAGAGAGAGGGTATTGGAGTTATCGCGTACGCAGATGACGTAGCTTTAGCTGTTACCGGGAAATCCTGGGCACGATTGTAGACGTAATGCAGAATGCGCTTACCATCGTTACGAAATGGGCTGGCAAATGTGGACTTGGTATTAACCCGTCCAAGACAGAGCTGGTACTCTTTACTAAGAAATACAAAATCCCGGTAGTTGTCCCTCCTACCTTAAATGGCACGAGACTTGCTTTTACTGATAGAGCTAGATATCTGGGCATTATCTTGGACAGTAAGCTTAGTTTGAAGCCCAACATGTTGGAGAGAATAAACAAAGCTACTATTGCTTTGTACTCCTGTAGGAACGCCATTGGACATAGATGGGGTCTGAAGCCGGAGCTGGTACACTGGCTCTACACCGCCGTAGTGAGACCTGTACTCATGTACAAGGTGGGTGTTTGGTGGCCAGCTCTGGACAAGGTAACTTACAAAAGTAAGATTGAGAGAGTGCAAAGAACGGCCTGTATGCTTGTTAGCGGGGCATTGAGGTCGACACCGACAAGTGCCTTAGAAATTATGTTGCACCTTCTTCCGGTCGACATTTTTGGCAAACAGATTTCGGCAAATATGGCTGTACGACTTGCAGCCGTCTCTCAGTGGAGGTGTCTTAGTATAGGACACTCTACTATCGTCAGATCGTTGAAGGATGAGCTGGCGAATCTTGACTACATTAAACCTACTCTACGCTTCGAGAAGCGATTTCGGACCTCCTTCCCTTCAATGGAATCCTGGAGGGATAGACCGTTATCGGAAACCGAAGCGTTGCAATGCTTCACAGATGGCTCCAAGCTAGACGGCAAAGTAGGAGCTGGAGTATTCTGTGAAAATTAAATGTAAATATTTCTATTCGTCTCCCTGATTACTGCAGCGTGTACCAAGCTGAAGTCGTAGCGATTGAGGAGGTCATGACGTGGTTGAAGCATAATGTGTTATCCTCAGACGATATCACAATCTATGTGGACAGTCAAGCGGCGATCCGGTCGTTAGAATCGGTGTCTTTGGCGTCACGGGTGGCGTTGAGTTGTCACTCATCTCTAAATGAGATGGGTGAGCATTTCAACATCCAGGTAGTCTGGGTCCCAGGTCACTCGGGCGTCATGGGGAACTGCAGGGCAGATGAACTTGCTAGGCATGGTACGACTCTCCAGCTGCAACCGGAAAGGGCAAGTCTAGGGAGGCCTATCACAGCGCTGAGACAAGCACTTGGGAAGCAGGCGCTATCCTCAGCGGGGGAAAGGTGGTCTAACGCCCTCACCTGTAGAGTTGCAAGACAAGTTTGGCCAAAGCTGGACTTGGGGCGCACTAGGGCATTAATATCCTTACGAAGACGTGAATTAAGAACGGTCGTAGGAATTCTCACGGGACACTGCCTTTTTGGAGAACATGCAAGAAGGCTGGGTCTTGATGCTAATGACTTCTGCAGAAGCTGCTTGGACTAGGAGGAGGAAGAGACGTTGGTCCACTTCCTTCGCTCGTGTCCAGCATTGGCTCTCAGAAGGCCCAAACACTTAGGTAAGTTCAGGATGGACTGCCTCTCGGATCTCGAAAACATTAAAGTGCGGGACGTCTTACGCTACATAAGTAGCTCGAAATGGTTCCAATAGGGGTAAAAGGGGATACATCCCGTGGTATCACAATGGACCGTCACCGGTCTAAGTGTGCGTAAGCAGCCACTCCAGCCTAACCTAACCTAACCTAACCAGACGCATGTTTAATAGTCTTAGACCTTCTGGAAAACTTACCACAAGAAAACAAGTTCGAAACCTTGCAGGCGGCCTTAATAGAACGTAATTCTATCTCAGAGGAGAGAAAATTAGAGGCTCTATTAGAGAAATCAGAGATGGGTGACAGGAGACTATCGGAAGTCTTGCGCCAAATGAAATTGCTAGCAGGCTCCAATTTCAATGTGTATCAAATAAAAACTTTGTGGATCAGAAAGCTCCCTGAATTCATAAAAATAGCATTAGTACCAAAGCAAGACGAAAAATCATCTGAAGATCTTTCAAAAATCGCTAGTAAACTGAACGAGGCCGTTACATCGCATACAAAATTCGTCAGCTCAATCCAACACCCTTCAAGGGCAACCAATAGGCGACAAAATTACCACCCCGATCTGGATCGCACTGGAAATCGTCTACCCTCTTCTGCTCGAGTTGGTGTAGAAGATCACCTACACAAGAAGTCGAAGCCGTTCGGGGGGCTGACGGTTTTGCGGGCAATCAAAGGACAATCAAATATATGCTGGTATCATAACAAATATGGTGCATAGGCACACAAATGTTCTTAACTATGCGCATTTAAATCTAGCAATATTTTAACAGCGATGGTGGTAGACCAATCCACTCCAAACGAATAATTGTTACGGTCACGGCGGCAGATCTTAAGAAAAATCCAACTCAAAGCCGCTTATTTATTAACGATTCCACAAATAGGCTCACCTTCTTGATTGACATGGGCGGGCGTATCAGTCATTCCTTTCCGCAATTTTACTAACTTATTTTCTCGAATATCTAATCTAGTTCTGTCACTTACAGGACAAAATTGCTTTAGGTGGATTTCGGACTAAAAATAATCTTCACGCACGCTTTTACCTTAGCTGCTGTGAATCGTCCGATCATTGGCGCCGATTTCTTTTGCAAATTCGGACTACTTGTTGATCTGAAAAATAAATGGCTGGCACCGACACCGATCCATTTCACAGTCAACAACGGTTATGGCACTCTGCTCAAACAATTCCTCTCGCTAACAGCAAAGCCGAACTACAATTTGCCAGTCCGATATAACGTGGTCCATCATATTGTCACAGCTAGTCGTCTGCTCCTATCAAGACCACGCTGGCTAGATCCACTCCGCCACAAAGCTGCATTCGCAGAATTCCATCACATGGTTGAATTTTGGATTTGCCGAACATCTACATCTCTCGTCTATTGTCATTTGCATATAGTAAAAAAAGAAAGATCACGATTGGCGACCATGTGGGGATTATCGGCGATTAAACACGGTGACAACACCTTATCGCTATCCGATAACCCACATTTTTTTTCAAAGATTGATCTTGTCAGAGCCTGTCATTTTGATTCCCGTTTCACCTGAAGATGTTCATAACACAGCGATCACAACCCCGTTTGGCTTATTCGAATTCACCCGAATGCCATTCGGTCCACGCAATGCCGCTCAAACGTTTCAGCGTTTTATGAACGAAGTCGTTCAAAATTTAGACTTTGTTTTCCTCTACATTGACGATATTCTTGTGGCTTCACGCTCTGAGAAACAACACAAACATCAGCTGGAACCATTCTTCCACAGGTTAACACAGTTTGACGTTCACAACAAGAGTTCAAAATGCGTCTTTGGCGCATCCACTCTTGATTTCCTCAGTCACAGGATTACCCCTAATGGTATTCTGCCGTCTGGAAAACGAATTAACGCCATTAGGGAATTTTCAGCTCCAACTTCAATCAAAAGTATACAGCGATTTGTCAGTATGGTGAATTACTACCACCGATTCATACCAAAACTCGCACAAACACTCGCACGAATTCACGGTCCTTGGTAACTTTACTCAAAAAGCCCAAGTCGGTCAAGACTTTTTCTTGAATGCCAACAAACATTCACGTCGTTGAAAACTGAATTGGAACAGATAACACTTCTGGCACACCCACTGAGCGACTAAAAGGTCAGTTTAACCACTGACGCATCAAACACTGCTGTCGGTACTGTACTACAACAGTACAATAACGAGTGTTGGGAGCCACTGGGATTATTTTCGAAGAAACTCTCGGATGCCGAAAAGAAATATTCCGCATTCGATCGGGAATTACTCGCAATATATCTAGCAGTCAAACATTTCAGATATTTTGTCGAGGGTCGGGACTTCACCATCTACACCGACCACAAGCCTCTGACTAGAGCAATTCAGTCAAAAACTGAACGTAATCCGAGGCAAGATCGCCACTCACAATGGACATCCAACATGTTCACGGACATGACAACGTTATCGTGGACATACTATCCCGCACAACCGACAACGAAATGGCCGCAGTCGAAACACACATCGACTTAAATCAAATGGCAAATACACAAAAAGTTGACCTAGAACTTCAGAATTTATTTTCTGGTTTCGAATGTCACTCTGGTTTTGTCCACTTCCTCAATCTAATGGTTACACATATTTACTAACCTGTGTTGATCGTTTCACTCGATGGCCCGAAGCATACTGTTTCATCAATTTGTCAGCTGCAACCATTGCCATCACATTCGTCAACAAATACGTATCACGATTCGGCATGCCCCTTCAGATCACAACCGATCAGGGAACGCAATTCAAGTCTAAATTATTTACTGAGTTAACAAAACTCCTCGGAGCACATCGGATACGTACGGATCGGGAATCCGAGCTACAGTGAAAGAAGATCTGAAGTGATCCGGTGAGTTCTTCATCATAATCCTCTTCCATCACTTCCAACTACCGACACAGTCATCGACCAACTGCGACAAACCATGCATAACCAGCAGAAAGATGACGTTTTTGTTCCGAAATCGCTCGACAACTGCGATTTTGTATTCATTAGAACAGACAAGGTTCGCACGGAATTATCTCCTCCTTATTAAGGTTCGTATAAAGTCATACGTAGACTAAGAAAACAATTCGTCGTATCGGCTAATGGTAAAAACCATAACATTTCAATCGATCGACTCAAACCAGCTTACGGAATTCTCAGTTCGGCTGAACCAATATCAAACCACCGAACACAGAAAACAGTTCGTATAGCAACCACTCATTCAGTTATTTCCTAAGGAGGGGAAATCACTTGTGGGGGAGTCCTGTAGCGGTTCAATCATTCACTCAATCATAAATGCAACCAACTATTCATTTTATTTATGCATTTTTGTTATAAATTTCGTTTCTCATCTCACCACCAACAATCAAATCAAACAACCATCCGCACAAAATCCGACTGAAATATTTATCAGTTACACTTCCCTGCTTAACTTTATATCTGAATACATCAATGTCGTCCGTTAGTCAGTACAAGTATTATTTAGCATGAAATGATCGAAATGTTATTTTTGTCTTTCTCGCTCGCGTATCGGATAAATTCAATTGCATCATATACGGTACAATCGAACATTGTACCATCATCAGTCGATTTCTAAATTTTCTTATACTCGGTTTGTTTTTTTTTTAAAACATAAAATACGCAGTGGTGAAAATCCAGTTAAAAATATTTGTGTTATATAAAATCAAAAAGTGAATTGTGCAAAAATAGGAATAAAAAAATAATTAAATTCAAACTATTGTAATTGCTAATTGCTAATGAGTGTATTGTTGACAATTAATTTTAGTGCGCGCATCGACATATTCTAGTAGCTGGACATATCAAATATACCCCGTTATATACTCATATGTACAGAATCTTGAATTAAGATTTACTTGTAATATGGACTGAATTATACTTGCTAAATATCGTGACATCTAAAGATTTTTAACTGAATATAAAACAATTATTGTAAACCAAATGTAAGTTATAGGCATTATTATTGTAGTAAAATATAAATATTTCAATTTTATTTAAAAAAAATCGTTTATTAAAATACCAGTCGTAGAAGAACTTTTAACAATGTGCTAAGTAAGAACTACTCCCAAAGTATTAGTAACGAAGTAGTTTTAAAGTGCATTTTATATGCGGAAAAATAATCAATTAGAAAGAAGCAAATAGTTTTTTTTTTAACTGATGAATTTTTTCTCTCTGTCCTATCTTTTTTCACAATAAAAGAAGTACTTCTTTTCAGTATTTCTGCATCAGTTCTGGAAGTACTTCTACGTTTGCTGTTAAATAAGTTTATTAGTTAATGTTGTTGTTTTAGGAAAAGTTTAGGATAAAATTCACAGCGAATATAAGAGGCTACTTCCAAAATTAATATATCTAATATTTCAGGAAGCTGCTATTATTTTATCTTTTCTGTTATAATATCTTAGTATTTTATATTTTTCTTTTTTGGGGTAAAATAAATTAAATTAAATAAAATATATGGTTCATACATCAGAATTTTTTTTTCAAAATTTCATTTTTCTATGTGCAAAACCATTTTATGCATGCAAAATTCAAAATGCTGTTTTTCCTCCTTTTAAACAATCAGTATAAGTTTTGCATATGGACGGGTGTTGTATGAAAATACGAATGGAAAATGTGTGTTGGCTCAAAGTTGTTGGGGATTATTATAATCGAAAATTGATTATATAATACGTAGACAATGAACTGAGAATGCTTGCTTTCCATTCATGAATGGCCGCCTCTTAACCCTTAAAAGACCAGAAAGGCCGATTGGACCATATTTAACATTTACTTCAATTTAAAAGTTTTATTACAGGTATTATTTGGTTTTTCTTTTATTTTTATAATGCACAAATATTGGTAGAATTATAATCAATAATCAAATACTAGGCCGTAGTTTTTTTACTTCGGAATTTTTATTTTTTATTTCTTATAACGTAAAGAACCGCTTAGTGTCCATCGGACCCATATCTGTTAATTAGAAAGGTAAGCGAATAAAACATATAAAAATGAATAGGAAAAAAAAAATTAATTCTCCGATTTCTTAGTCAAATTATTTGTTTTCCGAAAAAAAGTTGTATAGTTTTCAGTAAGTTGTAAATATTCAGATGGTATGATCGTACATGGAATTGGTTACAAGTCTGATGATGCTAAAGTGAAATTGTTGAATCAATAAATAAATGTGTGGAGATAGAATGGTTCTCAAATCGAAGAATAGAAATCGAAATAGAATGATTTTTTACTCGAGCAGGAGGAGATCGTTATATATACTAGACGTGTCCGAATTCCGAGAGAAATAATTCTTCTGTGATAAATGTGACATTTTAAGCAAGTTCATTGTCTGTCCGAATACTGAAAGAATTTTTGACATTATAAATTTTACAGCAAATTTGTTTTGGTTAGAAGCTAGATTTAATTTTTGTGTTGAAGATTTTATTTTGGGAAGATAATATTAATAAAACTGTTTTTGTGTTGAAAAAGATAATTTTTGGAGAAGATAAGTAACATAATCATGGAAGAGGAGGATAATTTGATCCAAATATGATAGTTTCAATCTTAATACTGGCTTATTTGCATTTAATTCGGCGGAATTTCAGGACCATGTCAATATTAATGGAAATGCTAAATTCACAGGTAAATTTTAATATATTAGAATATAAAAATAGTTAAAAACATCAAAGTGGTTTGAAATTTTTGAATGTTTTACTTGTAGCGAACAATCATGTACACTCCGGCATCCAATAATACAATGGTGAATGCTATTCTTTCGTATGATGATGCTACCACTAGGATGCACCTAAGAATTTCCTCAAATACTTTCATTTCAATTGCCAAACTTTTATCAAATAAAAATCATGGCTGGGGATCAGAAATGGAGCGCATGATCTTTTTATTATGGCTGGCAAGCGGCACCAGCTATCGAATAACCGGTGCGGCAAGGGCCATTTCGAGATCCACGATATGCAACATTATCCATAAATTATTGAATTTCTCCGTAAATGAGATAATGCTACGTGTGATAAAATTTCCTACGCAAAGTGAACTTCTCGATATTGGTCTTAAATTCAATATTAGAGCCAGAACAACTATTTTCGCAAATGCTGCCGGTGCCATTGATGATACACATGTAGAAATAGTATGCCCAGTCAAACTACATAACCAATGCCTAAATCGTAAACTGAAGTGTAACTTACAGTGCCAAGCGGTTTGCGATGCGAGCTATACATTTTTAGATGTATTTATTGATTATCCCGGATCTGTACATAACTCTAGAGCATTATACAATAGCCCGGTTTATAAAGAACGATTATACCCGCCACATGGATTCTTATTGTTGGGAGGTACTGAACCAATTGCCTTAATTACTCCGTTCAAAGAACCTATTACAAATGACAATAAGAAAAAGTTTAATGCGGTGTTTAGCAGTGCACGCAACATTGTCGAATGCGCATTCGGCAAATTAAAGATCCGACTGCGATCTATTTTCAGACAACCATTAGAATTAAAAATAGAGAACATCATAAAAGCCAATGCCAGTTGTTTTACGTTTCACAACATTTGTATGGTCAATAATGACGACATTAATCCAACGAGCCTTTCGAAAAAGAAATCATTAGTGCTTCAAATGGTGACTAACCAAATGGTATTCAGTTCAGAGAGGAACTTTACAATATGTTTTTAAATAATTTACAATAGAAAAATCATTTTTATATTTTTATTAAAAAATTCAATAAAAACTATTACAAAAAAAGTTCAGCCTTATTTTGAATATTTCATAACATTTTTAAATAATAAATAATTATATATTTATGTACATATTGAAAAAAAAATCAGTTTTAATTAATATTTTTAATCGGAATCCGAAGATTCAGAATCAGTAGGTTTGTCGAATAGCATTCTGATATGTTGGGCGAAACCTTCCAAAAATTGAAAAAATCGTTTGGTATTTTCTTTGTTGCGTTCGCACTCTTTTTCGAATTTTGCCAACAAATCCTTAGAAGTTTTGCCTTTTTTTGCTTTCGGTGCGGTATTTTTGGTGTAATTTCTAGCCAATTGTCGATCGCCAGTATTTCTGCTAGAAACAGTACCTGATGTACTTGGTTGCGGTTGCAAGTATCTTCGGTCAGACGTTTCAGTCCCTGTACCGCACACAATCACCGCCTTACAAAAAGATGAACAAACCTTTCTTTTATAAATAAAAGTAATTAAGTGGACTGTATAAATTTTTTATTAGCTTTTATTTTTAATTTTATTATTTTTTGTTACAATGCGGTTAATTGTGCATGACGTGTTGCACATAGAAAATCTCGACTTGCGGTGTTCGTTTTGTCAAACACACATTTTTATTTTCTCCGGTCGAGCATTCCTTACAATTGTTTTTTTTTGTTTCTTTTACATCTACAAATTGAGTTACATTTTTAGTACAGCGGATCCTAGTACTATTTTGTTTTAATCATTTGAACAATATGTCAAAACACAAATTGTCAACATGGCTACGGTAAATATTTTTATAAATTCTTACCTAAAATTGGTTATAATTAATATTAAATAAACTAAATTTACATTTATCTTTCAGTTTACGATAGTTCTAAAGGGGTTACAACTTTTAAATTACATATATGTAAGTATTATTTACGTACATATTAATTTATGTACATTAAATGTTAATCGAATTTTGTTTTTATTTCAGGTTATAATTACATACACAGTGAATTACAGGTTCGCTTTGTATTGCGCGAACATTTGGAATGTTTAGTTTCTTTCCTTTGCAATCGTACTGTACCAAACCAGTGAATTGTGAATTAGACTTATTATGTTTAAGTGTATTAAATAGTGTAGCGTAACAAAATTGTGTATAATAAATCGTTGTATGTTGAAGAAAATATTCTTTTCATTTTTCTTCCTGATTTTCGGTCGCTATCAAACAGTAACTATAAATGAGTTTTCAGGGTTTTGCACATATATGCCCCGGCGGCTACTCATGCGAAGGGGTGGGTTTATCGTGTGTAAACCCATCCCATAATAATGCATGAGATCGAAATACGGCCAGTCGACAGCGGTCAGTTCTCCATTTTCTGTTTGAATTCCAGTGGGTGGGCTTTGCAGTTCCTAAAATTAATAAAACCTTAATGAATATACATCAAACTAAAATATTATGGTCATACTGCTGACTTTGTATTGCTTTAATAAATAATTCCACTTAATTCGAAGTTGCTCCGGAGTAAACTGGGGTAATTCGGCTGTGTTTCTTATAATTCTGAAATTGTAACGTTATAAAGTAATTGGATTTTAATTATAAATTGTCAAAAACTGACGTCCAATTTTCATCTCGTCTGTACAATTTGCCTTCAAATAATCCGTCATGATGAATTCTTGCTTTTATCAGCCTTTTAATTTCTTCTTCAGTCACTATAAAAATAAAAGGAATTTGTCAGACAAAAAACATAACCTATAATTACGTGTTTCTTACTTCTTTTATATTTATCAGTCATTTTTTGTAAAATATTATTATATATATATTTCTTATTAATAAACACTAATTTAATATATAACTATCGTTAATATATAATGTCGTTAATATATAACTATCACCAAATTATCACAGTATAATTAATTATTTATATGTTTTTTGTGCCACAAAGTGCAGTGAAACAAGAATTACAACACAAATGTAAGAATTAATACATATTGCTGCTGTGAGAATTTGGTTGCATTCAGTACAACGCCATATTTATCACAGAAGAAATTTTTCTTTCAAAATTCGGACACGTCCACTGTAAATGATATTGTTATTTGTTCGCTGCATAGAAAGGGGAATACCCGGAATTCTAGTCGTAAATTTATTTATCGCTATTTAGATTTTACTACTCAATTCGATGCAATGTGATCAGTTGAATCAGTTTGTTGAGTTGTAAACAAAAAGTTTTTCTAAATTAATATATGATATAAATAATAATAGTTGATAGTTGGTAAGTAACACCAAAATCGTATTACTATATATTTTATAACTTTTTATTTCTTAAAAAACCTTCTAAACAGTAATGACGGCTAAAAGAGGATTATGTGAAAATAGAATGCAACGAGCTATGGAAGAAACTAATAATGAAAGTGAACAGGAAATGGACATTTGATTATTCATCATATAGCGAAGAAGATACAGTAGAAACTAATTCTGAAGAAGAGGATGAGCAGGAGGGTGATTAAAATTCAGAATTTTCTAGTGGTGGCGCAAAACGAGGAATAAAGGGGTCTTTTGATAAAGTGATATTACCTCCAAGTAAATTGATTGAAGAACCAGTAGAATGCTGTTTGTTTCTAGACAACAGTATCTTGGATATGATCGTTAAATATTCTTGAGTGTACTCTTGGACTTGAGTGAAAAAATATTGATCTCCTTGAAATGAAACAAGCATATTTTGAACTTTTATCGACAGCTGGGACAAACAAATAAGGTAAAATCACTAGGTTGAGTTTTTGGGACCCGCTTTTTGGAAATCCGATATTTCGAGCAACAAAACACTTTTTAAATTTATTCAACGTTTTATACAATTCGATAACAGAGTATTTAGAGCTGCCCGTAGAACTAGAGATAAATTAGCTCCAATACGAGATCTTTGGGAAATTTTCAACAAAAATCTAAAAAAATTGACGAGCAGCTCATATGTATGCACCATGGCGCATTGAGTCCTCTATAGCAGCTACTAATAATACTGCATTGGATAGGAATATCCAGGATAGAAGTTTTTTGAAATGGGTGGTTACCCTCAGGTAGCTGGTTGCTTCGATGGAATAATAATTAATATAGATGCACCTACGGTCAATGAAGAACACTTTGCGAATCGACATGGAAAAAATTCACTGAATGCAATGATGGTGTGTGGCACAGACCGCCGCTTTTATCCAATAAATTCAAATTGGCCAGGTATTATCCATGACTCCAGAGTATTGCCATATACAAGGCTATTTAGCAATTTTCAGTCTTGTTTTCACCCCTTTC
This sequence comes from Tipula vernalis, assembly GCA_958295665.1. Lineage (NCBI taxonomy): Eukaryota > Metazoa > Arthropoda > Insecta > Diptera > Tipulidae > Tipula > Tipula vernalis. Next base: position 196,724,070 of record OY282560.1, read on the forward strand.
CCGGTGCTGTGATTTTGGATGACAGTGCTTTCCCTTAAAGATTGGCTTATCCCACCAATGCGAAGAAATCCGGATGATGCAATAGAGCAAAGATTTAATCGTGCTCATAAGCGGCCGAGACGAATAGTGGAAAATCATTTTGGTTTGTATACGACGATTACAATTTTTGTATAATGTAGTTAAATTCAATTTATTTGTTAATAGGAATTCTTTTAATTCATTTGTTATGAAAATAAATTGTTTACGTTTAAGTACTGCTGAAAAATTATTTACAGTTAGAAAAGAGAATTTATTTTAAAAGCAACAAAAGAAAAGTTTTACAATTTATTCTAAACACTGAAATAAGAACTCCCAATTGAGAAAGGTTTCTCTTCATGTATTATTATATACATGCAAAATTGTTGTTGTTATAAATTACAGAATAACAATTTTTTAATTGTTTTGCTATATAGGTACAAAACCATAGTCTAACATATAAAATGTACGGAAAGTATATTATTTTGCAAATACTGTCACAGTTATAGTATTTTTGTATAGATCATTACAACTTATCATAAAAATTTGATAATTCGTTAATTGATAAGTTATAGACAATCTGATGTGAAACGCTTATCACTTATCATTATCCAAAAAACTAACTTATGGTAAGTTGATAAGTAATAAGTGATAAGTAGTTGGTGTAATAGGGCCCAGATCAAAACGAATCGAAGCATTATTAAAAAAATCCGTGCATACTCCTTCCGGGAAATTTTCTTTTTATTTCATCACTCAGATTACCACGACTCTTGTTTAAACGATTCATTTTGACTAAAGTTTCCTTTATTTCACAATTAATTATTGCAAAATTGTATTTGTCCTGAATGGTTTGAAACTTCCTTTCGTCAATTTTGAATTTATTCGTTAATCGTCTGTTGCCAGGATAATTATGAAATTTTCGACATTTCAACAATTTTTTTTCTTATATATACCTTTCGCTAATGCCAAATTGTTTCGAAAAAAAACCTTCAATATCTGGACACTATTGTTGCCGAAAACAACTCTTAAATTTTGGGAAAAAATCCTTTTTATTTCCATCCCGTTCCATTTTTTCACCGATTGGAATATTTATTTAATTCACTTTTTTAAGCTTTATGTTGATAATAAAATGATTTTCATGGTTTTTTAGCTTTATTTGTTTTTATTTTTATTAATATTTTAATAAAAAAAACCCAACGTTTCGACGGCACATCCCGTCATTTTGAAGGTTATAATTTATACTATAATTTCAAAAAAAAAAAAAAAATTTTATAACGAATGTTTTCCTAAAGTAACTAGAGTTCAATTTGAAATTTATAAATTACTCAGTTTAACAGAAAAATAGTTTAAATAATACAATTAGAGTGAAAATCGAAACCAATAGAATTTCCAGAAAATCGAAACGAATTTGTGAAATTTATCATTTACATGTATGTACAGAACACTCAGAAAAAACTATAGTATGTATTAAATGTAAACTATTTGTATTTTCTTCTAAGCATTTTTAATTTAGAAAACTGGACACTTCCAGTCTTTTACGTTACCTTTTTTGTGATCCTCTAACGGTTAATATATACTCAATTAATAAAATACGAACTATCACGTAGCCTAGTCTGATGACTATTTTACAGATATTTCGGACGAAAACAGTAAATCACTGTTGGCGGCGATTCAAACGCATATATAGAATCTTTAAAATATAAATTGAAGACAGAGGTAGACGATAACAATGTCGATCTATATTATTTCGGTTAACAAGTTTGGCCAAGACATAATCATGGGAAAGCATAATAAATAATACTAAACAAATAATTTGCTGAAATTGGATTTTAAGCAATATGGAATCCTACTGTTATATCGTGGTTAAGAAAGATTGCTTAAAAACATAAACTCAATCAAAAGTGTGGCTTAACCACTTATTAAAACCAAAAATATATGTGAAATTTTCTAGTAAACCACAAAAATGGTTCTTGTCATTATTACAGCAAATAAAACCACAAGTCTACTTACTTAAGTAGATTAAATCGCATATATATAGCATAAAACATTCTAATCTCTCCGATTTTCCAATATAAATATTAATCGCTAATTCTGATTTATCAACAAAAAGATAAACAATAAACCATTAAAACAAAAATGTAATCTTAATTCTTTCGTATATACATAATTTGCGAATAAGTCGATCTAATATAAGACGTTGTATTATTATTTATGTATGTATATTTATATACCACATTTATCGATTTTTGTTTTAAATCCGATCAGCCAAAAAAAAAAAAAGCAAAAAAAGAACGATCACCAAAGTAAAAAAAAATCTAATATGTATAAGAAAATTGTACATTGTTAGCATGTTGTAAAAGCCCGCAATTTTTTTTTTTTTTAATATCCCAAGCAATAATAATATACAATGCTATATACACGTAAAATAAAATATCTCGTATATATACAACACATGAACTATTTTATTCTGTTGACGGTAGAAAAGTCATATTGTCAGTATTTTGTCTGACTTCAAACTTTACACATCGACTTTAAACAGAAAAAACAAATTTTTCGCTTAAGACTCTTTTTTTTGTGTGTGTGTGTGATATTTGAAATATTTTTTTGTTATCAATTTTGTTGGTATTCTTGTTATATTATTTATATACAATAATACCGTATCAAGTGTCTAAATTTTAATTTTTTTTTTCTAATCAGTTTTATGCTGTGATTTCATAATTATACATAAAATATATTATTATTTATTACGTGGTGTCATCATTTTTTGTGTTGGTTTTATTGTGTGGATTACAGCAAAGAGTTAAAAAAAAAATATTTAACCGATCTGGTTATTTTCTTGTGTGCACCTTCAAAAATATGCTATTTTGAATATTTTTCTCTGGATATAAACATAATATAATATTTGAGTTTTGTTTACAAAAAATTAAAAAAAAAATTGTTATTATTTTTAATATTATTCAGTTTTATTTTAAACAATACGAAAACCGGTATTAATTTATGCGGTTTTCGCGCGGGTACACAAAAATATAAAAATAAAAAAAATAATCATTAGAAAGATTTTTATGAATAAAAAATAAAAATAAAAACAAAATATAAAAATCGCGATTTAAATTAAATTTTTTTGATTTTTATTTGATTCTATTTACATAATTTATACTCTCATATTTAAAACATTAAAAATAAAATTGATTGATTTTGGGCGAAACCTATTTATAGAGTATTGCAAAATAAGTAGTTTTATAAATATTATATCAGAGTGTGTTAAAATTGCATTATGTTATCAGCTGGAAAGTTTTAATTTCTAGGCAAACTAGAAAATCTTCTAGAAGCAATAAAATATTTAATTGCCATTACCGATACTCATTAATTTATGTAGGTCGTACATGAAATGTTTCACCTTCCTCGTTTCTTACTTTAAACCAGCTTTCAAATTAATAAAGTTATTTAAATCCAGGCGTTTTTCACTTGGCTCATTGTTTTTTTTTTCTTTATTGAAATAACATCCATATTTACAATAAACTTACCGATTTTTAAATTAAGTTTTCTGCAAATCACCTGAATAAATCGAAAGAAATAATTTTTTTTTTTTTTTTTTTAAATATTGAAAACAAGTGTGGAATTGAAAATTCGAGCGATAGCGAGGGCATCATGCAAAGCTTCCTTTCTGCCATATTTTAAAAATTAAGGTGTAGCCAATAAACGACTTTCTTTTACGAACAGCGAATTTTGAGAAACATACTATGCCAACTTCTTGCAAACTTGAGATTTTTGTATTTTTTGTATTTTTTTCATGTTTTCTGTAATATTTTTGAAATATTTGCAAAATAAACTTTCTGATTCTTGGAAGCTAGTTAAACTATCTGCGCTACAAACTGACAGACATATAGAACAACGCACATTACTTCGAAACCCAATTTTTCGGAATCATGGACTCCAAAAACCTCAAGGTCAAAAAATAATATCACATTTTTTAGAGACACAAACTGACAGACTGACACAGACAGGCAGGCATCATTTCGAAAGACACTTTTTCGGACTCAAGGGACCTTGAGAAAAAATTTAAGTAAGAAGTTTGCGAAATAAGTTTCTCAAAATTTCCTGTTCGTAGAAGAAAGTATGTTGGTCATACCTCAATTTTATTACTTTCTTTTATTCTAGTAAAATAAAGTACAATAATCATGAAAATTTTGGACCATGAGATTTTTAGAGATTTATCTGTTTTGAAGCCTTTGAATGGTGTCCGTCTGTCAGTATATTAGTATGTGTCCTATCTACACCCCAGATGGTTTAACCAATCGAAGTGAAATTTCAGATTTAAGCTTTTTTGATAAATTGGGAGGTTCCAGTGAATTATACTCCAAATCGGCTAACCGGAAGTGGCCACTTCCTGGGTCCAGAAAATCTATTTTGCAAATAGATAAATATATTCCATTTATTATTCGAAAAACCATGCTTCTGTAGCATACGACAATTTTGTTAAAATATTTTCGCAACATTTTAGGATGTGTGTAAGCAAAACCACCATAAACAACAAACAGCTCAAACGGTTACAACCATGGGTGTCTATTAGATTGCTCAAAAAGATAAACAAAAAGAATTCGATACGTAAAAAACTTAAGAAACATCCTTCGAATGTTAAACTTGTAAAATTGTACCAAAAAGTATTTTCTGAAGTCAAGAATGATATTAAATTTACGCGTGAAAATTATTATGCTAGTGAGCTTCATAAATGTTCCGGTAATATAAAGGGTGAGTTAGCAACAGTTAATGAAATTTTGAATAAAACCACTAAATCGAACACGATTGTTGAACTTGACCTGGATGACTTGAATGATTATTTTGTTAATTGTGCTACCAATTCAATACCAATATTGCGTTCTGAAACATGCTCATATAACAGTTTTGACCTTCTAACTTATGAATTTTGTCAACCTAATAGTTTCTTCTTTGAATCTTTAACTGCAATCGAAGTTTATAAAATGATTCAATCTCTTGATAATAAACACTCATGTACTTCTGATAATATTACTAATAGTCTAATTAAGCAGAATGCTTATTTGAGTCGTATAAATGCAAAACTCGATATGTGCGTTATAAATGATATCTTGTAAAATGCGAAAAACCTTCTACGGAAAATATAAATGTCGTTGATAATATTTTTTTACTGTAGCTGTTTTGGTTAAACTAAAGTGACCGTTTACTCAGAAAACAATAATTGTACCCTCTTGAGTTTGGGTATTAGAGCCCTTTTAAAATTGTGACTTTTTAGCGAGTTTTGAACTTAAAATTCTCGTCTAATGGTATATATTTTAAGAATATTAAATTCTATTCTGTTAACCCATTCAATAATTTTAATCAATTATAATCCAATAAATAATAAAAAAATATCTTTCAGATTAAGAAAAAAATATTTTTATTTATACCAAAGAAAAACAATTCTTAAAACTCTCTAAAATTTAGGCACAGCAAATCACCGGGTTGAAGACCCCCATAAAAATAATACAAAATTAGTTACCAAAATAAAAATTAAAAATAAATAAAATAATCACATAAAAATCCCTTCTTGGGTGAATCATGCTTCGTTAATATAAATAGGAACTATTTAATTTCTACCTTCTTAAGAAATTATTTAAATTCGCAGGCCTTCGTGCTGAACTTAAGTCTCGCATATTTCATCTTGGGATATATTTATTTATTTATTTATTTATTTAAATCTATTCTACAGTTAAAAACTTAATGAATAGTAAAAAAAGAATTATTATAGATTAAAAAGAAAGAAAAGGAATACTTTAATACGGAACATGAAAAAACGAAAACTTTAAAAACGTAAAATGAGATTAAAAATTGCAATTTCTGATTGCCTTCCGAAAATACACTCTGGATCTCTCAAAATTAAATAAATGGTAAAACTCATTAAAAATTCTAGCCATTGACTTGGTTGGCTCATTGGAACCATAATTCGTTCTATGAAATTCAACAAACAAAAATTCCCTTGGACGCAAGCTTCTGGTAGGTACATAAATGCTCCAAGCAGAAATGAGTTCAGGACACTTAATGCGGCCACTAAGGGAATCACTAACAAACAACGCAGATGCAATTTTTCGGCGTTTAACCAACGTATCAATATGAAGGCACTCACACCGAATCACATACGATGGGAGACTTCGCACCTGTTCCCACATAGGTAGATGACGATCAGATAAATGACCAAGCTTCTTGGCCATATAGATAGTAAAACGTTTCTGAATAGATTCCAATCTTGCAATATGCACATCCTGATGAGGATACCAAACCACTACAGCATATTCAAGGTGAGATCTTACTAAAGAAGTATATAGACTAACACACGAAAATGCATCCATAAAATCCTTTGTCATTCTAAAAATAAAACCTAACATAGAATTGGCCTTTAATATTATTTTATCTATGTGTAAAGCAAAAGTTAATTTCTGATCAAACAGAACTCCTAAATCAACAGTTGAAGTTACTCTACAAAGTAGATCTCCATCAAAATAATAATTGACAATATTTGGATTGAGTGTTCTGAAAAACGACATCACCTTACACTTCTGTACATTGATGAACAATTTATTTTTAGAGCACCAACTAGACAATATATTAATTTCGGATTGCAAAACCTCAGCATCACTTACAGATTGAACATGCATGAAAATCTTCAAATCATCAGCAAATAATAAACATTTACAGAATTTAAAAATATTAGGAATATCATTCACGAATAAAAGAAATATAATTGGGCCTAAATGGGACCCCTGAGGGACTCCTGAATGACAATAGATATAATCTGACTTAACATCATTCAATAGAACATACTGTTTCCTATCAACTAGATAAGAAGAAATCCATTTAAGAAAATTTGGATCAAGACCAATAACCGAAAGTTTTTCAATAATAATTTTATGGTCGATTGAATCAAAAGCGTTAGCAAAATCAAAGTAAATTGAATCAACTTGGGCGCCTTTAGATTCAAGTGACTCAATAGTGAATTTAGTAAATTGCAACAGATTGGTAGTCGTAGATTTTCCACTGGTGAAACCATGCTGGAAACAAGAAATTATCTCTTTAGTATGGAATAACAAATGTTTCGACACAATTAATTCGAAAAGTTTTGGTATAGACGAAAGAATTGAAATACCACGATAATTTGATATATCAGAACGGTTACACTTTTTGTAAATTGGAACAATGTGAGAAATTTTCCAAGCTGAAGGAAATTGTCCAGAAATTAATGATTGGTTGAAAAGATAACATAATGGAGTTACAATATATGAGCTCACACATTTAAGTATTGACGAAGGTATCCCATCAGGCCCACATCCATCATCACGGAATTGTTAGAACTATTCGAATTAATTGATAAGATTTTTATAAAATTTTAGCTCCTCCCTTTCCGGCCAATTTCCTCTATAATGCTTGAATAACAAATGTTTGACATCAGCCTGTTTTGCTTCAGGCAACTGTACACCTGGTTGTACAAGAGCTGGATTCATCTGAGCTGAATATTTCCCCCGTTTGTTGATCGGTTTAGCCGCTCCTAGGTCGGATTTGTAAGCTACGTCTCCGCGAACCAATACATTTCTATTTCCTATGGTAAGGATGAATCGTTTAGCTTCACTAAACTTGAAGTGTCAGCTTGTGGTTGGCCTTTTTATTTTAGCAGCCTCAGATTTCCAATCGTGGACGGGACAATTTACATTTCCGAGATGTAGAACAGTAGCATGATCTTTATAAATTTGGATGTACTCTTCGGGTTGTACCATTGTTTGTTTATTACGAATCTAAACAGGAAAAAAATGTTAAAACCCATTAAAATTATAATTTCGATAAATGGTTGATAAAAACGAGTGTCCCGGAATAGGAAAAATTAATTCCAAACTAGTAATATTGGCCGGTGATTCCTTTAGTAACCATTAACAACAGGTACTAATCATGATTGAGTTCTTGTTCTGGCCACCGCATCCGTCCGCGATTAACCGTACTATCTTCTTATTGGCCAGATCCAGATTATTAAGTCGGTGGTGTACCGCAGATGCTATTTGTATCGATCCCTTTTGAAACAAGTCTTCGGTCCAAGTGTACAAGAAGACATTTTCCTTTAACAATGCTGCTTTTGACGATCCAACGATTATACCGAAATTATATATATAAATTTGGCGACTGTAGTAAGCAGCCTGGTCATCTACTTTTGGTAGCAACATTTGTTTTTGACAGTCAAATGATATCGTAACCAAATCATCGGCTTCCTGCTGCAATAGGTTGAAGAAGACTATTGCGCGCCTTTTGTGAACTAATCTTTTAACCATTAAACTCTGCTTTATGTTTGCATCTGTTTCAAATTTAATTCGTTCATTTAGCATTATGCACATAGAACACATATCAGTGGCTGGCGTTTTGAAACCAATATTAAAGCAACTGTTAAATATGTTTCGGAAGTAAGACCTTTTAATGCCTAAATCAGGCGTTTCAGATGTAAATATTCTAAACATTTTATTAATGTTTAATTCACTCGGCAGATATTGCCTTCTAATATTTTTATTTCTGCAATAATGCAGTTCGACCGTTTTAAATTTTTTGATAAAATTGATTACGCAATCCTTTTTGGGCAGGTTTTTTGGACCAATCCTATCACCTCCTCGCCGTTCAACAGGTCCTAACCCGGTCTCATAATGTACTTTCTCAAGTCTTACAACTCGGTCTTTTTTGATACGTAGTACGCCACAAAATGCCCTGGCAAACCCGTACGACGTTTTTATTTTATTTTCTTACGTAATAAACTACCGAAATCGTCCTTTTAAAGGAAGTATGTTCACCTCTTCTCGCAGGATTTATTGCACTCACGAACTTTAGTTGGAATGCATCTTGTGCCAATTTGTCCGAGGTCGAGTAAAACGAATTAGCGAAACTTGTCGCATCTCTTGCGTTAATCGAATTGCACTGAAAAGCGTTCGAATTCTTTTTATGTGGCACAATCGGCTCATTCTTTTGTTTGTAACTATTGTATATATTTTTTTAATTGAATAGTAAAATGAACTAAGCTTTATTAAAGGTTATCAATTACCTGTTTTTTTTTCTTGAGTCCGCTAGTCTTTCGCAATACACCGTTTTCTGGCCTTCTCCCCGTTTAATATAACTATGGGGTTTTCCACACTTTCCATATTGTTTTTCAACGTTTTAATTAAATAAACCGTTGTTGTATGTACATATACGAGTATTATACATTAGACATGAGAAGCACGTTCACTCACCATGAAGTACTTTTCTAAACTAAACAAAACGCCAAAATTTTACCGCTAATTTAACGGAAATTGGTTTTTTTTTTGTAGATAACGAGTTTTGTATTTTTTGGTACCAAGGTATATTGTATATAGCGAGTTTTGAATGAAATTTTATATAAGTAGATAAAGCATTTTGAACATGATTTACTTTGTAAATATCGAATTTTGCATTAAACTGCAATGTTTTTACTTCCCACGATTGCTAAATTATTTGAAAAACTCATGTCACATTATTTGAAAAACTCATCTCTTCTACTCTCTCACTCTCAATTTTTTTAGCAATTGTCAGTTCGGGTTTAGAGGGTAGGTCTACTGAAGTGGCTTTATTGAAATTTTGTAAAGTAGTCTATGATGGTTTAAATGCAAATAAAAGTACTGCTGCTATATTTTTAGACATGACAAAAGCATTTGATATGGTTGACCATCAAATACTTCTGAACAAGCTTCATGCTATTGGTTTTAGAGGGAACACTTTTAAATGGTTTTCAAGTTATTTAATGAAAAGACACCAAAGAGTTAAACTGAATGGTATATTTAGCGATGTACAGTTTGTAGTTTCAGGCGTTCCTCAAGGCTCTTGTTGATCTTGATATGAATTACGATCTCCATGTTATGAGGCAATGGTTTACCGCGCACAAGCTACTTGTTAGTGAGAAAACAAAAATGATCTTCTTCAAACTAACTGGATCAACTATTTACGATTGTGATATTTTCTATCATTTAGCAGATTGCTTAAAACATACAATGATTACCCAAAATTGTGACCGATGTATTACATACAATGATTACCCAAAATTGTGACCGAACTGGATCAACTATTTACGATTGTGATATTTTCTATCATTTAGCAGATTGCTTAAAACATACAATGATTACCCAAAATTGTGACCGATGTATTATTGTAAACCGATTAGATTATCCCTGCTCTGTGAAATGTTTTAAAATTGAATCCATACAAGCCCTAAAATATTTAGGTCTAGTTATTGATATGAATCTTAGCTGGAAGGAGCATGTACATAGGGTACAGAATTATATGATATCCGCAATTCGCAAAATTTACCAATTAAAGTCATTGTGTTCCCAGAAAATTCTTATGATGGTGTATCATGGTATCGTTCAATCTAAATTGCAGTATGGTATTGTTTGTTGGGGAGGTATGTATACGGTTGAACCAATTTTGTTAGCGCAGACACATGTAATTCGAAAAATATGTGGTAAAAATATGCTAACTAGTAGTTGGCCATTATTTTGTAGTCTTCGTGTTCTCTCATTAAGGCATTTTAATATTTACAGGGTTCTAAAAATGTTTTTTGTTAGAAGTGGTAATTTATCCATCTTTATTTAATTCCTTACCTCAGTTCATTCGGGATTTGAAAAAGTTGTCAGTTTATCTAAAGAGCATTGTAGATTGGCTATTCGGCATTGACATTTTAAAAATAGAATGTCTCTTTAAAGTTATTAAATAATGATTTTAACAGGGCATAATACATTTGTAAATTTAAACTGTATTTTTGTAATTTGAATATACATACTAGAGAAATACTTAAATCAAAAAAAGATTATAATAATTAAATTATAGCTTAATAACCCCATAACTATTAATTAAATAGATAAATGTTACTTAAAGGATCATTCGCCTCTAGTTGTTTTCGTCTAACTAAAGGATGCATCCTAGTCATCTCTCCCAAAATGTTTTTTTTTTGTTTTTTATAAAAATGTACAGATATTTATAACTTTTAAATTATATATCTTAAGATTTTATTTGTTACTGTAAAAGGAAATTGATGTATATTTTTAAATTTATTATTGTAAAATTTTGTAAATATTTTAGGAATTGATGAATAAAATTTAATTAATAATTAATAATTAAAAATATCTCACAAAGTATAAAGTTTACAAAAAACTACTTAATATAAAATAATTCCAAAAAATTAAAAAAATTAAAAATTATGAAAAAAATTAAATTTCTCAAAATTCGCTGTTCGAAAAAGAAAGTCGTGTGTTGGTCACACCTCCATTTTTTTTTTCTTTTTTAAACTTTTATTTTTTGGAAACATTTTATATTAACTAGTGGAACAGTATCGACCGGGGATGTGTCGGATGTTAACAGAAAATGTTCACTCAGAGGCTTTTGGGCGGTCCTCTCTGGCCGGCTAGAGAGGACCGCCCCGAAGCCTCTGAGTGAACAATTTCTGTTAACAGCCGACACATCCCCGGTCGATACTGTTACACTAGTTTTTTGTAAACCTTATAATTTTTAAAATATTTAGAAAATACATTTTCTGGCCCAAGGGAGTGGCCACTCCCAATTTATCAAAAAAGCTTAAATCTGAAGTTTTAGTTCGATTGGTTAAATCATCTGGGCTGTAGATAGGACAAAGACTGACAGACTGACCGACAAACACCTTTTCGAAACCTACTTTTTCGGACTCAGGGGCCTCAAAACAGCTAAATCTCCAAAAATCTGAAGGTCCAAAATTTTCATGATTACTACACTTTATTTTACTTACGTAAGAGAAAGTAAAATTACGTCATTATTGAAAATTGTTGATCAAAACCGAATAATAAACCAAAAGCCCAACCATTTTAATTGAATACTATCCATTTTAAATTTTATTTGAAGTAGTTCACGATTACAATATAAAATCTTATTTATATAATTTTCATGCGTTCCATGCAAAAATTTTTCAAGATTATCAGGTTTTATCTTACAACTAAAGATTAAATAAAGTGACCAGAAGAGTTCGTAAACAGTTTCTTCATCTATTGATAGAATAAATTTGTTATTGAGAGTGTTTGCTTCCAAGAATAAACCACATCGACAATATTCGCAGTTTATTTTGGATCTAGACCAATTTCAATTTGTTTCTTTTTTTAAATTTTTATTTTAAATTTCGTTTTTATTGATATTACATATAATACCGCTCTGCTGGAGTTAAACACATTAAACGGATGCACGTCCACACATAATTTAAAAACAATTAAAATAAAAAAGAAAAAAATTCTCTCGATGAAACTTTAATGGAAAGTTAGATGAAAAAATTTTCGTGGTGTGAAAACATATTTATAACAGAATATTTTTGAACCAATATCTAACTAAAGTTGGGTGGAGTAGGGATCAGGTATAGAGGGTAATTTGTTTATAACTAATAATGCCTTACATATTATATGAAAGATTCAGAATAATCTCCAATTTTACTGTACTTTGGTTCCTCTCGAATTGTCTAATGAAATGGGCCAATATTGAGCTCCGTATTAAGCTGCAGTCCAACCAAAATATTTGAAATAATCTCGAGAATAACGAACAATTTTATTTATAACATCATGACACCCAACCCTAGCATTTCTTGAATAATCTGAAAAATTGAATAAATTCTACAACAATATCAATTCCATGTAACTCGGCATTAATATAACCTAACGCCCATGAATCTCAAAAAAACCGCAATAATCTAATAACGATGTATTGTAGCCTCGATTTTCCAAAAATTCTCGAATTTTCCAACATAACCGGCAAATATCGGACAATCTCTTTGATTTCGAGTAACTGCTTAGCGTATCTCTTGCGTGGTGCTTGTTTTGTTGGTTTACTCCGGCTCAGCTGCCATACGACGAGTGCCTTTCGCCAAGGTCATCTTTGATGCCACATACAAGATCAGTGTACCGGCTCCTTTCGTAGCTTTACCTCCCACTCTCCCTTTCTTGAGAGGAAAGTGAACAGCTGGCTGGCGTAATTTATTTTCACTTATAACCGTGCCACTTTGTAGTAAATACATAAACATAATCTTGGGACGAGACAATTCATCTTGCCTCACCAAAGGTTGTTCCATCCCAAATTTTCAGTAAGGGCAGGGTGGCTTTAAACCATGTCGCCATATCATCCTTGTTAGCACAGTTTATTGAGAGTTACTATTCCTAATGCATCAACTCAGAACAAACCATTTAACGAAAGCTCGGCCATGTTATCCATAATAGAATCCTGCATTGCTAAAATCTGACCGATACTCAGCTTAATATCAAAATAGATTTTTTCTCGGATGGGTATGATTCTTGATTACATACAACGATTTTGAAACAGAAGAGTGCGTTTTGCCGAAAACCTCTACCTCCATAATAAACTTACGCTTCGTTACAGTTTCTAGATTTATTATGATGTTTCCGTATAAGACTCGCAACCAGAGGCGATACTTGCGGCCCTGTCAGCGCTTTCAAGATAGGCCTGTAGGTTTTGATATTAATGCTCGGCAGTCTGCTGCGTTCCCCGATAAAGTGTTTACAGAAACTAAATTTTACACAGTGATCAGTGATCCTAGATATTTGAACGTTTTTACCTTCTCGTACTGTGTGAAATGAAAACTTCATATTTGATCTTCTCGTGGCTGACATAAATTTTATCCATTATGACTATCACGTAACCCTAAAAGTTGGGTTGATTTATAATTCATTTACTAAACGCTTGCACGTAGATACCAATTTCAAGCTATTCTATAATCTGCTGGAAATCTATCAATAGACCTTAAGTATGGATATCCTTTTTATAGCCCTCCTCTGGCACCATCCTCAGAATAAAAGATTGATCGGTGGTCGATTTATTTAAAATATGATCCTCCCGCTATTTATGTCGATAACTTTGCCTCGATTACGTTGACCAAAACCTTGTATGCTGCATCCATCAAAGCTACATACATATATATACAAACACACACATACATATTTCGGCGCAATCATCATCTAACCAAAGATTTTTAGATCTAGGTCTAGATGGATTTCGGCCTATACTGGACACTATGGCATCGACCACTTATGTTTGATCATGTCCTACTGTTTCTGAACGGAGTCAGAAAGTATTTTCCTCCAAGATTCCTAATGAAGTTGGTTCGATGAAATTGACTGTTTGATGCCGCGATGTTCCAACAAGTCAACGAGTGATATGCTGAAAACTATGTTTGTGTTTGGTGGATATAGATAAAATTTTAATTCAACCACTCCCAGGGAGTAATTTCAAATTTAAAATCGTTGTCCTTTTATCGTGTCCGAGATCACTCGAGTTTCGATTGGCAAAACAAGTTTAAAGAGTGAGCTATAATTCCAACACTAATCCCTTGTAGGAGGGTCACAGCTCTCACACTGCTCGCTAACGGTTGTAAAGTTCGGATCACCAGATAGGGGATATTGGCGGTTCCAAGAATATTGTTGTTAAATAAAACTATCGATTTGGTTCAAGTCTACTAACTAAGATCAATACTGGTACCGATTATAATAGCTGGGTAATAGCATGCACTAAAAAGGTTATTTAGGTTAATCCATTTCTAAGAATTATACGAGTAGATAAGAGTACCTCTTTTGTACTTTATATGCTTTATTTCCATTAAGCATCCTAAGTTTTAAGTTCTTTTAAACAACCTGGATTAAAAGGCACTCTAAGGAATTCTGCATGACTATCATTTAAGAAATCTCAGAATTACGTGAGATTATGTTTCCATTTAAAGTTTCAATTATTCGTTTAACACATTCTTATGTTAGCAATTGTCACAATGGTCACCCAAACACAATGGTTCTGCAGAGATTTGTTTTTGTTGATGACCTTGTTTCGATCCAATGTTCGTTATCTACAAAAATGATTTGCTTGCTTCAATATTGTTTTCCATTGCAATCTATGCATTGTGGTTGCTAGCATTGTGATGACTATCGGAAAGTTATAATTGACTAAAAAGGAGTTCGTTTTTAAATGTTTACCTTCCGCAATAGCTCAGAACACCGGCACATTGTATTGCTCCATGTCAGCCTATAATACTGATATGAAAGATCAGTCGGCCCATGAATTCTGCACTCCAATAGGGGCGTCAGTTGTATTCATCGCCAATAACTTTCGATGAAATAAAATAGCCTGAAACACCAGTTTAGAATTTTTTGATCAAGCTACATGATTTGGCTGATTATTCTTTCTACATATGTCTCAAAGGAAGCTTCAACGATTGTGTTGATTTTTTTCAGTGCTAATGCATTCCTAGCTAAATTTATTTTGTTATATTGGGCTTTATTTGTTCTACCTTGAAGATTCATAATCTGCTCGAATTACTTTGTAATGTTCAATTAATGGCGCATATTACCAATCAGGATGTCGTAAGCATCCGAAATCATGGTTTTTATTACGATTTTGGACCATCTTTACAGTACCTAATTCTTTCTCCAAGCGATCAATATTTTAGACCGCTTTTACGACTGGTTTTAGGATTCTGATGCACCTAATATATAAAGATGGGCGTTTAATGCTAGACCTCCCAATTGAACCGTACTTTTTCAAAGCTGGACTTGATTTGCAAGATTCTCCAGTACAAATTTGCTCACAGTGGGTTTCTGACTCTTGTTCTCTGCCAACGGTGACTGCCAAGGGTACCTGGCTCGTTGTCCTGTAAATCCGTAATTTAAACCTGGTTTTATGACATGTTTCAGAATTTCAAGGTACTTCATAAATCAAGACTAGCACTTAATGCTCTCCCTCTTAAGTTTTTGTACGTTTATTCTTTCACAATTGAACCTGACTTGCAAGTTTCCCCGTTATAAATTTGTTCATATTCATATTAAGAGTGTTGGTCTCTGAGTAACCTGACTGTTGACACTACATAAATTTTTGCCCATTCGATCGGTATAGCTTTTCCGTTATACATTTTTGTTCACAGTGATATTTTGACTCTTGTCTTCTGCCAATGATTACGGCCGACAACGCCTAACTTGTTGTCTAAAGTATCGATATTTTTAACCGGCCTTTAACTGGTTTCAAGATTCCTACCATATCTCATATATATGTAAAGACTTTGGCTCCCAATCGAATCAATAATTTCATGTAAATTTATTCCATCAAAATTGCAAAGTGTCGTTCTGACTATTAGTCTGTGCCAAGGGTGATTGCCGACGGTGCCTACCTCGTTGTCCAATCGATCAAAATTTAGAACCTGATTTTATGATAGGTTTCAGAATTCCAAATAGTTTATTTTTTTTGCACCTGTTCTCCCACAGTTAGATCTGACTCGTATTTTTTTCAGGTATAGATTTGTTCACAATTATTATTGGTATAGAAGGGCCATGTGGGCAATAACCCACCTAGCACTGTGACCTAAAAGATCTATTGTGCTGGATCCTGCTTAATTATCCGTCCAGTCAATATTCAGGCTCTTGATGAATCTGATAATACTACCGGCCGGTACAAGATACATACTATCTTTGCTCATTGTTCTCCCTCCTAGATATTGCAGTCTTTGATGGAAAATGGCTGGGCATTGGCATAGAACATGTTCCGTTGATTCCACTTTCAGATCGCAGAAGCGGCATCCATCTGTCGTACTTAGGCCCAACTTCTTAAGGTGATACCTTAAGGGACATGACCTATGAGAAAGCCAGTAAGCAGCCTCAAATCAGGTTTCCTGAGTTCAAGACACTCCTTAACCCTGACAGACGAAGGTGATATAATTTTCTTCGCCTCTCGCAAACCTGGAATTTTGCGCCAGTAGGAGGATTTTTGAACATCCTCCCAACATTTTACCGCTGCTCAAATGTGTTCCTTAGTGACGCCGCAAAAGGGTTCTGGTCTAATAAATGGAGAGGCAGAACCCTCGCGGGTGAGGCCATCAGCTGCTTCATTTTCTTCGATTCCAGTATGACCTGGCACCCACATAAGTGTTACCTTATTTGAGCCTGCCAGATGTTTAATAACCTTCAGATAATCCCATACTAGCCTTGATTCAACGGTACAAGACCTAAGAGCCTTTAAGGCCGATTTGCTCTCTGATACAATATAAATCTTTGCATCATTTAGGCCTTTTTGCTATGTCTATCCTAGCGCAAAGTTCTATAGCATGCACTTCTGCTTTAAAAACGGTAGCATTGGTACCCAAGGACTTCGAGAGGGCAGTATCATTCCCGTGTATTCCTACCCCCGCCCAATCTTCCGTTTTTGGTCCCTTTGTAAACCACACCGTGGACCCTCGCTTAAAGGATGGCCCACCTGCACACCACACACCTGAGTTAGGTAACATTACACAAAATGGTTTGCGGACGTCCAGTTTAGCTGGCAAACAGTCGGAAGGCATTCCTATGGTAGGGTCTGTCTGAAATTCCTTAAGGATTTTGAAATGAACCACCATATTGCCTGGTTTGATTTCCTTCCGCCTGTATTTTCAGGACCATAATTGCAGTATCCTTTTTAACATTCAGGTGTAACGGTGTCAGTCCTAGAAGTGACTCCATCGTAGCGATTGGACATGTTTTCATTGGGTCCGTAACACCGATGCAGGCTATACACTGAACCTTATTCAATAAAGTTTGCGTTGCCTTCTGCCCAGTTTTAGGCCACCATACAACCACTGCGTAGGTGACCATAGGCCTAATGGTTGTAAGAAATGATCGGTAGATCATTTTTGGTTGTAGTTCCCAAGTACGCCCATAGAGTATTTGTCAGGCCCAGAAAGCCGTGGTAGCTCTATCTTGAACTTTCAATAAATGTTGATTCTAGTTCAGTTTTTGATCTAGGATAACCCCTAGGTATTTAACCTCGCGGGAAAAAGAAACGGTAGTACCGTTTAGCGAGGGAGCTGTAAGCCCAAGCTTTTTTCTCCTCGTAAAAGGAACAATGACAGTTTTGTTTGGATTGAGACTGAGTCCTTCCTGGTAACACCACTGCCGTATTATATGGAATGAATTTTCCATGCGATCAGAAATGACCTCATCAAACTTGCCTCAGATTATTAAAGTTACATCATCCGCATAGCCCTGGACAACAAACCCATGGCAACTTAGAAGGATCAGTAGTCTGTCAATAACCAAAGATCATAAAATAGGAGATAGTACGCCTCCTTGGGGAGAGCCCTTTACGGTCTTGATGGTTACTGACTCGCCACCTAGTCTGGCTGTAATCTCACGATATTCCAGCATGGAACGGATCCACCTAATTGTAGAAAGCGGAACACTTTTTTCCATTGCTGCCCTCTCTATTGATCCATAGAAGGTATTACCAAACGCCCCTTCAATGTCAACAAAGGCATAAAGAGCAATTTATTTATCTGTCACCGCTTTTCCAATCCTCGTGACTAGACCACTAAGGGTTATCACTGTGGATTTACCAGTTTGATAGGCAAACTGGTCCCGATGCAGCTGATATTTTCTAAGGACCGCGCTTCTTGTTTGATAGTCCAAGATTTTTTTTATCGTCTTCAATAGAAACGATGCGAGGCTAATTGGCCGCTTTACCTTGGCCTGGGTAACTGGACAACCCCTCAACCTTTGGGGGTATAAAAAAAGATATAAAGGCTACATTTAACCTTCCTCCACAGTTTCGGAATATAATTAAAAGCATAACTTGCCCGAAACATCTGGTTTGGCACCACCTTGACCACCCTTGGGATGCAGTTGGACAGTCCCAAACTTATAATTGACTTTAAAGCCAACCCGCTTGAGCTTCTCAACTGAAGGGTGGCCCATAGAGAAGGTGCAAAATAGTGAAGAGCCTTTGGCCCCTCTCTTGATCATTCTCCAGTTGATCGCTTGCAAGCCCTCGTTTTGAAAGACACAATCTTGGCTTGATGCAGGTTTTCAGCTGTGCACCCTGCCATGGCTTGATAGTCCCTATGGCCTCCCTGAGCCACTGAACAGTGCCCCGGTCAGCGCAGGTTACTATCAGTCTTATACCGCTTTTTCATCGAGAGCCCCACAGCCAAACTGCCTCAGTTACCGGTGGTTGCCACGAGGAGGCAGTAAGTATATTTACGAATTGTGACCAGATTAGCCCTTACACAATTGTACCCATTACGCCAGCTGCCTAAAACATGACCAGAACAGCTTACGGAGCTGATATATTATTCTACTCAACTTTGCCCTCCCCCCCCCCCCCTCTCTAGTAGACGCTAAAACCAACTTTCTTCACAATAAAATTCTGAATCCTTGTTTCTGCCACAGGTGATTACTGACAGTACCTTACTAGTTGTCTAGTCGATCAATATTTTAAACCGGATTTTTTTTATTGGTTTCGGGATTCCGGTATACTTTGTATAAAGATTAACTCTTTATGATAAATCACCTAATCGAATATTATTATCATACCTGTTGTATATAGGTATATAAATTGAACTTGTTGTCCACCATTTACTGAGAATATCAAAATTTTATTTGAAGCCATAACTTTATTCGCCTAATTCTATTTTCTATGTACAATTTTCCAGATCCCACCAACATTTTCGAACGACAATGTACAATTTCTAAACAAAATTATTAATTAGTAATCCAAACAATATAATAAAGGTGTTTTGTTACATAAACACAACATTTTTTTACTATACCGTATAATTATAAAAATTAATGTGTCTAAAACTTTAATAATGAATCAGTTTTCACGCCCATTAAAACAAATTATACAACACACAAAATAGTTTGTTAAGTACTTGTAATGTAATGCAATTAAACACATTCCTGACATATTATTCACACACACATAGGTATTTATAAAATTATACTAACTACTAGTTGATTATATGTATTAAATTCACGTTCAACAATATCATACATAATACAATATATTACATACCTCTACTGACTACATATCCACCACTCCTTTTATATAATATGTTGCTTATGTTCTAATTTCCATAAATTTACCTCAAAAATCCAGCAACAACAAATCAAAAAATCGTTTTAGAAGAGAAATAAATCAAATAAAAATTAAAAACAAAATTAAAATATTTTCTAATTTGTTTTTTTCAGTTTATTTTATTATTTTTGCGATAATTAAAAAAAATAAATAAAATTTGAAATTAATAAAAGTTGAAGTGAACTAAGTGCTTATTTAAAAAAAAAAAAGTGATAATACAATAAATAGTTGATTACAAAATATTTTTTTTTAATTTTGTTAAAAAAATATTATTTTGTTTATAAATATAAGTGAGATCATTCATCAGCTAGATTCTAGTGAATTGAATACGCATCTCTAGAAGAATATCTGCACATAAGGAGAACGTGAATTAAGAAATTATTTTAAGACAACCCCGATTAATGTGAGTTATTTATTTATCACATTTTTACTTTAATTTTCTTAAATTTTGTTTTATTTTATATATACATATATGCTATTTTGTTTATGATGTCATTATTAACAGCATTATATTTTTACTTAAGTTTATTTTATGTGTATCCAAACGAAATTCTAAATTTTAATTTGCGAGTGTTAAAGACAAAATTTTCGACTTGCTTAATTAAATATAATTGATTTTATTATCCTTTGTTTTGTCTTGCTGTTAATTTATTTGTACAAACCTTTGAGGATTTTGTTGAAGCTGGCCTTGATATAATAACCAAGGTTAAATATGTAAAGACTGTAAAATTATTATAAGGAACTAGTTAAAAGAAAATATTTTTATACCTCCAAGCTAAATATAAAATTTTCAGAAGTGAATATCAGAAATTCAAATAAATCAAAATATAATTTTAAATTTAATCCTAAATTGTAAATAAAAAATCATTTCATACTATCTCGCTTAATTTACGATATAGGTTAGGTTCACAAATCGTGTTTCTGATGGTTTGAATTGATGTTTTATGTAATATTTACTATACGTTTATAACCTGCACATTATAAGTATAATGAAAATTGTGTGATCCAAAGGCAGCGAGTTTTACATACAAATTAACGTTTCCTTTATCGCAAACCATTTTTGAAGCAAACGCTAATCATTTAGCCATCGTTGAAATTTTTCAAATGTGGAGTTTTTGGGCTTTAGTAATTTAAGTTTCGTGGAAGCAAGTTAAAGTGGAAACTTCTTGCTGAGTACAAGTCAGGCGCATAACTATACATGTTATTGCACTTAGTATTGCACGTCCCAAAATATTGGAAGGATGAATTCGAAAGAAAGACGGAACTGCACCTATTGAAATTGATAATAGTGACTTTGTTAGGCAGTTAGTAAAATACATTTAAGAATCAAATACATCTCAGGGAATCCAAAGATCACAGACGATATCATTTTTATAACCGAAAAATAGTTTCGAAGACATTTTCTTTATTCTAAGCCCTCATACTACACATTAAAGTTTTACGACTAACATGCTTCCTATAAAGCCAATTTTGTTCTTAAAATCGCAGTGAAAGCAGATTGCATTGCTTGGACAGATTTTTTAAGATTGTAATCCTGTTGTCCTCTTTTATTTTATCATTTCGATTGTCACTTTCAGATTTTATAAAATTTACAGAATTTATTTATAAATTTTATTGATTTTATAGAATTAAAAAATTTTGTAAAATTTATAGAATTGACAGAATTCATTAAACTTATAAAGTATAGAATTTATTTAATTTTTAAATTTATTGGATTTATTTTTATTTTTTTTTTATTTCAATTTTCTTTTCTTAGTATTCTTTATTAACAAAGATTTCCAACTCAATCTTCAAGGTTATTGAACAATTATAATCCCCATTAGAAAAAACTACTTTGAGATATTTTATAAAAATATAGTGCTAAACGAAAATGAGCTACAGATCTGTTAGCACGTTCGGTTACATCAAAATTAGTAATTAAAACATTATTACTTTTAATCATATAATACGTAAGTTTATAAACCAACAGAATTAATTCATATTCTACCATCTGTGATATTGGTGACAGTCAATTGGAATAAAGGAAAATGGTATGTGTTCTTATGTCAATATTCTTGATAGCCTTTAAAATGAAATTTTTTGAAGCAGTAACAGATAAAAATGTACCCAACTCTCCAGAGCAAAAATATTAGGATTAAATTCCTGCAATCTTCATCCAAATATAATTCTATTTCTAAGGCATCACGGCTATAAAAATTCAGAAAAGCTACCCTTTCGTATTTCACAGAACTATGTACGTAAGCAGCAACACCAGCATTTTTGTTCATATCATAACAACAGGCAAAACTATTATAATCATTAATTTTATAGAGATTAAGTTCATCGCTGTCAACAAAAATTTCAGATAAGAAAATTATTAATGGGCTAGCTTTCAAACCTTGTAAATGGGCTACGAATTCATATAAATGTTTCCGAATACTACGGATATTCTGGTGCATTATAAATGATTTAGTCTCTTGTTTTAGTTGGTGAAATGTAAAAATATTATTTGAGCGGTCTGATATAATAAAATAAATAATAATCTAATAATCTAATATAATAAAATATCAGATATGGTGTGGTGAGTTGATATGGTAAATAGTCCCTCCATCAGATTTCCTCATCAAAATAGAATAATTACGCATCCAGAGATATTTGAATCCTTTTTCTGATTTTTTCTTCTTTGCGGCATTAAATAATTTTCTTTTAAAAGGAGTTAAGGATTCATTTATGTAGACAGAATAGTTTGCATTTTCACGGTATTTTCTTTCAATTGAGTTTTGTCACTATTATTTTGTCACTGTTATTTTGTTCAAATTCAAAGATCTCAACTTGGGAGACTCAGCACTTCTGTTAGATATTTATCATATTTCCCAATACGTTGAAAAAATAGGTATGTACGAGGTGAGTTTATGTGAGCCGACTAGTTAAAGTATAACAAAAATTCAGTCCTAGGTAACAAATATTATCTACTCTAGAGATTTTCTCCGAATCTATAGAAATTTCCCTAAAATCATTAAAGAAGAAGATTATGAATTTAGTTTTGGATTTATTAAGGCATTAGCGAGAAAAAAAAATATTTGAAATTTGCCAGATAAATTGAGCAAGAAAACATTATCGATATAAACAGTAAATAATAATGGACCTATGCTAGACCCTTGTGGTACACCATACTTTATAAACAGTTTTTCGGACTTGTAATTCCTCATTTGAACGAAATGTTTTCGATTGAGTTGGTACTCTTCAAGAAGCAAAAGAGCGCTTTCAACTACGCCAAGATTACTTATTTTCCTTAATAAAATATTATGATCTATACAGTCAAATGCTTTGGCTAAGTTAATAAAAATGCAAGACGTAAATTTCCTAGCTACAAGGTTATTATAAATATTTTTTAATAAACTTAAAGCAGCAGAAAGCGTACTGTTATTTCTTTGAAATCCAAATTGGTTAGAATTAATTAATTGATTATTATCTAAACAAAGTTGTAGTCTGTTATGGATAATTAAAAAAAAAATTTTTTAAAAATGTTAGAAGAACGGATATCGGTCTATAATTGTTAATGTCCTAATGTTTTCCATGGAGCTGGAAGCATATAAGCAAGATATGATTGAATTAACTTCATCGTAGTCTGCAATTTCGAAATCGCGTAGTATACTATTTAGATTTACATTACGATTCACTAAAATATTACGGGTAGTATTATAAGGAAACACATCAATATCATTGAAATATTTGTTGAAACCATTTACAATTTCTGTTTGATTTGTGAACAATTTACCATTCACAATTATACTGATTGGCTCTTCAAGTTCCACATTACGATTTCGTAAGACTACGTTTAACAATGACCACATTTTTTTAGGAGATCGCAAACTATTTTCTAGTTCTTTGGTATAGAAATCGCGTTTTAATTTGACCAACATACGTATTATAAGACGGTTTTTTAAGATTCTTGAACTTGGCTCTAAAGTAAAAGTTATCAGGATATTTTTTTTAAGTTTTTGAAATATTATACGATATTTAATGATTTGCTTAAGTTCATTTGTAAACCAACCCACACGTTCTACTTTCATACTGTTCTTATCCACTACACTAGGTAGAAATATAGAAATGATGTGTTAATAAAGTCTAAAGTATCCACGTAATTATCAATGTTTTGCTGGTTTTGCATTTTACGAACTATGATTCTTACTATTAACACAGAATACAACCAGAAGAGACATAACGCTATTTTTGTATGGAACAATTTGGATTCATTTTTTTGACCTTGATTTGCCGAAGGTAAGAGAAAGTTGGGCTATGTATTTTTTGGTTTACTGGTTTTGATTTGAAATAATAAAAATTGAGAATCCTTAACAGTGTAGTTAGTTAAATTATTTGACAGTTTTGATTTGGAAGCATAATTTGTATTAACTACTATAATATTCAAAAATAATTATACTTCAATGTCCAAAAAAGAAGGTAAGATGCAAAAAAAAAAATTGGTGCATGCAAGGTCTATTTTGGTTAATCTTTCTTCTGTGCTATTAATGCATACATTTTTATGATTTTTTTCTAAATTTCTTTTTCTACGTAAAAATAACAATTTTTACATTAATAGTACGAATTGTGTTTAACGAACGCCATTCGTAAATAAAACGCAGTAAATTGTTTTCAGTGAAACCTTTTTCCCAGCTCCTACCAAACGGATGCGGGTCAACAAACAGTTAACACTTCTTAACTGTTTGTTCACCCGCATCCGTTTAATAGGAGCTGGGAAGAAGGATGTGAAATTGATGCATAGTTGACGAAACAACAGGATGATAGTATTACTGTTAGAATATCGGGTAGAATATTTTTCATGAATTTTGTTTTTAATTTTAAATAATTACATTTGAAAGGTTGTTTTGTAATCGAAAATATCATTTTCATCCACTTACGACGTAGAAACTGATACTTCGTATTCTAATGACTGGATTTGAGAATTACACATTTCAACTTTTGCATCCAATTGGTCGACATTTATTTTAACATCCGATACTTCTTTACCAAGTGAGCAAACGTATCATTGAGTGTGTCAAATTTTTTAGAATGCAAGGTTTCCGAAGCATTCATTTTATCTAAAATGGCTTTATTGACCGTAAGAATGTCTTTTATAGTATATGGTTTTCGATTGAAATACATCAGCTAATTTTGCCGAACTGCGGATTATCGGTGCAGCCATTTAGACGTTATTAAATTAGCACTTAGCACAACAAAAATCCGGACTAGTCTCACTACACGGTTGGTTTAAATTCACAGTTAGGATTATCACAATACTTATTGGCGTCCACAAATATACTTAGAATTATAATTATGAAAATCACTATTTTACGGTTAATTTGAATAGTTCGTTTGTTGTTAGATAATAACTCAATTTGCAATAATCAACTTAGCATTGACCTTGCATGAAATACAGTCGGTCACAAGTAATCATAGACGATTTTACAGAATTTATAAAATTAAAAAAATAGTGGGATTGATTGGTTTTTAAATTTACTCAAATTTTAAGAAATTTTCCAATTGAAAGATTTTATTGAATTTAACAAAAATGTAGAATTTATAAATTTTAAGGAATTTCTCGAATATATTAAATTTAAACCTTAAGTAATATACGCAATTTATTAGAAATAATCGTAATTTATTGAATTTAAGGAGCTTATAAATTTTGTAAGATTTATTGATTTGATATAATTGAACTTACAGAATTTATAGAATGTTTCGAATTGAAAGAAACTAAACAATTCATAAAAATGTTAAATCTAGGGTCTTTATGAAATTAATAATTAATAGTGTTTACAGAAATTTAGAAATCATAAAAATGAATGAATTAATTGAATATCTGGAAATTATAGATTTCACTGGGTTTAGAAAGGGTGTCCCAAAATTATAGCAAGATTGGGATTTGCCGCCATTTGTGCAGTAAATTGTTGGCAAGCCTGAAGAAAAAAAATTGACAGCTGAGAGTTTAGGGTTAGTAAAAATGGATCGTTACACGATACAACAACATGTTTTTTATTATTGAACAATATCTCAAAAATAATGAAAGTTTGGCGGCCACAGTTCGAAAATTTCATTCAAAATATGCTCGGAATAGTGATTTTACTTCGTCAACTGTAAAGAGAAGGTCGTCCAAAAACAGGCCGTTCAAATGTCAATATCTAAGCAGTGCGTGAGAGTGTTGGTGAAAATACCAGAACATCAATTCAGCGTCGTGGACAAAAATTACAAATTTCAAGAAGCTCTCTACCATGTATACTCACAAAAGATATTTGTCTCCATCCTTACAAACTTTAATTAACACAATGCATAAGTGTACTCTCTCGTTTCGGTTATCAGAATTGGCTCCCTAGATCGTGTTATTTAACACCATTATATTTTTTTATGGGGTTATTTGAAGTCAAAGGTCTATGTCAACAAGCCTACAACTACCCGTGCATTACAGGAGGAAATTAAACACCGCATCAACGAAATTCAGTCACATTTATGCAGAATGGTCATGGAAAATTTTAATAAACGAGTGGTTATGTGCCAGCAAAGCCGTGGAGGCCATTTGCTCGATGTGTTATTCTATAAATGACCCTAAAAACTGTGTTTTCTATTTAATTCAAATCTTGCGTTAATTTTGAGACACCCTTTAGAATTCACGGTATGACAGGAATATTTTACCGGATTTGAAAAATTTATTAAATTTATCTTACTTAAAGAATTAATGCATTTTAACGAGTTTATATAATTTCAAAATTTATAGAATTAACAGATTAACAGATTTTTCAGAATATGTACATATATTAAATGAATATAAAAAATTAATAACGTTTATGGAATTGAGTATGCAATTTATAGAATTGGGTACGTAATTTATAAAATTTGTGTATATATGGCATTTTTAAAATCTATTTTAATTTGAATAAGATAAAATTTCTGGAATTTATACAAAATTTAGAATTTAAAGAATTGGTAGTCTTTATTGAATTTATAAATATATTAAATTAATAAAGGGTTTTCGATTTATAGATTTTTTGACATTTCAGTAATACTACATTTACAATTAATAGATTATTCAGAAATTCTCGTTGGTTTTATTTGTAAAATTACATATTAATAGGGTTTATAGAATTTAAAAGGCTGGTAGGATTTATTAATTTTATAGAATTTACATAATTTACAGAAATTTAATAATTTAAAAATTTGGAAAATTAATCATGTTAACGGAATTTTTCAAATTTACACAATTTTTAAATTTTATAGAATTGTTACAAGTTCTGGAATTTATAAATTTTACAGTTTTTATAGAATTAATAAATATAATAAAATTTAATATTTCTAATGTTTCTAAAAATTCCTCGTTACAACATATTTGGAATTCAACTAATGAATATTTGGACCCAAATATTCTGTAACGAGGAAGTTTTAGAATCAAGAGAAATATTAAAACAGCCTCGATAATGGTATACAATACCGAAATACGACGGTTTTTTTTAAATTTTTTTTTTTTTTGATAGAATTTACGGAATTGATTTTATGGGAATTACAAAAATTGTGAGTTGTTTAAATTGCAGGTCTATTCCGATATGGTTATTTTAAGGTATATTTTCCGTATGGGTAATAATAATTCGTTTTCCGTTTATCTAAGTTTTGTAAATATATTTTCAATTCCTAAATTATTTCGTGGCGAGAGTTTATTAGATGAATTTATTGTTTTTACCATCAAATAATACCGTTTTTTAAAGTATAGCCAAAACAAATTTCGTGGATCACTGATCAAGACTAAGTATTTATATTATTTTACTCCTGCCGAATTAGATCAAAATCGAACCTATAAACGAAATAAATTGTTGAAAAGAATTCCACGAGTGCCAAGTTCTGGGAAAAGGGTAGAAAACCGATATTATATCGATGTTAATTCTTATTAATTCTTATTTTTTTTTTACAAAAAACTTGAGTAACATAAAGTGACCAGTTTTAGAAAAAATCCATTTTCAGCTAAACTTAACTCAGTTATTTTGAATTAAATCGATAAGAAACAAAGTAGAAAATAGGACAAAATAGACCGACTTTAAAGTTGCCGTAAAGCTAAAAAACAATTTAAAATTAGACATTTAAAAAAGGAAAGTATAAAAATTATGATAATTTTAGGTTATTTAATAAAATTAAGGAGATTAATCTCAAAACAAAATTGAATTAAATAACGTATGTCATTTCACATTTTTTGCCAAAAAGCAAAATAACCGAGTGGTTTGCGAACAGGTAGCCGCGACGCCCTAAAAGGTACGAGACGCATAGTTTCACAACCTTTTTCCCATTCGACCCATTCGTTTAGAAAAAACCGATAGGAAATTTCCCGTAGATCAATTTTGTATTTTGAAAGTGTTTCCTATAACGCAAAATACCGAATTATTTTACAATTTATTCGAATTTTTCCATATTGGTCCGAACTACGGACTTATAGAATTCTTAATCTACGTAAAATAAAAAAATTAGATTGAATTCAATTACGCTTTCTTGAGTTTCCTAAAAATAAATTGCAAGTACTTACTAGAAATACAAGTTCATTTAATTGTAAGTATTCACAAAATTTTTAAAATTTATAGGTTTCAACGAAATTTTGGAGTTTATTGAATTTATAGATTTTACGGAATTTACCAAAATTATTAGAAATTTCGGGAATGTAGAGAATTTATGGATAGAGGATTAGGAATTTTTTTTCTATTTATGGATAGAAAAATTAGAAATATAAATCTTTCTATAATTGATTGAATTTGTTTGTTTTTTATTGAATTTGTATTATTCAATATTATAATAGATGTATTAATAGATGTTACAGAATTTAATGAATATAGAATTTTGAGAATTCAATTGACATATATTTTAAAAAATTTACAAAAATGATTTAATTTTTAATATTTAAAAATTGTACAGGTTTTACAAGATTTGTTGCATTTTTAGTACTAAAAGATGTTAATTTATTTAAATTATTTACCTTATAAAATTTATATATGTAGCTAACAAACTCATAGAATTTGTTGCCCAAATAGAATAAACAGAATTTATAAAATTTACATATTCTGCATAATTTACAGAATTAGTAGGATTTATTGATTGAGAATTTTTTATAAATTTATTGAATATAATCAACTTACAAAAAACTTTAGAATTGGTAAGATTTTTTGGGATTACAGAACTAATAGGGTTTGTTGAAAATATATAGTTAACACGAATAATAGAGTTTTCTCTAAGTGTTCGTATTGCCAATTTGCAGTATTTATAAAATTTATATATTTTTTAAATTTATTATTTTTTATATATTCCTTACAAAATTAAACTAACTTAGAAAAGTACGGTATTTATAAAAATTATGGGTTATTGAAATTTATTGAACTTATAAATCTGTGATTTATAGAATTTATTAAATTTATAGAATTTACCAAATTTATAAAATATATAGCATTTGTAAAATTTGACGCATTTATTGATCATATAAAATTTATGAGATGTGACACTACATGCACTTGTAGTATTAACGAATTTTACATTTCAATTCAAAACTTGAAAATTGATAGTATTTATTAAATCTGAATTATCTGTAAAGTTATATAATATAAAAATTTTATTGAATAGGTAAAATTCAGTAATTTTACAAAATTTATTGAATTTAAAGAATTTACACGGATTATATGTAGATTTTATTGAAATTTCATTACCGACAAATTCAAATTTTTAGAATATATAAAAATTATTGAACTTACAGAACTTTTTTACTTTATTTTTAAATTTTATCAATAAAATTTATTGAATTTATAGTATTTGTGGAATCTATAGAATTTTAAGATTTTACAGAATTTATAGAAATTATTAAATTAATAGAATTTAAAAAAATATAGGGATTTATAAAATTTAAGTAAATTAAAGAATTGGAATTTAATGTTTTCTAAAATTTATAGAATTTGCAGAATTTATTGAATGTAAAGAATTTTTGGAAATATTAGAATTTATAAAATTAGTTAATTTAAAAAATTTACCAGATTAATGAAGTTTACAGAATTTCCAGAATTCCCAAAAGTTTTAAAATTTGTAAATTTCATGGAATTTTTGCAATTTACAGAATTTATAGATTTTACGGAATTTATCAAAATTATAAAATTCACTAAACATTTAGAAATTTCTTGATTGTATAGAATTTATAGAATAATTAGAAACTTAATTTTTTTTTCTTAATGGAATTTAACAGAAACTTTTAGTTCTTATCGGTTTTGTTAAATTAATAGAATTTGTACTATTTAAAGATGCCACTTTATAAGGTTTAATCGAATTAATAGAGGTTAAAGAATTTATTAAATTTGCAGAATGTATTGACGTTATGGAATTTTTAAAATTAATTGATATAACATTTATTTAAAAAAAATTAAAAAAATTGATTTAATTTATAAAGTTTATACATTAAACTAACAGAATTTTCTGTCTAAATAGACATTTGGTGCGAACCTTGTCTGTTCTTACGAACACAAAATCGCAATTATTGAGCGATTTTGTAATAAAAACGTCATCTTGCTTGGACAGACGATTGGATTTTGGTACAAGGTTTTGCATTGTTTCACGTAATTGGTCGATGACTGTATCGGTAGTTGGAATTGGTGAAAGAGGATTTTCGACAAAAACCTCACCAGGTAGTTTAATGGTTTGACCATAAACTAATTCTGAAGACAGAAATTTAAAAATTTATAAAATATATAGAGTTTTCAGTTTATTGTTGAGTATAAGGAATTTACAAAACTTAAAGGATTTTTAGAATTAATAGAGTTTACTGAATTCACAAGTTTATTTATTTAAAAAATTTAGTTTAAAAAAATTATCCATAGAACTGAATTTATAGAATTAATAGTACTTAATAAATTTATAAAGTTTAGATGATTTATAGGTTTCTTTTAAACTTTTAGTATTGATAGAATTAAATTTAAAGAATATATAGAATGTTTATTTAATTCACAGTATTTATAGAATCTACAGTATTAACTAAAGGCATCGGATTAATAAAACTTTATAGAATTCAAAAAATTTATAAAATTTCTGGATTTATAAAATTAAAAGGATTTATAAAAATATTCTAATTTATTGATTTTATAAAACTTATCAAATTTTAAAAATTTACAAAATTAGTACAGTTATGGAAACTGTTAGAATTAATAGAATTTATAGAATTTATCGAATCTCTGGAATTTATTGTATTAAAAGATTTTGCAGTATACATATAATTTTTAAATAGAATCGGTTCAAAAATTGAATTTTTAAAATTACATTCAAAAATTTTGTAAACTTCATAAAAAATTAATTAAATTTAAAGAATCAATAGAAGATGTAAAACTTAAAGAGTTTATAGGGGTTACTAAATTTATAGTATTTGCATTATAGAAAGCTTTTAATCTAGGGATTTGATTGAATTATTATAAGTTACTTTTACTGAATTCTACGAATTCCTAAAATTTTGATAGGTTATTGAATTCATCTTTTCTACAAATTTATTGAATTTTAAAAAAGGTAAGTTAATTTAGATTATAAAATTTACAGATTTTATAGAGATAAGATTTATGTGATTAGTTTTCAATAATTATAGGTTTTAATCTATAGAATTAATGAATTTTATAAAATTTAGATAATTTACAAAATTAATAGATGGTAGGTTTTAATCTATAGTATTAATGAAATTTATAAAATTTAGATAATTTACAAAATTAATAGAGTTCAATTGAAAATTAATTAAATCTATTAAATCAATGAATTTCAAGAAATAAAAGTTATAGAGTTTATAGCGTTCACTAGTTTAAAGAATTTGAATTATTGGAATTTTAAATTTGTAGAATTGGTTAAAATAGTAGAAGTTGCAGCATTCGATAAACTCTACAAATTCTACAATTTATTGGAAAAATGGAGTATTGAGAATTTGTTGGATTTGTTCGACAGAATTTACTGAATTTTAAAAATATTAATTTACTAGTAAATTTACAGATTTTATAGTCTGTATTAATAGAAAATTTTCTATAAATTTATGGAGTACAAAAAATTTCAAAATATTATAGAATTTGTAGCATTTAATTAAATTATTGAATTTATTAGTTTTTTAATGTTTGGGATTTAACCAGTTCATAGAGTTTTTTTAGAGTTTGTTAATTTTTTGTATTAAAAGATATAGAAATGGTCGACTAGCATTATACAATTTCTAGAATTTACAAAATTGGTAGAATTTATTGAATCAAAATTTTCTATAAAGGTAGATAATATAAAAATTTATTGCATGGGTAAAATTCAATGATTTTATCGAACTTATAAAACTTACGCGAATTATAGATTTTGTTAAATTTTTAGTATTGCAGATTTAAATTTTTAGAATTTAGAATTTAGTCTCGATTCTATACTATTTGTGGATTGGATTGATAAAATTTATAGGGTTTCTGGAATTTAATGAATTAAAATATGTATCAGAATTTAGAGAATTTATTAAATTAATTTAATTTATATAATTCATAAAAATATCAGGATTTATAAAATTTATGAAATTGGTAGAATTTATTGTTTTGCAAAATTTATAAAATTTCCAGAATTTATTGAAGTAAAGAATTTATTGAAATTACAGAATTTATAAAATTAGATGAATTTAAACGATTTACAAAATTAATTTAGCTCTTAGAATTTTCAGAATTTACAAAATTATTAAAATTTATAGATTTCATGGGATTTCTGCAGTTTATGAAATTTATCGATTTTACGGAATTTATCAAAATTGTTAAATTTGTCAAACATGTAAAAATTTATAATTTCTGTATAATTTAAACAATAATTAGATTATTTCTCTTAATTAATAGAATTTGGCTTATACAGATTTTGTAGATGAAATGAAGTTTATAGAATTTATGGAATTTACATAAAACCTAGAATAAAACAAGGTATATTAAATTAAGAGAATTTGTATTATTGGAAGATGTCAATTTAAAATTGATCGAATTAATAGAAGATAAACAATTTATTGAATTTGTAGGATGCGTTGACGTTATTGAATTTTGAGAGATAACAGAATATTAAAAAATTTACAAAAATGATTTAATTTATAAAATTGGCAAATTTTATAGATTTTACAAGGTTAAATGCATTTTTAATTTATTGAAATGATTTAGTTTACAAAAATAACTAAATTTGCAGTTTAAATAGAATATACAGATTTTATAGAAAATACAAAATAAACAGTGTTTGCAGTTTGTTGTGGACGAATTACCAAAACTTAAAAGATTGGTAGAATTTATTGAATTTTCCGAATTAACAGGTTTCACTGAATTTACAAATATATTCATTTAAAATATATCAGAGAGTATATAGAATTTACTCGAAAGCCTCACATTATTGAACTTACAGAATTAATATGATTTCATGATTTTGTAAAGATTTAACGATTTATAGCCTTCTGTTAAATTTTTAGTATTGCCAGATTTGAATTAAAAAAAATATATAGAATTTAGAGTATTTGCAGAAATTATGATATTTTGGGAATTTATTATTATTTTTTATAGAATTTATATTAATTATTAAAAGTACCGAATTTATGAAACTTAGAAAATTTATCGAGTTTTTGGAGCTTTTAGAATTTATAGACTTCGCAGAATTTAAAAAATTTATTAAATTAATAAAATTTGTAGAATTTTCGAATTTATTTATTTAAAAAGTTCGTAAAAATTTACCAATACAGAAAATGCCAAAATACTTTGTAAAATTAAAAGAAAATTAATTAGATTTAAAGAATATATAAAAGTTGAAAATTTTAAAGAGTTTATTTAGTTTACTAATCAATTTATTGAATTTTGAGAAAGGTAAATAGTTTTGATTTATGAAATTTACATTAGTTTCAACGATTTATAGATTGTATTGAAGTTTCCGCAAATAAAGATTATAATTTATGGAATTGATTAAATTTACATAATTAACAAAATAATTTAAAATTTAGTGACTATATAAATAAAATTTGCAGAATTTATAAAGTTGATAGAATTGATTGAAAGGCAATATTAATTGGATTTGTACTATGTATTTAATTTACTGAATTCATATTCAATTGATTTTTTCGGCTGTTTTATAGACAAATATATTAATTGTCCACGACAATTGCAATATTTTCGATTTGGTAAATCAGAAAAATAAAGAGGCCAATCCCTCATAACATATTTACTGAAAAAAGTAGAAATATCATTCCCCCCCTCCACATACTTTGATCCCAATATGAAGAATTTATTGAATGGCTAAAAAACCCAGTGATTTTACCAAATTTATCTGATTTATAGAGTTTGTACGATTTATAGATTTTGTTGAATTTTTAGTATGGCCAGATAGAATTTAAAGAATTAACAGAGTCTAGAGAATTTATAGCATTTTGTGATTGTTATAGTAATTAAATTTGGTATAATTTTACATAAAGTTTACAGAATTTATAGAATTTATTGAATTTGCAAAATTCAAAGGATTTATAGAGTTTCCAGAATTTATTAAATTTATAGATTTTATGGAATTTATATTTATAAGGTACAAAGAATTTTCAAATTCACAAAATTTTTGTTTTATAATCAGTTCGGAAAATGAGAATTCAAGGATCCTGATGAAAATGCATTTTTGGAGGGATGGCGAGCCAGGATGTATGTTTGATTTGAATACCGGTTCTGTTATTTTGGCGCAGTTTTTTTTTAATTATTTTGGTTTCCACCACTTCTGACACAACTTATTTCGAATGAGCTTTTGCTCAATATAGGTTGTGTTAAAGGCTAAAATTTAACAAGTAATTAAATAAATTAAATTAAAATTAAATTAGTGGGATTTGATTAATTTACTGAGTTGTTAGATTTTATTGTATTATAGGATTTAAAAAAAAATGTAAAACATAGAATTTGTAGTTTTCACAGAGTTTATAGGATTTATAGGATTTTCTGAAAATATAAACTTTATAAGGTTTTATTTAATTTATTAAATTTTTATTATTAAAAGATTTCAATTAAGGCGAGTGACATATTTAATCTTGACCCTTGAGAGTGACGGATATATGTACCGTCGACATAGGTTTTTAATCAATTAAAATTAAATTTTAACTGAAAAACCAAAAAACGACTTGACTAAAATTAATAAAACTTAAAAGTTTTTTTATATTTACTAGGCATATACAGAACTTATAGCATTTGTTGACATCTTCAGTTTTAGGAATTTAGTGGTTTTCTCGCCTAATGTAGTGCATTGGTTAAAATAACATTTATAAGATTTAGAGAATGTACAGAATTTATCGACTTTACTGAATTGGTCGAATGGTGTACTTTTTCCTAAAATGTTTAATAATTTTTTGTACTTTATAAATTACCTAATGTAGCAACCAATTCTAGTTTGTTGAAGTAGAAATTTGAGTACGTATTTATTGTTTAATGACCTGAAACACAATTGCTAGTATCTTGGCGCCTACTTATTTGCATGCTAATAATAACTTGCACATATAAAATAATATTTTTTAGTTCATATTTTATTAGTTAGCTAAAATAAGCAAAAATTTGTAAACCATATTTTCATCATAAATTCAATCATTTTTAAAATTATTGATGAAAATAATATCAAATTGATTATGAAATTTAATATTTTTATTTTATATTTTATGGCTACGGTCCAATTATTTTTTGTATTTTTCAATAGCAGCATGTTCAAGTTCAATGAAATATTTTTTTATGTTTTTTGATCTTTAATCATCCAAACAGTGTGCGGTAATGTATTTTAGTTGTTCGGTCTCGACGCCAAAAAAAAAAATTATCATAAGACGATAAGAGTTTGTAGTATACCAACATATCCATCAATTATGAGGTAACACAATTGCATGATATTCTGGTTTGAATACACCATTTTTGCATCCCTGATATAAATAAATTTAGTGAAGTGATTGGGAACTTTACAAGTGAAGAAAAAAATTGAAAGAATTTTGTAAATATTTCCATTCAAAAAGTATGCTATTTGAATTGTTATGATATGCATGGATACGAAACACCAACAAAATTTAAGTCAAATCAAAAAGCTTGTATAACATCTTTTTTATATAAAATATATCGTTCCGTTTTTTTTAACAACAAGTGCAATTTCCAAGATATACCAAAACCGGTTTCTTATTAATTCAAATGAAGAACCTGTATTATTATTTATTGCAGTTTGTTAATTGAAACCAAATTGTCTTGTTCATTTTTCTTAACTTGCTCTGCAAATAGAATATGCTAAGAGGTTAATTAGAAAATTCGGCTTATGCCATAATTGTAAAATTAATAAATTTCGCACAGGACACTAAACACAATTCTAAAGTTTGTTTAAAACATTTCTTTTTTTATTTTTATAATTTTTTTTTTGTCTAAATGCACGTCGTTATCAGCACTTTGCTTTACTTTTATTGCTTTGGAATTGCTAATTTTAATTTTTTATAGTATTTATTAATAACACAAGGTCGAGTTTAATGAACTGTACAAAATATCGAGCGATGATGTAATTTTATGAACGCGATAACTTTTTTTTAATTATGCCAAACAGAGTACATTACTATAAAATGAGCCTGGCAAATTTGAGTAGCAGATTGCGTTGTTCAACCGCTCATTAAAATTTAATTTTTTCTGGATGGTTTGGTTTTGAGATTAGTTTGTTTTTAAACCACATTTGCTTTATAAAAATTATACGATACTGTAAACGCCCACGTACGCTAATCAACTGAAAATCACTGAACCGTGCACAATAATATGACTAATTGGATTAAAAAAAAAACAAAGTAATTCCTTATCTGCGCGCACGATTCTGTGCCAAATCACATGCTTCTTTTACGAGTATACTATCTATTCAAGCTCAATTACTTCCTAAATTGTATTGCATTTTTTTGTTATCTCCTACACTTGAGTTCTATAATTGTGTTTATTGAGCAATACTGCATTTTATGATACTTAATTTCCCTTAAGTACGTATTTAATTATTTATGGTTTCGTGTATTTAATAAATTTACACTTGAGTTTGGTAATGGTTTGCCGGTTTACCAATGTCTAATGTTTATTACAAATAAAGGATTACCCGGTTTAGTAATGGAAAATAATGTCTTGTAAATAACCAACTACTTCTGGCATCACTGCGGCTCAACTCCTTGAATACAATTATTAATATTCATCAGTAGGTCATCAATTATTTGTACCACAGATTATTATATTTACCACAGATTCAATAACTTTGTTTGCTTACAAATCCACTCAGTTAAAAATTTGCTTAGTCGCT
This sequence comes from Tipula vernalis, assembly GCA_958295665.1. NCBI lineage: Eukaryota > Metazoa > Arthropoda > Insecta > Diptera > Tipulidae > Tipula > Tipula vernalis. The sequence continues at coordinate 196,761,312 of OY282560.1, forward strand.
AAAGTTGAGTTTGTTGAAAAAATTCGCTTTTTAAATTTTTTTTGCATGACCTTATTAGCGAATTAACAACGTATTCTAAAGTCTGATTGAGTTATCTGAATTTTGAAGGCCTTCAAATAGAGATATTTGTGAAAAATTCTTAATAAAGTGGTTGTTGGACTCGTATTAACACTAACAGTTACAGCAGCAATATTTTCTTCTGAACGACCACTAGATTGTATATTTTTCTTTTTTCAATCTTTGCCGAAACAGTTTCCTCGAATTTTGCAACAATTTTTCGAATTGCCACAATTGACGGACAATTTTCTCTTCCATATTCTTTACGCAATTATTTTTACAACTTCTGTATAATTTTCACCACATTTAAAATAATTGTTAACAATAAATACGCGTTGTTAATCATATGTCTCTCCATTTTTAAAACCGGAATATTTCTATTTGATATCTGTTAAATACATATATGGCACTCTAGTACAACATTTATAAACTCAAATTGGAACACCCTTTAAAAATTAAAAATCAAACAAGTGTATTAAAAAACATTAAAAAATAATCAGATAAAATAATTGCTTGACTAAACCAGCTATAAAATCAGATAAAAATAATTTGCGGTAATAAGAGTCCGATTTTGCACGAAATACTAATAAAATATCTCGAAAAATGATCACATTAAAAATTAATATTCTTGTTTTAATATTCGTATGTTGATTGTGTGTAATATAAGAACAGATTGTTCAAGTGTACAATTAAAAATAACTGTTTACCTGGAAATTAGCATAAATCAAACACTTGGTCTTTAAAAGTAAATAGATCAAAATTACCCAAATGTCCAGAATATTTTAAAAAAATCCAGAGTATTTTAAAATTTCCAGAATATTTTTCAAATGTTGAAATAGAAAATTAATATTTCTACCAAAAATGTCTTTATTAATTCCGGCATTCTAAAAGTAGAATGGAAACTTGCTTTTTTTCTAAATATATATTTCCCAATATTTTCCAATATTTCCAAATTGAGACTTCATTTTCCAAAATATATTTTTTTGGGGTATACGAAACACAAATAAAAGTTGGGGGCGTTTCAAAATCTTGGTTTCCAAAATTACGGCTTTTATAAATCTCGGTTTTAATCCCGGCTTTTATTTATTTTTGTTTTAAAATTAAATTCCCCATTTTTCAGAAATAAAAAAATCGAAATTTTAAAGCACCGATATATTGAAAACCGAGATTTTGTAGCCGCTAAAAGTTGGGGTAATTCGGGTGATAATTTATTATTTGTATTTGTTAATTTAGAGTTTATTTCATTTTGCAATAAATTCACAATATCGAGGCTTTATTTCATTTATGGTTTGGGTAGTAATTTTTTGCGGAGTCATTTGCATCTGCCTTGAACTATTCGAAAGATCGATTTTATTTTGAAAATAACACGATTACTGTACTCAACACATTGCCGACAGTTCGCTGAACGGTTTATATATAAAAACTTTTGAATTTGAAATTTTAGTTCGATTTAACTCTGTGAAATATGAAAAGATAATTTAACAGTTAAACGAACCATTACGATTTAGGTTGATTCTCATATTTTGACGAAAACTCCAAAATTTTTAATAGTTCTTAGATTTCTCAGAAAGTTAAACTTTTCGAGTACTTTCGCAGTTTTTTTAAATAAAAGCATCAACGATAAGTTAAAACAACGATTCATCCTACAATGAATCTTAAATAGCGCCATCAAATTTAAAAGGAAATTTCTTTTTAATGTTTGAAATATTTTTTAAAAATGATTTGATAAAACTACAACTTGGTCTTCTTTATAATTTTCTAAACTCAACAGGTTTTACCACGGCAACCACGCCGCATGAACTATACTCAAGGGCTGTGAAAAATGAAACAAAAGTCAACTATTCATGCTTTAATACAAAAGATTATTTGAAAAATGAAAGAAAATTAAAAAACAGATATAACATAGTTAGGCAAATACCAGGCACTCACCAATATAATAGTTTTTCTCCTATTAATAAGACATCTTTATATTTATATTAAAAAAACTTCATTTTGTAAAAACTCAAAACTGTTTGAAATAACAAAATAAAAATTATTTCAAACTAATTTTTTTCTGGTTTATTGCTTTTAAAAAACTATAAAATAGTAAACAACACTAAAACATAAAATAAAATAGGAGTACTAGTGCAAAACGCAGGTAGAATAATTAAAAATTTAAACACAAAATATATCGAGGCTGGTGTACTAAAAAAAATCATAACTTTAAAATTGTTCGTAACGCAATTTTTTTAATTTTTTATTAGTTGGTAAAATAAATAAGCTTTTAAAAAAAATTAAAAATAGGCCACTCGTTGTGGCCCAAAAGACCGAAAAATGACATTATTCAAAAGAATGCTCTTTTTCATAAACAAAAATTAAATTTGGATTTTTTTCAAAAAATTTATACAAAACAAGAACTCAATCTCTTTCAATTGAACTAACAAATATTAAAATCGGTTAAGTGGTTCTTGAGAACGAGCTCTTCACAAATTGTAATTTTAACGAAAAGTAGAAAACGGCAAATCACCCTGTATCGGAACAGAGTGACGTAAAGGAAAACAAAACAATGTGGGTGGAGTTATTTGATATGGAGAACATTTTTACCAACTATCATCAAAATCAAACGGGGTCAGGCAAAATTTGCTACTTTTTGATCGTTTTCGTATGGAACCGCTGTACATATATCTATATATATATATATATATAGAAATATATATATATATATATATATATATATATATATATATATATATATATATATATAATATATATATATATATATATATATATATATATATATATATATATATATATATATATATATATATATATATATATATATATATATATATATATATATATATATATATATATATATATATATATATATATATATATATATATATATATAGCTATGTTGTGTTGTGAATTATTTATCGTATCAAATATAAAAACGCACACAAAAGTCGCCACTAAAATGTATATCCAGCCGCCACTTTCATCTTGGTTTTTATGTTTGTTACAATAAATATTCTACAAATTTAATACTTATTAAATTAAAATTTAAATAAATATATGTTATATAATATAACAGTTATTAATATAAAAATAAAATAAATATTTACTGTAAATGATTTCACTTTAGTATAATATAATATAGACTTATTTTGTGATACACAGTACACAGATTTTTATCAAAGAACACAGAATTTTTATTATCACTCATCGTCGTCGAACCACCAAACCAAACTCAGTTGAAATAAATAAATTATTATTGCATTTCATTGTGTTGTCGTTTCCCAAACAAAGGCACACAAGAAAAGAGAACATTTACGAAATTACGAAATTATACATTAATGTTATGAATTTTAGATTTTTCATTTGTTTTATTTTTTTCTTACGCTCTTTGCATTGCCGGCAAAAATACGCTGCAGGATTGGTTTTGATGGTGCTTACTGTAAATAGGTATAATAAAGTAACAACACACAAGTTTTATTTGTAATTTAGATGAAAGAAAAAGATAGCTAGGTTAAGGAAATACTTATTTTGAAATTAATGAGCGTAACATATTTTAGTATTTGGAAATATTCGGTTCGGTTGAATGTAGTTTTGTAATTAAAAAAATTTATTTTCTAAAGTATCCAAAAATTATTTTAGCTGGTGAAAATCATACTAAATTATGTCAAAAATTAAGATCCATTTTAACCGATTTTCAATAATAATTCACCATTTTTGTGGCCCGCATAACCAAATATTTAACAAAATTTCAGCTGATGAATAATTTTTCTTCATAAACAAAGGTTGGTTTTTCAAAACACAGAAAACAATTTGGAACATTATTAGTATCTTGACGTACTCCACTTAATTTTTAATTATTTGTTGTATGAACAGCTGAATCTTAAAAATACAAAATCATACCGAGTAATATCAGAGCCTTCTAGAGTATAAAGCCATAATCATTATGACATATTTTTTAGAAGCTTTTATAGTGGTATAACTTTTCATTGATTTCCATAGGAATCCATAGTAAAAATGTTGTTTTTTAGAATCAAGTTTTTCAATGAAAAAAGCAAAAATATTTTAAAATGTTTATATAAAAGTGTTATAGCTACATACCTTTAGCAACAATATGCAAGAAGACTATATTGGTGTTAAGTAAATATTAGTTGCAGAAATATTAAAATAAAATTATTTCAAAAATATATTTTTTCGAACTTTCATTTTGAAAAATACATCAAAGTTGGCTCTGACGAATTAAAGTAAAACTTGCTAAATTTATTTATAGTTTAACTAGTGTTCGTAAGATGTCTAAAATGTTAACAGAAAAATACTGTTACGTTTTTGCCTTGTCAAATAAGGTTCGTATCACTAGATTGTGAATAATACAAAATCAATTTAATTTATCTCCAACGAATTTATTTATTTCACAAAATTTATTACAACACAGTTTATCAATAAAAATTCACAAAATCACTTTACATAAATTATTCTCAAAGTTTACTATTCACTTATAATTTTTATTTCGCACTACAACACTTTTTAAATAACTTTTTAATTACTTTTTAATCATTACACTGTCGCTTTCCAAATACTACTAATCCAATTCGACTTCGTTCGCCATTTTATATACACAAACCAAACTTCTAGAAAGCTCATGATTTTTCTAGTTAGAATAGTGTAGAACAATTTTATCATGGAAAATTCCATTTTAGTACAGTTTAACATTGAGCTATTAATTTAACTTATTCTATTATACACTAGGTGTCATCGTTACAAAACGAAAAAAAGTTATTTAATCACAAAATTATCACACGTACCTATATTTTGTGAATTTGTTTTGCTTTTCCTACAATTTTTGAACTTAAAATTTCCCCAGGTGGTAATTTTTGGTACGATTTTTCCAAATTTTTAAGGCCATCACTGCCATCTATGTAATGTATATTGACTTAATAACCAAACGAATCGTAGTAAGCTTTTATTTCAATTTGACCAGAATTCTGTTGTTATGATTTTTTTTATATTTTGGTTTAAATAAATCAATTATTACAAGAAATTGAAAACGATTTACTTTAACGATATTCATATATGTTGAAATTCAAACATTTATGAAAGTATCTCAGAAATCATAATTAAGAATTTATAACGTTTTCATTTAAAAATTTGTCTCAGGAAAAAAAGTGATTTCCCATATGTTTTGTGTGTTTTACTATGAAAAATTTGGTTTTTTCCTCGTTTCTAATTTCCTAATAAAAGCTCAGATTTTTTGATTATGGCTCTATAAAATACAGGGTGCTCTGATTATACCCAACCCAAGTCACATAAATAGAATTATAAAAATTTATAACATCAAATTCGAGATTTCGTTTTCTAGATTGTGATTTCGATATGATGTTTGTCGAGATATTATACCCCAACCCCCCATTTTCCAGAATTTATAATTTTTTGATATTTTAATTTTAAAATGAAAATTCCCATTTTCCATAATTTATTAAAAGCAAGATTTTGAAAACCAAAATTTTGTCAACCAAGATTTAATACCCAACTCCACATACACATACACACATAAATATAAATACACACACACATATACACTCATATAAACATACATACACATATACACATATTATACATTTACACAAACCCGGGACCCGTAACACGAGAGATACATAATCGCAAACCATATCTCAAAGCTTTTGAAAACCGAGATTTTGAAACCGGGATTTTAAAAGCGAGATTTTAAAAACCGAGAGTGTGTAGAGGTATTTCATGAACAATGTAAAACATCACAAAATGTTGTTACCAAAGATCTTACATTAACCTCGACCGAGTAATTACTGGTGCGGAAAGAAAGACTTCTGAAAGAAAATTCAGGTTTTTGTGTTCAGTTTTACTGTTTGTTGCTTTTGGTACACCCTACTATAAATGAGCTTTTGGTCAAAATCGGTTTTGCTAACGGCTATTTAAATTAATCGGTGAATAAAAAAAATAATTGTTACTAAAGACTAATTTCCACCTTGATTTGTTGTTTTAGATATATCTCGACAGCGGGTGGATTTTAACGGGGGGGAAACCGTTAAAATATTTTATTTGTAAAAATCGCTTTCGCAGAAGTGGAAAGCAAAATGAAAATGCACAATAGACACTTTTAAAAAATAATTGTTCGCGTTCTATACCTCTTTACACTTTTAAATTAAACGTTAGTTAGTTTTATCGCATAGTAGAATTTGTAATTATTTTCTAAAATATGGGACGGCGGTATGGTAAAATTTCTATAAAGCGTGGAGGAGACAAAAATTGCAGCATTTGCTAGTAATTTGATAAAGAAGTGACAAAACCAAAATAATTGTGATTTGGTATATAAAATCTTTATAGTGATGTAGAGGTACAAGAATAAACAACAAAAATTTTGTGGTTAAATTATATAAAATTATAATTTTTATTAGTTTTGTCTTTTAAATTTTCAGTTACTACAATTTCTTAATATTATTTCTTATTTTTAAAATGTATTAGTTTTTTAGATAAAATTTTTTAACGTTTCTTATTTCTAAATTATTAAACATGTTTTTTAAGTGAACATGCCCAACTGTGACTGTAATATAACCAAGAATAGCAAATACTTTCGGTAAAACGATTTCCAAACCGTTTACTGCTATATGTGCCGTGGAGATTTACTTTTAACTTTTAATAATCCACACTCCGATTGGGAATGAAACTTCTGTTACACCTTAAGGATTTTATTTGTGCCTAAAATGCAAATAGCGATTAACTCATACGTTCTCGCCTTTCAATTTCCTAAAATCGAAAGATATAGTGGAAACCAAAGAATATTATGGTTACATCCGGAGCTTTTTGTTTTTGTCGGGTGACCGTAATGCAAAGAGAAACGTAAAATAGAAACTTGAAGAAGAGAAGCTAATTTTATTAAGCAAATATAGGTAAATTCTAAACAATATCTCATTTTACAATAAAAGACCCTTACTCGACCAAAAAAACGGAATATCATTATTCCAATCAATAAAACAAGGTTCTTGATTACATCACTCAACAATTCCCATGGGCCTATTAAAATATTTCTACATAAATTTATGAGTATTAAAATATTAAAAAAAAAAAAAAAAATTATTCAAAAATAAAAATAAAATTACAAGGCAGATATAAAAATAAATTAGAATCAATCCCGTCCCTACCTCCCCTGCCTGATGCAGAAAACAACAAAAATAGCCTACATTTTTTCATAAACTTAATCAATTTTCTTATCTAAACTATTTTATATTTTGATAATAGAACAAAATACAATTTATAAATGATTATCAATTTGTCATAGGTCATCGTACCAGACCAAAAAAAAATAAAAAATCAATCAATCATGTATCGTTTAGATAAATAAAATCCAAAATTTTTATTGTTATGTAATAATTAAATAATCGAAAATATAATTTAGAAACATAATATATTATGTACACAAAAGGTTACAATTACAATATGTAAGTACATAAATGTACATTAGAAAAAGCAATAATTCAATTAATTAATAAATAAAAATAAAAAACAATTATTGATTGAAATTTATTACACCTTTGTTAAAATATGTAAATTAATAGAGCAAAGACAAATTGTTTCAATTGAATTTTTTTTTTTTTTAATATTCATTTACAATCTAATGCCCTTCATTTAAAAAATGCGACTAGTTTTGTAGCGTTGTCCACCTACATCGGAGATATAATGTGTCCTCTTGTATATTATTTCAATAAAGTGCAGTGTGACATCACGCATTACACATTGCGAATAGTTCATCGTATATAAAATTTGCATTTTTTATTACCCAAAACATGACATCATGCCTTGGGTTATTTCAATATACTAAAGCACGATCTCGTATACTAAAAACCCCTAACTGTCATTCATTAAAATTACAAAAAAATAACTGAAATGAAGTAACATAATTGAACATTAAAAAAAAAAAAATTCAATATCAAAAAATCAATTAACACATAAAAAAAAAAAAATTATGCACAAGACCAACCAACCTATATTCTATCTACGAGTATAATACTAAATGTTAACTTTAGTAGTCACGCCGGCGACAAAGATTGATATACGATTTTTGTGCTTGTATTCACGTTTTTGCATTTTATTTATAATTTTATGCAAAATTTATTCGTAATTAACAATTTTTATTTACTCGAGATTTTTTTTTTTTTTTCATTAAGATTTTAAAAATAGAATTGCATATTTTATATACAATAAGTGTGCAAGACATGTGTGAAATTCTTTAAGTATCCATAAATACAAGAATTTGCATTTAACAATAAATACAATACTGTTTAGTTTAATGAGGCGTGAAAAGTATAAGCCGTGCCCGTAATATACTTTGAATTATTCCAGTGCACGAAAGATGAGTAAGATTGATTTTTACTTACATAACAATTTTTTTATGTTCATTATTTCATCTGATCTGATTCAAACGTTCACCTTGAGAAGCATAAAATACTTACCGCATTGATATGCAAATAACTCTTTAATACTCTAAAGATTGATTTTAAAACGTTTCGATATCGAGAAGATGATCGTGAATTTTATTTAATCCTATTAAATAAAATTCATGGTTTCTTTCCAAAAATTGTATATTTTTAAATTTAGGAAAATCTAACTGTAGAGAAAATGAAAAATCAAAAAATATTTTCCCTGTTTTGTTGTTGTCTAAAGAGGACATAAATAACTTGATATACACAAATATTTTTCCTATATTCATCCAAGAAAATATAACAAAACATGTTGAGATTTTTGGGTCTTAACATTTATTATAGTTTTTCCAAAATAACCTTGAAAATCTTTCAGCGAGGTTATTTTTTTTAAACTCTTTTCTAAAATTCATTCAAGACGGTCGTTTTTTAGGAAAATTTTTCGTTTTATCAATTATAGTAAAATAAATTAACATATAAACCATTTCAGTTCTCAAAACTTTTAATTCAGCGGCATGAGGATGTTAAAAATAACTTCATAGATTTTATTATGTTCCGAAGATTGCAAGAGAATTCAATCCAGTTTCGAACTGATGAGCTTATGACTATGAAAAAATCAATCCTCTCATCAGGCCGCGGCGACTGGACTGATTATACCACAATTTACATTCTATATATACAGAATATAAAAATACTAATACAGATGAACTCTCTTACAATTTTTCTTCTGTATTAGTAAGATTCGCTAGTAATTAACGCACAGCACATTCTGTATATATAGAATGTAAATTGTGGTATAATCAGTCCAGTCGCCGCCGCCTGATGAGAAGATTGATTTTTTCATAATCATAAACTCATCAGTGCGAAACTGGATTGAATTCTCTTACAATCTTCGGAACATATTAAAATCATATAATTAAATAAATAGAATTGTGTCTATTAGTCGGTTTCGTTGAATTACTGTTCGTAAATACTAATATACTTCTAGTGTTAATAAAAACACATTTAAAAACGTCTAATCACCGGTAGCATATTAGAAATTACATGAATTAATTAACATTCAACAAAAAATTATTAAAGTAAAAACTTCATAGAACTAAATTTACAAATGGTTCAGTATTCGAGCTTTTTCACAGTTGTGTAGACGACATTCCGGATCTCACAACATGAATTTTCTGAAGCTGAGAATTGATTGATTCATTGATTATGAGTGTAAGGCCAAGCATTATAGCAGGATCTCCGGACTCCCGGGCCCACACCGTACACCCGTGTACATATAACAAAACCGAAGGATTGGATAGGACTATTAATTGGGACAGACTCGACCCGGTTACAGACACCTTGCGATCGTTAGTTAATAAATTGTTAGTACTATATATAATAAATAGGTTAGCACAAGACAGCACAATCTAACTACATTATTACGGATACTCAGCACTCCCTAAATCTAAAACAGGACTTAAAAATTATTAATGTTGTAATTTCACCCCTGTCCGCCTTTCATTAATTCACCTGGTAAAATATTTAAGAAAAATTTTAAATAACAACACTTATTTCCTTAGTCCTGGTCCTTTTATGTCTAATCAATTAATTATTACGTGCTGTAACAAAAATTAACATAACCCTTAAAACCGTTTAAACATCTAATTAAACGTAAAACTAATCATCAACTTCATACCGATCCAGAAAAAGAAAATACATAATTATAGATTCAATTATTTAATAAAATTTATATAAAATGATTTAAACGAGAACGTTACAGTACCCTAACACCTAGACTTATCAATAATTCAATTACGTACTATAAGTCTATAAGTATTTATATCATGAATCGACAAATAAAATTAATATAAAAATTCTCAAGCAACTCTAAAAACTAAATTTAATTAATACAACACCATTATACCAAATTTTATTATTTAAATGAATAGTTGGGCCAGAATCATCCCGTTTACAGTCTCATGATTAGATGCTCGTTCCTCTGTAATCCAATGCCAGAAAATATTTGTAACGACTATAACAAAACCAACAAAAATGCCCCTCCGTTCTTGTTATTGTTTAAATATTATATGACAAAAACCAACAACAAATATTATATTTTCTTGATAAGATTTGTGTAAAGAGCGAACAAGACGGCTTGTATAAACATTTCGTTGACCCTGCTATTAATGAAGCTTCTAGAGTATATTTGTATCGATTGCATATAAAAAAACACAACAACACATTTACGAATGCGTAAAAATAAATGCATATATATGAAATTAACTATGACATGAATCAAATTAGGTTAAAACAATTTTAGTACGATCCAATTATTAGAATTTAATAATTAAAATTCCATGTACAACCGCACAAAAATAAAATCATGCACTTACTGTATATATATAGTATATCCATAAAACTTTAACTCAGTTCTCGTACATATTACCCTGCCAAATCGTGCATGCAAAGTTAGTAAAATAATAAATCAATGCAAGGAAAATGAAACATTATTTTATGAAAAATGTATCGGTGTGCCATTTAAGTAATCATGACATTTGTGTGTGAAACCTACAACCAAAACTTCAGTAAATTCCAATAAGTTAATAATTAAATTCAAAACATTAAGCCTTCCGGAATGTTTCTAAGTAATTCCACGTTATTTACATTCGTTTAATCTAAATTTTGCACACATAAATGAATACGTCATTATGTGTTGCAAACCAAATCTTAACTCAACTCAAATCAACATTTCCAAATTAGCATTTTATTTATATCATTAGTTAATTTATAATTTTATAATAATAATTAAATTAATATAAAATCAATTTGATGCAGTTTGTAGCACCCTGTAAAAATAATTATTAATCATACCGAAATAAACTATTTTAAATGAATTGTATAAGGCGGTTTCCAATTCGACTCAAACTTATTCGATTATACAAAGTATCAGAATCCTATTTGAGTCAAATACACTAATATTTCATTGTGCTTGTATAGTTCATGATTCATGATTTATCAAGAACACCATAGTTGTTTCATGAATACAAAAAACACACAGAGAGCAAAACAACACCAGCATACAAATAACCTAATCTTATATACTAAACCACCAACACACATTGAAGGTAAATATTTTCTACCATCTTTCATGTGCGTAGCAGGAGATTTATCATGTTTACATAATATAATAGTTAACACCCTTTTAGTGCACATATACAAACATACCTGATCTATGTATCAAGATACAGGAAAAAATATATGACGACTATACCAAAACCAACAACAAACTCTTTGTTTTGTTTTTGTTCGTAGATTACAAGACAAAAACCAACAATTTATAGTACATTTCCTTGATAGAATCTGTGTAAAGAGCGAATGAGACGGCTGTATAAACACATTGTTGGTTTTGTTATATATCATGTTTTAAGCATATATTTGTGTCGATTGTACATAAAATAAAAACATAAGATCACTTACAAATGTTCGTAAAAATAAGATCTAATATGAAATTAACTATGACGTAAATCTATTTAAGTTAAATTCCATCCAATTATTAGATTTTAGTAAATAAAATTGAAATTGAATTTCATGTACAATCACGGGAAATGTACATTAAGCGGGAAATCAATAATTTTCATTTCTTTATCCATAATTATAAAACATTGCCTGATAAATGCATCCCTTTAATTATTATTTCACTAAAATTGCATTTAATTAGAATTACAATTAAAGTTAAAATGTATATATGTATGTACATATGTATATAAAGTATATACAAAACACTACATAAATAAAACAAAAATAAAGATAAAAATAAAATTAAATTAAATTTTTTGAAGAGGATAGAAAAAACACGTATGAATATTCTCTTTGACGAACATTTGCTCACCCATGAATTTTCTGAAGCTGAGAATGTATTCAAAATCAACGATGGAATTTGTTTAAAACTTTTTTCAAAATAAAAAGCTTTCAGGAAACTATTTTTTTTTCCTGTAATTAATAAATCATCACGTAAAAAAAAAGAAATCATCAAAATCGGATGATGTGCAGCAGATTGCTTAAGATTGAAGTGTTAAATGCTATGTTTACTCCACTATTTAGTAAAAAGCGTTTAATGCAAAGTTCGATGTAGGATTTAGTTCAAAATTAACAATCGTCCTTTCAAAAATGTATGAACAATTTTATAAAAATGTTTCTTCTTTTCTTTAAAATGTGGCTATTTGATGACTGCGTTGAGAAAACAAGATTAGATTTTCTGAAAGTTATTTGAATCAATAAGAACTTTCTGTTTCAATAAGAACAATTTTATTATTATTAAAATCAAAATTTTCTTATAATTCTAAGATAATAGATATAGTGGACTAAAAAATTACAGTTCAATAACTTTTTATACTAAAAATTTAACATTTAAATAACTAATGGAGGTGGGTTGGTTTACTACCAACTTAATAATATTCACAAATGACAAATTCTGTCAAAGCTCTAAATATTATCAAACGTTTGTTGTTTGAGGTATCCTCTTTAAGCTAATTATATTCCGAAACTGTGGAGGAAAGTAAATGTGGTCTTTATACCAAAGGGCGGGGGTCGTCCAGACACCCAGGCCAGGGCATATCGGCCAATTAGCCTCACATCGTTTCTTTTGAAGACGATGGAAAAAATCCTGGACTATCAAATAAGAAGTGAGGTCCTTGGAAAGAATCCGCTGCATCGGGACCAGTTTGCGTATCAAACTGGTAAATCCACGGTTATGGCCCTTAGCGGGCTAGTCACGAGGATTGAAAAAGCAGTGACATATAAAGAAATTGCCCTTTGTGCCTTTGTGGACATTGAGGGGGCGTTTGATAATACCTCCTATGGATCTATAGAGAGGGCAGCAATGGGAAAAAGGGTTCCACTTTCCACAATTAGGTGGATCCGTTCCATGCTGGAACATCGTGAGATTACTGCCAGACTAGGTGGCGAATCAGTAACCATCAAGGCCGTAAAGGGCTGTCCCCAAGGAGGCGTACTATCTCCTCTTTTGTGGTCATTGGTTATTGACAGACTACTGGTCCTTCTGAGTAGCCATGGGTTTGATGTCCAGGGCTATGCGGATGATGTGGCTATCATAATCAGAGGCAAGTTTGATGAGGTCATTTCTGATCGCATGCAAAATGCACTCAATATAATATGGCAGTGGTGTTACCAGGAAGGGCTCAGTGTCAATCCAAGCAAAACTGTCATTGTTCCTTTTACGAGGAGGACAAAGCTTGCGCTTACAGCTCCCTTGTTAAACGGTACTACTTTTCCTTTTTCCAGCGAGGTTAAATATCTAGGGGTTATCCTAGATCAAAGACTGAACTGGAACCAACATTTGTTGAAAGTTCAAAATAGAGCCATCAAGGCTCTCTGGGCCTGTCAAAGACTCTATGGGCGTACTTGGGGACTACAACCAAAAATGATCTACTGGTCATTTCTTACAATCATTAGGCCTATGGTCACCTACGCATCGGTTGTATGGTGGCCTAAAACTGAGCAGAAGACAACGCAAACCTTATTGAATAAGGTTCAGCGTGTAGCCTGCATCGGTGTTACGGGCTCAATGAAGTCATGTCCAACCGCGGGGGTGGAGACACTTTTAGGACTGACACCGTTACACCTGCATATTAAAAAGGACGCTGCAAGTATGGCCCTGAAAATGCAGGCGGAAGGAAATATCAAGCCAGGCAATATGGTGGGTCATATGGAAATCCTTAAGGAATTTCAGACAGACCCTACAATAGGAATGCCTTCCGACTGTATGCCAGCTAAACTGGAATTCCACAAACCATTCTGTGTTAGGTTACCTGACCGGGATGTGTGGAGGGCAGGTGGACCATCATTTGAGCGAGGGTCCATGGTATGGTTTACAGATGGATCAAAAACGGAAGATGGGGCGGGGATGGGAATACACGGGAGTGGCACTACCCTCTCGAAGTCCTTGGGTACCAATGCTACCATTTTTCAAGCAGAAGTACATGCTATAGAACTTTGCGCTAGGATAGGCATAGCAAAAGGCCTAAACGATGCAAAGATTTATATTGTATCAGACAGCCAATCAGCTTTAAAAGTTCTTAGGTCTTGTACCGTTGAGTCAAGGCTGGTATGGGATTGTCTGAAGGTTATTAAACATCTGGCAGCCTCAAATAAGGTAACACTTATGTGGGTGCCAGGTCATACTGGAATCGAAGGAACGAGGCAGCTGATGGCCTCGCCCGTGAGGGTTCTGCCTCTCCATTTTTTGGACCAGAACCCTTCTGCGGTGTCACTAAGGGACACCTTAGAGAAGCGGTAAAACGCTGGGAGGATGTTCAAAAGTCCTCCTACTGGCGCAGAATTCCAGGTTTACGGCAGGCGAAGAAATTTATATCACCTTCGTCTGTCAGGGTTAAGGAGTGTCTTGAACTTAGGAAACCTGAGTTGAGGCTGCTTACTGGCTTCCTCACAGGTCATGTCCCCTTAAGGTATCACCTTAAGAAGATGGGCCTAAGTACGACAGATGGATGCGGCTTCTGCGGTCTGGAAGCGGAATCAGCGGAACATGTTCTGTGCCATTGCTTAGCCATTTTCCAGCAAAGACTGCAACATCTAGGAGGGAGAACAATGAGCCCGGATAGTATGTATCTTGTACCGGCCAGTAGTATTGTCAGATTCATTAAGAGCCTGAATATTGACTGGACGGATAATTAAGTAGGGTCCAGCACAATAGATCTTTTAGGTCGCGGTGCGAGGTGGCTTATCGCCCACATGGCCCTCCGGTTAATAATAAAAAAAAATCCTCTTTAAGCTCTGGTCGTTTTGAGTTCACGAAACGATTTCCACAACAAAATTATTTAAAATACCAAAGGGTTTCTTGTTTTTGGGGTGGTATTTGTGAAGCTCCAATTAACATTAGTAAGTAATCTCCTTCTAACATTTACTAATTTTGTTCGATGCAGTCTAAGTTGTCAGCCTCCACTTTATTGCTCTTATAATTGTACCTTATAGCAATATGTTAATAGGTTAAGGTCGCGGTGCGAGGTGGCTTATCGCCCACATGGCCCTCCGGTTAATAATAAAAAAAAATCCTCTTTAAGCTCTGGTCGTTTTGAGTTCACGAAACGATTTCCACAACAAAATTATTTAAAATACCAAAGGGTTTCTTGTTTTTGGGGTGGTATTTGTGAAGCTCCAATTAACATTAGTAAGTAATCTCCTTCTAACATTTACTAATTTTGTTCGATGCAGTCTAAGTTGTCAGCCTCCACTTTATTGCTCTTATAATTGTACCTTATAGCAATATGTTAATATCTGGTGATGTGAAACACCATGTGGGCAACTAAAATTTCTGCTTCCCAGCTTTTTGTACTGCTTTCGTTTGAATCTAAAGTTGCATTGGGCGATGAATCGGAAGCCATCAAAAAACTACAAGTTTGTTTTAGTCAACATGTTTCCAAGAGTTGGCGAGCCTGAAAGCGCTCATTCTAATAAAATTAGCAAATCGGTTATTTCCTTTGATGTAGCAATCGATGTGAAAATTATTGAGTTGCTGAATGGGACCAACAGATTTCTGTCACTTCCCTGTTATCTATAACATACTGTTTAACAAATTCAGCGATTTATCCATCGACCAGTTAATGATGGGAATCTCTAAGTGAAGTCTAGTGATGAAATCTGATCACTAAAGAACCTCTGTAGTAATAAATTTTCTTATTCTGATGACATTCTCGATTTTCTGAATTTAGTATTTCTTAACCAAGGAACATTCCGAAAAGTCGTAAGAAGCAATTTTAGGGCTTTAGATACATTTAAACAATAAAATACCATAATATTGTTCCACCAAATTTTTCAACTTTTATAATTTTCCAAAAGTTAGATTTTCAAGGAGATATTAATTTAAGAGTTTAAATGTTTTTTTATATGAAGAACTGCTTTTGTAAGCTATACCGACAGTTTGTTTCAGCAAATACTTTAAACATGAAAAAGTTTTTAATTGACTGAATTTTGAAAGAATGTTGTTCGTTTCACAATTGTTTTTCGACCCCTTAAACTTAAAAAAAATATTAGGAAAAACTATGTAGTACACGAGTATTGTATTCATGACATTCCTGTCTGCTTATAAACATAATTTCCTTTGACTATAAACATGCATACTCCTGCCTTTGAAGTATTTAATTACTTCAATAGCATACAAATTAAAAATAATAAATATTTCAAACTTAAACCGTTTTTTTATAATTCATTCGTAAAAGGTTAGTTTTATTTAAGCCTTTCAACTTACGATACGAAACTTAAGAGTTAAGATATTAATGATTTCATGATTACAAATCATTTTCATCAATTCATGAATATATTCATGTACTGCGAATTATTTTGAAATTAAAAATGAACTAACTGTTGTCAGGTACTGATTCGACATTGACTGGAAGAGGACATACATCATTTATTGCACGCTTAAATTCTGAGTTCAACGTTTTAATCGTGACAACTCTCATATACTCGTCTTGACCCTGGTGAACGTTGATGATTTGAGCTATAGGCCATTTCAATGGAGGCACATTATCTTCCTTTAATATGACAAGATCCCTGATCTGGGAAGACTTACACGGTACATCCCATTTCCAACGTTGCTGTAATTGACTTTAATATTTCTCCTGCCATCGTTTTCACAACCTTTGGAATGTATATTGAACCTTTTGAAAATAACTGAGTCGGTCTAAATCTGAATGTAGCAATGAGGTATCGGGAATTGAATTAATTGGCTGCCCAATCAAAAAATGACCAGGCATAACACTCAAAATCATTTGGATCGTCTGACATTGGCACTATCAGCCGTGAATTTAAATGCATAATTGCTGAGAATACGTTTTAGTGTGATGTTTGGCGCTCTTAACCACTGCTTACCACAATCCTCCGAAATAGGAACATCGCGGTGGAATCCGCTTCGTTTTTATGAAATTCGGATTTTGAGCCGACAAAATTGGTTGCATTGTTCGAATATATGGTTAAACATAGCCCGCACTGTATAAGGTCTGGCTCGGACACAATGTCTACATTCTTGTACCACCTTTCGACACAAATTTCGGCCTCCTTTGATCCAGAACCATTGTCTTAGAATATAGAGGACTGTTTGAGGACCGGCATGAAGAAGACGAATGTGTTCATTTCGAACCAGTAATTTTACAGACGAATGTAATCCTGGCACCACTAATTGATGCTTATGATCAAATGAAACATCAGCATTTTTTAATCGACCACCAACCCTAATCATTCCATTGACATCAAGAAATGGAACAAGAGAAATTAATTTAACTTTGAAGGCGCCATTAAGTTTACAAACTTGAAGCTGTTGTAAAGATGAGATGCAACCTGATATTTTTTAAAAAGTTCGATTTATCCCTTGATACCCCTTGATAAATCGATAGACATAAGCGAAAATGCGCAAACTCTTCTGATAATCTAACCACTTTACTACAGATATCCATTCTTCAATTTTCACTTCACTTTCGAATGATATATTGGAAAAGTCTACTTGTCTTGATTCAAGGCTTACCAAAACAAGTTGCTGGGGTGCGATCACAACTCGAAAGTTCTTTAACTCTGCTCTTCCAATCATCTGGGGGACTTAAATCTTGAATTATAGAAATCCTGTTGGCTACGAAAGTCTCAAATCGCCCTTGACTCGACCTTTTTCTGTTTCACGTGATCTCGTAACATTTTTCGGATGCGTCTGATAATCCGTGCAACTCGATCGACTTTGCCATTGGCGCAACAATACATCTCGGAATAGATATTTCATCAATTGAAATCAATTGACGTTTGAACTTGCTCCAGTGATCATGCAAGTGAGATGGTAAAATCTCGTCCCATCCCACCTTTGACGCCCACAGTGTTTTCAAGTTATATTTTGCTTCGAAGATAACAGGTCTGCATAGACCTAATGGGTCAAATAATTGCGCAATTTACGATAATACCGACCTTTTATTAGATTGTTGCGCGATTCTATATTTTTGAAAAGAAAAATAAATTTTTCAGTTTCGATGTTCCACTACATTCCGAGAACTGAAATCGATTTTAAATGATTGGACTCGTCCAAAGGCGACACTTCTGGATGATTTGATGTGATTTTACGTAATTCAAATCATCCTTTACTCAAAATATCTACAAGATCATTCTTTAATTCTTTCGAGGATTTTACATTGTCACACCCAGTTAAAACTTCGTCAACATAAAAGTCGTGCTTAATCACCTTTGAAGCCTCCGGAAAAATAGATTATTCATCTTTGGCCAACTGAACTAAGGTGCGAATTGCGAGGAATGGAGCACTCGCGGTAACGTAGGTTACTGTTCTGAGTTTGTAACACTTTAATGGCATCGATTCTGACTCACGCCACCAAATTATTTGTTAATCTTGATTATTATCTTGAACTTAAATCTGACAATACATTTTTGTTATGTCACCAGTGAAGCCAATCAAGTCTTTACGAAATCTCAGAATGATCGAAAACAGGTCCTGCTGAATAGGAGGACCAACCTTTATACAATGATGTGATGTGGCATAAAATACCACTTTTTATAGATGCATTCGGTGTCTTCTGTGTCAAATACCTTTTCCATGTGTCGCAACTCTGTATAGTCGAAAATAAGTTGTGAATATTGCTTCAATAATTCCGGCTCCTTATGAATCCGTTTTTCCATTGTACAAAATTGTTTCGAGGCGTTTGTCGAAAAATTCCCTAACTCTCTAATATTACGTTTTATTGGAAGGGCAACACATTTTTGGAACAATGTGCTTCACAGATTTTTCTTCGATTGATTGCGTTTTTGGATCATCCATGCTTTCAATGATCCAGAATTTTCGGATTTTATCATCGAAACATTCGAATTTAGCGTTACAGTTTTAGTCTTTACCGACCCTGATTTATTTTCCGATAAAATGTTATTTTTTGCTGCCTTAGCCATCACTACATATCCAAAAAAAAGTATCATACATTGGGAGATCCTGAATTATGTTCAGTTTACATCCATCCATGATTTCCGAAAATGTTTCTGCACGAATTAATAAATCAATTGTATCGGGCTTATGAAACTAAGGATCAATTAATTATACATGTTTATGAACTGAGTTGTGATCAAAATGTAATCGATATGATGGAAGCCGAATTTTCGACTTGGCTGTATAATTGGTTCGGTAATAATTGCTGGTAATTGGTCAGTCAATATAAGAAATTAGTCAGCTGTAATAAGTATATAGTAAATCATATAAATTTAAAGAAAATTAATTGCCCCGATAGACATAAGTATTTTTGTTAAATGCACAATTTCAAACAATTTTTTTGTAATTTATTGCTTTACTTTACTTTTATTGATTTATTGCAAATATTTTGTATATTTTATATTCGGCTTTTTCTGCCAAAATGATTGTTCTCGATCGAGCTTTTTGTTTTATTCATACATCCCCGTTCTTCCCCTACACTGTCGATGTTATTTTCTGCTGTCGCTTGTTATATCTGTCGGAGCAAATGGCCGTGTCGGAGCAAATGACATCTGTCAAACCAAATCTTCAGCTCTCTTTTATTTTAATTTAATGACATAATTCATCAAGTTTGAAGAAAGCTTCCATTGTCAATACAAATGTACCAGCAAGTTTTTAGTACTGGATTTCTTATAACAGTTTATTATTTGGACTGAACACTTTGATTGCACAAAATTGTTATGTACTCTAAATTGTTCTAACTAAAAGGTCTAAAATGACCGATATGCTAAGTGTGATGCGGCTTAGAATCTTTCCAATGGTATGGGTTTCAATTTCTTTAGCTTCTTGTTTTTTTGAGATATTGACATTCCACACAAGAGGCTACATAACTTTCCAGGCAACTTTTCATATCACCTGTAACAATCCAATTTTGTGTTCTTTCGTCGATGTAAAAAACTGTGCGTACTTTCATGTGCTTCGGCTTAATTTATTTTTTGGCTCTTCTTTTGCCGTTGTTTTTCAAGCTCGTTCTTTTTCGGGTCTGCGATAAACCATCTTCTTTAAGCACTCCAAATCCGCTGCAATTTCTCCATTTGCTTCCGCAATTCTTGTTAGTCACACTTCTTTTATCAATTATTGGCTATGCAACATGCAACTAAAAACCCAATATTCAGAAATGGGGGACTAACCAAAATTTAACAAAATAAAATTTAAAATAAGGTACAGTAAAATTAAATCCCTGTTGCGATTAAAATTATGGTTGAAAGTGTCTAGTATTCTAATTTAGCGTTGTGCCACCAATTGGGTCACCTATTGCGATCTCACAAAAAATTAATTTTTAGCGCGTAAATTGTGTAAATTAATTTTTAATTAATCTTTTAATTAATTTCGAATTCGAACGACTTTTCTTGTTCATTTAGAGATTATTAGATGCTTTCAAGATTATTGTTGAAGATGTTTCTGGATTACTTTACTTGAGAGTTTATTAGTTTTGACTTGTTAAGTTAGTGCTTTAAGTTCAGTGGCATGGAGTTTGAAAGTGCATTATTTATTTAGGGTTATTTAAACATTGTTTCAACTTTCAAAACGTTTCTAGAGCTGATTAATTACTAGGACCTAGTAACCAATTATGACCAATGGCTGAAAATAATTAACCAATGATTTATTATTATTATTTATGTTTTGACAAATTCCCTAGATAAAATGTCGACTTCTGGAGCCACAGTTAAATGAGTATAAATTACAAAAAATTGTCTTCTATGTTACCAATGACCTCGTACCTTAATAAAACAGGTGACGCTCATCGACCGATATTACAACATTCGTAATACTTTTATCCAATTAGATATGTAGGATTTTATACAATGTCCTAATTTGGGGAGTATACCAATTAAATGACTCGTCGACATCAACAATTAAATTTCGGTTAATTTTGTGTACGAGTTGATTGAGTAAGGGTAAAGTTGTCTTTTGAAATGGAGCTGAATAGAATTTTGATCAAATTAGTTTGACGGAGACCAGCCCATCAAATGTCGAAATGCGAATAGTTCTTTAAATGTTTCGCAATAAGCCCGCTCAAAATGATTGGAAAATAAGTGTATTTATTGGGAGTTGTCTGAATTGATTAGGTGACGATCGATCGTACGTTTATTAAACTCAAAATGTGTACTGAATTTGTGGTGCTAGCTGGGAAACCTCAGTAGCAATTGATGCCTTATTGCGTGATAATTCCAAATCGCGATCCAGGTGACTATCGTTTATATCGGCCAAATGCTCTGAGAACAAATCAACTACTTCACTGCGTTGTACAACGAAAAATAATAATTGAGATGGGGTTTGTTTAGTTGTTTGATGTATTTATTAATTTAAATTCAACACGACTCAACATTTTAGACCAGTTCGAATGTTGTACCGGTTTGCTTAATTTGCTTTACATTGATTTCAAAACACGATTAACACGTTCAACTTGACCATTGGCTTGCGGTGATACAACAGCGACTTTCACATGATCCATAATTTAGTCTAATGAAAAGTTATTGAAGTTTAATGATGTGAAGCAAGTAGGTACCCCGATCGCTTACGGTGCGTCTAGGACGACTGTAATATTCAAAATATTTACATAAGGCCTTATGTTAATATTTTGAATATTACTTGTGGAATTTACTGGATACAATTTTACATATTTAGTGAATGCATCCACCACCCGAATATTGTGCAAAATTCCATTAACATGAGTCGGAATGGAATACACAAAATACATGAACTGTTTGACTTTTTCCTTAATTTCGGAAAACCAATATTTTAAGCTGATCAACGCACTTTGCTACTCCCAAATGACGAATGACGTTGATCTTCTTGGGCATGTATAAGAATAATCTACTAGAAACGTCTTTTCCATAAACCAATCCGTCTGCTTTGCTTGCAGCTGCATGTAGATCATGCAAACAATGTTCGATCGTATTCTTATAATTCTCAAGCTCGAGTCTCACTCGAGTTAGTGAGTTGCAATTAGTAGAAATTCGAAATGAGATTCCTTTTAAATACACCCGGAAACGACGCAACGAATTAATGATAGCCAAGGTTTCTTCTTCGCAACTGTGCGGTATTAAGATTCAGGGACTGTCGTACGCTTTGAGAAATATGCTTTTCTTCCTGCTTTTGTAACAACGCACTCTCGTATCCCAAAGTCAGTCTCGCGAACTGAACTGTATAGGGCAAGGCATCGGAGAAAAAGACAACTGATCTCGCAATATGGTAAATGCTTGCATATACACTCACCGGTGAATCGGAAGTCGTTATTTTGTTTAGCTAAATCTAGAATTAGTTTGGCGATTTTGGAAAAAAATGGAATGAAGCCCCAAACAAGATTGAACTTTTTTGGCGTTCATAGAAATAGGGTAATTATGGATTGCCCCATTATGGATGTTGCTTGATCGAAGGCCATCGTGATTTACCAGATATCTAAAGTACTCAATCTTAATAAAACAGAATTTCCATTTTGATAATTTCAATTCCATCTGAAATTCACAAATTCTTCGCAAAACTTTATGTAACAAATCAAAATGTTCCGGAATTAACCTAGTTGCTATCTGAATAGCATCCAGTTAAACAATGATGGAACCATTTTTAAGTCCAAACCGCATCTCAATATATTCAAACTGACACCCTGTGGTGTTACGAACGACGAATAAAAAATTAAATCTTTTGCCATTTTGACATGGTGAAAATTACTGCACAAATCAAGTATTGTGAAGTATTTTTTTCCTTCCAAGGCGACTCCAAACAGCCCTCAATAAGCGGAAGTGGGTAATGGTCGCGAATGGTTAGTTTATTTAATGCCCGGCAGTCGACACACATCCGCGTCTTACCACTCTTTTTTTTAACGAGCACGATAGGTGGTACGTATGGCGAATCACTTGGACGAATATTCTTTCTTTTCAATAAATTATTAATGATTGGATTAACTTCATTTTTCACGCGAAATGACAGTCGGCTTGGTGAGCAATGAATTGGCACATCAGAGGTCAATCTAACTTTTCATTTTGTAGTCGTGACAGACAGACCTGGTGTAAAGTACTCAATCTAGTACTAATATCAATAGCGGAAATTTCGATTCAACACAAATATTAAAAATATACGGTAATGCAAGATGGTCAACACATCAGGCTCAACTGTTAACTCAGATAAACGAGCGGAAGCGATCGGAAATTCAGTACAAGAACGTGACGAGAAACTTCCAGTGGAATAAAACTCATTCACAACAGTAACATCATAAGCACAGAAATAAATTCTATCTAAAATAGCGGTTTAATTCAAAATTCGATGATACTTTGTCTGAGTTTAATGACAAACAATTGCCAAATGCATCTATAAAATCCCGACCAGGCACCGGCAATACATCATCTGAAATAATCAAAATAGGCTTCTTTTTCACGATTCGATAAAATTTTATAATAATCGGGACTTTGCCATGAACAAACAGTTTGGTGTTACCTAATCCACGATAGTTTGAGTAGATTTTCTTTGGGCTACACAAATCATCGGGAACAATAGAGCGATAGATGAAGCTAACCGGACTACCCGTATCAAGTAATGAATAAAACTTATTAAATTCTGTAATTCCTCCGCCACTGTATGGAAAAGCAACACTGGATCATTGTTGTCAGCATCAAATTCAGCCAGCAATAGCAGCAACTCTATTTATGTTGGTTGGGCAATCCTTAATAATGTGACCGTTTAATCCACACTTGAAACAAGCACCTGGTTCGCATTTGGCTTTGTTGGAGTCTTTAGTCACGTGTCCATATGCAGAACAATAGTAGCATCGCACCGATCTATGGTTATTAGACGAGACTCTAGTATTGTACGATGATGTTCTTACCAATTTGGTTAGCGTTTGTGCTTTAAGGCTTTCATATCGTGGAAGAAGAGCTTTGAATTGTTCTATTTTAATGGCTATATACAACACATAAGCAGCAAAACTATTATCACGAATAAATAATAAATACCATTGACTTCTCTTTCAAGTCCATCCAAGATTTACTTTCACAGTTTGTAAAAACCTTATCGCAGTCCCATCCAATAACCGGTGTGCATCAAGAAATCGAAATTTTTCATTGCAATTCAATGGTGCCACAACGCACTCGTAATCATCAATCCACTTTTTAATACAATAAGTGTCATCGCTTGTAAACTTAGCGATAGTACGTTCACTATCCCAAAATGCATGCCGTTTCGGTTGAATTTCTAACCCCTCACGCAACTCTCGTTGTAAAATTATTATTTTATGCCGTTTCTCCACTCGCGCTAACTCTTTATCGAGTTTAGCGTCCTCATCAACCGACACAGGTATATGTTCACTTGATAATGGCAAACGCCCACTATTTTGCCCAGAATAGACATTAATGTCATCCTCACTCTTCTGACCACCTTTTCCATCAACGCGATGATCACCGCTTGAATATTCTGTTGGCACCATGTGCTCAGCCAACAAATTTTGCAGTTGCGACACAGTAGCCGTCGAAGAAAAGGCAATACTAAATTGTCATCAAATATTCGTTTATTATTAATCAATTATTCACTAGATTTTCACTGAATGACGAGTAATGAGTGAATAATTAGTGATTAATAAAATAATGATGAGTGAATAATGTGTTTATATTGAGTAAGTAATTAGTGAAACAATTTTTGAGCATTCTTCCGTGAGACTGTCAATAACGAAAGAACGAAGTAATCAATAAAAAATTAGTGAATATTTTGGAATTAATAATAAGTCAGTAATCATTCATTATTCACTCTGTATTCTACTTTTACAATCGGTAACAAAAAACAAATTTTAGATTTGAATTTTTCTTGCCTATAGCTACTTTAACGTTGGGTTATGTAATTTTGGTATCTTTCAATTCACAAATTTCAACATTTTTGTTGTCTGAGTGTGCCTAATGAACTTTTTCGTACCAATAATTGAATTTTTTTTTTTTAAAATATTTAGTTTTGCTATTCACTCCATTACGAATTAGCACATATGCTCAAAACAAAAATCATGATTGATAAATCTGATATTAATTAAACTAATAAACGGAAATCGCAATCGTCACAATATACTGCCTCCAAAACGGATATTTATAATCACAAAAGTGGATACATACAATGCTCTGCCCGACATCAAATTAATTTAATTCGGTTAATTTTCCTTCTATATACATAAACCTATTAAGATATTATTAGATCATAAATAAACACACGCGTCACGCAATTTCATTCAAATATAAATATTTACATTTAGACAATCTTAGAAAATGTATATGAATATGCGTATACGATATGAAGACATTAGATTGTACAGTAACACGCTTCCCAAAAAGACTTCACAATACCGTGCTACACCCATGTACCACGTCATTCTTGTATAAATACGTATATAGAAAATTTATATTTATTGTATAATAAGATATAAACAAAATTCTTATAAATTTTCCACTTTATTATCCATGGCCCTATAATTAACTTATTGTTAAAATAAAAAGATTTTTTTTTTATAGTGTGCTCCGCTTGAGATAAAAATCTTTTTAATTAACAAAATAAAGAGAAAAATCTTTGCTTTATACGCGTGTACGCATTTTGTAACATAAACGAAATACATAATAAAATTTAAATAGCTACATTATAAAATATTGTTCGATAAGAATTTTTTTTTCTAACGCAAACGGAAATTTGAGATAAAATTTCAATTAAATTTTTTTTTTTTTTTTTTGTTTTTTTTTGAGAATGTCAGCAATTTTATTTTGTAAAAAGGCATTTACTGTAAACAATTTGAATCCTTATTTAGCAGCGATATGTGATAACATATAACTGATTGGTATTCGACCATAGTGGCTATGATAAACTTCAAAATGTTCAAAACCATTCACCTTGGAAATTCGAGGACTACCAGAAAAATATGATTTTTAACACAGTTGACTGATACAATGTGTTTTAAGTTTAGTAAGTAAAGTAAGTTCAAGACATTTTTGCAGTAAGGTCAACAGTGAAATTTTCGTGGAATAAGCAGTATTTTCGTAAAAGCAGTGTGGTAGAATTTTTCACATCCAAAATTTTTTTTTTCGAATTTTTTCACAAATTTTGGACATGTTTTAAACGGAAGTTTGTTTAAAATTTAGAATATTTTTTCTCAAAGTTATTCATCAATCATCAAAAGCTTTTAGTTTAATGAGGTTTCCAAACCAAACCATTTAACTCTAAAATTTGATATTATAAAAAAAGGTATATTTATGTTCAATGAGCTTCAAACTTGATAATTAAATTATACCTTTTGGGTGCGAACTTCATATTTGTGAGCCTTTTCATAATTTCAGTTTTTTGTTAAAATGTTTAATGAGCAAAATTTATGTGAAACAAATAATGTCAAAAACAATTAGTTTTAAGAGCTTTTAATTAGAAAAGCTTTCTAAACCAAACTATTTACTCGTAGTATATTAGTTCTCAATGTAAATTATCAAGAGTTTTTAGTAAAACTATACCATTTTACTAGGAAACTTGCTATTATAATATAAGCTCTCGTTCGACGAAATTTTGGGATAAATTTAGAATATTGGTTAACAATGAGCTTTAGGCTAAATAATTAATTTATACTATGTCTTTGGATTTATATTTAACATTTCTGAGCCTTTTAATACTTTCAAGTTTTTGTTACAATGTACTAGGTTAAAAAAATATAGAAAAAAGTTTTAAGAGCTTTCACTGATTGAAACTTTGTAAACAATTTATCCCAAAATTCCGTTACAAAGGGTATAAATTTAGAATGTTTGTTTCCAATGAGCTTTAAGCTTGACAATTAATTCATACTTTTTGGGTTTGAACTCTAGTTTGAGGTTTTTGTTACAAAGTTTTAGGAGTTTCACGTATCGAAGCTTTTTAACCCAAATCATTTACTTTTTATTCTGAAATTTGATATTTTAATAAAGGAAGGTGGGATTTTGAAATAAATTTAGAATATTTGTTTTCAATAAGCTTTAAGCTTGACAATTAATTTCTACCTTTTTAGGGTTTGAGTTAACATTTTTTTAACTTTTTAATAATTTTTGATTTTTAATCAATGTGATCAGCATAAATTATATATTTGAAAAAATTGTCAAGAGCTTTAGTTTTCAAAGCTTTCTCTTATCGAAGCTTTTTAAACAAACAATTTTACATTGAAATTTGATATTACAAGGTATGACGGAATTTTGAGTAGGATTTATAATATTTGTGCTCAATGTGCTTTTCAAATCAAACTATTTGACTTTCGAATTTGATATTATAAAGGAAGGTGGTATTTTAGGACTAATTTAGAGTTGAGTTTTCAATGAGCTTTAAGCTTTATAATTTATTTATACTTTCTCGGTAATTTTTGTGCCTTTCCATAAATTCTGTCTTTCGTTAAAATGTTTTATGCGCATAAATCATGTATTTGCAAGAAATGTCGAGCACTTTTAGTTTTAAGAGCTTTTACTTATCGAAACTATTCAACTCAAATCATTTTATTCAGGAATTTGATATTACAACGTGTATTTTTTGTAAAAAATTCAGAATATTTGTTCTCATTGTAAATATCCTTCATCCAAAATGGGTTTCACTATACAATGTAAATAACCTGGACATTCTTGAATAATTTCGAATAACCTACAAGAAATCGGAGAGGTACCAAAATTTTGGCATAATCTCACCAGATCGTGTATCAACATTTAGATTTATTTGTGTAACTGCAAGTTCTTACAGCTCAAAGCTAACCGCAGAACATTGCCTTACAAAATTCGAATAAATTCGAAAATCTTTAAAAATCTCGAATAATTCTAGAAATGTAAAAAACTTAAGAAATCTTGAATAAACCGCGGGACAATCATGATTAACCCAGAAAAATTCGAATAATCTCTATATTCTGTGAATCTCGATTGATCTCGAACAATTTCAATAATACCGAAAAATCTCGATAAATATGGAATTATTAGCTCTTTAATTATATTTATAATTTAAGTGACTTAATGTTACTAATACTACAAAGCAAGTAAAGGCTAAGCTCAACAAAGCGAAATGCAATAAGAATAGAACCCTCGTCGAACCCAAAGTTGAAATTCTAAAAGTGCTACTTTGGTCTAACCTGACTGTTTCATAACATCAAATCACCAAATTATGTCTTAAACATCGTGCATCTCATTTCGTAGCTAAACTCCAAAAATCTCGAGAAATTTTAAGAAGTTATCAAAAGATGAAACATACTAGAGAAGCCTAGGGAAACAAAAATTTAATTTTTAATTACGCTGATGTATTTTTCTAGTTTCTTCTTGATATTTATGAACACCACAATGATACATCGCAAGCTGCAAACACCAGCAGGTTACTATAAGCTCCCTTTTTCAAATCAAATTTAACCTTTTTCAAAAGATAATGTATCTATCGGTAAATCAAATTCAACCTTTTCTATTCAAACCTTGATTTGTAAAAGGTTGAATTTTGATAAATGGAAAAGTGGTAAACTTGGAGTTACGAAAAACGTATTACAAATAAATCAATCCAGCAAACACAAAAATCGTTGTCGTTTGATGTCGAAAGCTTTTATTTTAAACGAGTTTAGCTAATTTTCTTCTACATCTAAATATCGGTCAGAACCTCAAGGCATTTTTATTTCTATGGAAGAAATGATTGACCCTGTCTTAAAAAAATATTTAATAGAGACAGGAGCGATTTCTTCTTTTTCTAATTAATTAGACTACCGCATTTCCTTAAAAATTTCCAAGAAATGTACCGTTCTGCAAATTTGCACTATAAGCTTAATCAAAGCTTTCTAATCTAAAATTTGAACTAATAAAGGAAATCTCGTGGGCCCCAACAACCGTGGGCCCCCCCGCCGCGGCTGCGGGTGCTTCAGGTACCTTGTTACGCCACTGGCTGTAGGCTTATAATTGGGACATATAGAACTTTCTAAAACCAATATTGTTATTAAATAAAAAGGGTGACGAACTTAACAAAGTTATATGGAAGTATCCAAAAACGTTAAAAACTTCAGCTACAATTGACGATTGATTTTAATTTCAGTTTTGGTTATCATAATAAAAATGGTTGGGTACGTGAAAAAAAAAATGAAATTGAAAAATGAAAATGAAATTTTTGAAAATTATGTGAAGTACTAAAAACGGTTTGTTATGCTAAGGCCATTTTCTTTAATCTCAAAAATGTTACCTAGGAAATATTTAAAACCAACACAGAAAAAAAAGATTGTTTGATATCATATAAAATGTGGTCTGAAATCAACCAAAGTTTTCTCTGATTCTCAGTCATATAATTATATTCTTCAAAAATACCGATCTGGATTCTCTAGTTTTGCAAATAATTGTTTTGCAGAATTAAAGAATTACTTTTATGATTTCATATCCCAAATTTAACGATTTAAACAATTCTAAATTGTAGAATTCATAGAATGTCTTCAAACATTCATACAATGCATTAAAACAGATATTCCCAAATTCAAATAATATTATTGCATTAACATATAAAGAATTTGCAATTTCATATAGAGTATTTGAAGATTTATACAATTCAAAATTTTAGGAATCATAGAATATTTTCCAAACATTTATCAATTCATATAATACATTCAACAATTATGTAAAAGTGAGATTTGTGAATTCAAATAATATTATTGCAATAATACAGAATGTTTTGGATGAGTTTTCAAATAATATTTTGTAATTTTAAATAATGTTTTATAATATTTGCAAATCGAATTTTTTGAAATTGAGAAATATTTGGCGATTTTTATACATACATACATACTTAATTTGCAGTGCTTTGGAAGATCTGTTTTACTCGAAGTCGCAATAAAAAATTTTTTTATTAAACAAAAACATTTATTTTCTATTTTATTTACATTAATTAATTCAATTTTGTAAATAAACTATGGAAAGTTAATTCTAAATTATTTATGGCTCCCTTTTGCTTAATTATTCATTAATATTTAATACACTTCATTAATACATTAATATCTTTCATATTCACTATACAAGGATATTTGCAGTTAAACAATTTATTAATAATAAGGAGCCTTTACCTTTACAATGACTCTGCCGACTGGCAATTTAATAAAATGCAGCGGAGGAAATCTTATATCACATTTTTGAATCAATTCATATTTTTTGTTAACATTGTCTCCAATAACAAAACAATCAAAATGGGTATCAAATTCAATTATTTGGAGAACTTCAGACGCAAAGTACGTTTTATCTTCCGTTTCTACTATTATATAAACACATTTAAATAAAATAATTTCATTTGCTTCATTGGCAGTTACTAAAATATTACCCAATCGATAAGGCGTACAATTAATTATTATTTCTTTTAAAGAAAATATGTTGCTAAAATTACATTCTCTTTTTTTCTCTTCAGGTAAGTTATCCCAAATATCAAGATTCATAAAATTTATATATTTGCCATCACCCAAATTTTCCACATTATCCAAAGCAAAATGTCTTTTTGCATTAATATTAAGTGCAAAATGATAATTTTATTTAAAAGCCAAACTAAGCAGTATATTTTTTCTTGATGTAGTTGTGCTAGCGTAATTCTTACTTTCTTTGTGTTTGGCTTCAAATCTCATTGTCCATAATCTTTTTATGGGACCTAGTTTTCGCATTGAAGTAACATAATGCAATATAAAATGATGCTTTGGGTACAAATTCCTTCCAAATAGGCCTAAATATGATTTGTGATGTTCGATAACAATATCATTGAGGTCCTTTAAGTCTTTTAAGGAATAGGAAGGTAAAATGCATGTATCGACCAATTTTATTAAAAGTTTAAGTAATCTCCACACTTTGTCGTTCTTACGTACAAAATCACCAATCATTAGGGGAATAAAGTGTAAAAAACATTTCGTTTCAGAGGCCGACATTTTTAATTTTCTGTTAATTAAATGTTTAATTTTAATATTTGCAGTCTTATTTTTATTATCTAGACCATAAACAAAAGAAAATTTTCGTGCATTAAGATCGCATAAAGAGAAATATTTTTTTTCGGAAATAAAATGGTTAAGTATATCGCAAAGTTCATAGTGCGCTATGCCCTCAAAAATATCATGCATCACGTCGCAAGTAGCATTATCAATAACATTAAACGATCTGATGGAATTAAAAATACATTGTTCATTTACGCCTGTCCTTGCAAGATCATTTATATTTACGGCCTCATTATAATTTTCTAAATTTCTTAATTTAGATGTGTCTTCCATAAGTTGCTTTTGCATAGTTATTTTATCACAAGTGCAAATTCTACAGTAGTAATTGGCTGAAAAAGATTTTGTAAATCCTAAAAT
This sequence comes from Tipula vernalis, assembly GCA_958295665.1. Taxonomy (NCBI): domain Eukaryota; kingdom Metazoa; phylum Arthropoda; class Insecta; order Diptera; family Tipulidae; genus Tipula; species Tipula vernalis. The sequence continues at coordinate 196,793,110 of OY282560.1, forward strand.
CGAATTTAAACCTAGGTTATCCCCAGTTATAGCTGCTAATATTATATGAACGTGAATGGTACCATTTTTAGTTTTAACAAATAAACCGTCTTCTTCTAGTTTTTTTAATACTTCTATTAGTGGCATAAAATTCGAAACGTTACCGTGTGATATGTCAGCAGATTTTGTAAAACAGCAAGTCAGTATTTTCCAACTTTGATATTTTGGAATCTTCTAATAAGGGAAAACTCAAATAGACGCCTGTTATTTTATCCAGCCCAGATTTGGAACCAAGAGGGTTGTTAACCTCAAAATCATCTTGGTATAGAATATAGGGAATGCTGATGCTGTTGTATATTTTTGATTTTTCTTTCCAAGCTGAACCGTGAATTATATTCGAAATGTTTGAACTGTTTTTTAATTCTCGAATTTTATCAATCATGGAAAGTAAATTATCATTGACTTCGAGGAAATTTTGTATGTTATACGAAATCGGCAACAAAATACCTTTGGACACCTTTGAATTAATAGTTTCAATGGTTTTTGAAGTAGTAATGACATATTCATTAGGGTCTGAAAACAAATTTTTATCTTGCAAAAGTTTTTTGAATTTATACTCTGAATTTATTGCGGAAAAACAATTTTTAAAAATCTCTAAATGATTTTTTATTTCTGGGGCATCAGTCATATTTTCAATTTGATTTATAAAACTAGTAATAAAATTTTCAAAATCCTTTATGATTTCCACGGCTAGTTTTCGATTAAGCGAAGTATTTCCAAATAATTTTAATGCAAATTGTAAAGATTGATTAGTGAAATCTGAAAAACCAGGTTTTTCGGTGAGCAGCTCATTACATAGTTCAGGAATACCGTCTGTTTGCACTTCATTTAAATTTTCAACCGTTTTTAATTCTACTGAAACTTGATGTGGGGACCTTAAATCGTTATGCCTTATCAAATGGCGCCGAAAAGCATAAATATTTTGGAATGACTATGGACAAATTGTACATTGGAAATATGAAGTATGGCGTGATAGTTTATGAATGAATTTTAAATGCGTTATGTAATTATTTATATCAGTATGTCTTTTTGAGCAAATAAAGCATAAAAACATGATTATGCAGATGCTGTTTGTAATTCAGTTAACAAAAGAGATAACTGTTTTGATTTTTGTGATTCTAAGCTTATTTCATAAAAATAATGAACTAAAAATTTGTAATATTTTGATTAAAAATCTTTTTTGGATTTGGTTTTTAAAGTTTTTTATTTATAAAATTCACTTTAACCAAATTTATTAATTTATAATTTTAATTTATGAATAAAGTTTTTATTTATAATTTTTCACTATTGTATCATACACTGTTTATATAAACTTCTTCCAAAAAAAAGAAAAATTAATTTCCAACACTTTTTTTGGTATTTTTTAGAATTTATTTCTTTTTATAATTTTTACCTACGTTGGTAAAGTCACTTCATCGATAGAACTGATCCCCTCGTTTTTATTTCGTTCAAATAAAATATATTTTGTTTGTCCGTGTATATCACAACCCCTTATGTGCCAGAGTATATTATTCTGAAACACATAAATAAAATGCTAATGGTATTGCATAACTTGACAGGCAATGTAATAAGTACATCGAGAGTATTTGTTGCATGTATATGCCAGTATTTCTCCTAATTCGCATTTTTCGTTATGGAAATTCGCTTGTATAGAATTAGAGGAGAATACGCTACACATTGAAATGTGAATAAAATATTTTGCTGATGATGATTTTGATGATTGCTGATTATACTGCAAATCAATCATATGACCAAATAGAAAACGCAATAACCTTGATCATGAAAATAATTTTGTTGATTTCATATCTTCTGAAATTATTTAATAAATTTATATTTGTATGGCGCATGAGCTCAGTAGTAAATGACGAATACTTTGTTTAATTTCAATTTTAAATTTTTCCGTTTTTTATTCATGTAGAGATTAATTTTCTCGTTAAGAAATATATTAATCCCCTACAAATTCATATACTTGCTTGCAAGGCTCAGGAAATTTCAAATTAAAAACGTAAAAAATTTGTACTAGTACTGATAATTCTTTTAAGAAACTATCTACTTCATAAAAGGTATCGTTTAAATTAATGTAAATTTTACGAATATCGCTTACTTCTCCTTGTACAACTAGTAAGGGTTGATTAGTTAGTCCTCTTTGCAACAGATTTGCTCTATGTTTTCTTGACCGTATTGTAGGTGTTATTTTCGACCTGTATTGATAAGAAATTATATTAGTGTAATAAATAAACTTATATCAGAAGAAAATTTCAATATATGTAGTACCTCAACATGCAACACCAAAAAACTTTCTGCTTCAAGAATTGACGGCTTCCAGAAAGAGCGTTTTCCTTCCTTATTTTTAGTATGAATACCGGTAGGTATCAAAATAAAATTTAGTAGCACAATAAGTAAATAATTCTCGGAATCTAAAATACAATTAAATAATTTATTTACGTATTTCATACAAGATGTCCGACAACCTACGGACAAGTGACTTGCAGCGGCTTTTCACTATGCTCTTGGAATATGTTGAAATTGGGTGAAATAGTGTTGTTTTGAATGTAAAAAATCGACTTCATCTGGATCAATGCGCGCAAGAAGTACAGTTAATGTGAAAATAAATATTTTGAACTTTGACCGATATTAGAAGAAGAAAACTGGGTAACATTATTAAATTACAATGTTGCCAATGTTGAGTAATTATTAAACTACAAGGTGAATTTCCTAGAGAAATACAGACCATTTTTGAAATTTCAGAATTATATGTTTAGGGAGCACGTAGAAAGGCAGCTGAAAGCCTCTTGTTTGAAGGTTGTAGAACACTTTGGATATTAGAATTAAAATTTAGAAAAAATATATTTACCAGCACTGATTTGTTCATTCATTAAGCCCAGCTTTTTCTTAGAACAACTATCTTTAATGTTGTTCTTATATATATTCACAATAACCCGCTTAAATTGATCCCATCTGGAAAACAATAGCTGATTTTTTCCGGGATGAGTATTATCAAAATCCAGTTCAATCTAGAAAAATTTTATTAAATTATTAATACAGATAAGTAAAGAAAGTGAACATTTGTTATAAACAATTACCAAAGAGAGTCCTATTTGTTGATTTAAAATCGGCCACTCCGTAAATAAATCTCTATTATTTTTAACCTGACCAAGCCGAAAATTATATGTCAGTCGCCACTTTTCTACAACAAGAGCTTTTGGTTGCTTATTGCTTTAAAGCCACGATTGGCATCCTAGCAAATGTTCGTCAATGCTCTCCTCTTCAAACCTCTTCTTGTTCCTCACTTGTGCTGATGTCACTGGGTATAATACTAGCCTTCTTTATTTTGTAACGGCTTTCAATAATTCCTATCTTTTGATATTTTCGACATAAGCTGTAATATTTTTGTGCAAGCCGACTCTTAGTTTCTTTATTAGAGCTTATGTAATATTCCTAATATTACAAACAATTGTTGTGAAAAAATCAAAAATTAATTAAATAATCAATAAACTCAATAGAATTGAACACATTCGTGAGCAAAAAAATTAAAGTATTATCCTATCAATACTAGGATTGTATCATTCTCTTTTAATACTTTTTGCTTATTGAAAATTATATCATGGTTTTTTTAATTCTGTTCTAATACGACAGTTATTTTAAGTTTTATATATAAAATGATCAAACTAATTTAACTAGATGTAATGTTTCTCTTTTACAGCTCTATTTCAATAACAAACTAATGATTGCAAAATTTTACTTAAACTATTTAATAATTCGTAATTCAGATTTAAAGACTCTTTAAAAAAATAATTACGTGCCATTCCGAGTAGTCGTAGTTAAAACCGATGTCCACGAATGTGTTAACAAATTAATTCGTAAAAAATAGTTTTTTATATTTACCTCAGTTTCGTTAGGAAACAGTTTTAAAATGTCGCTAACGATATCTTTGCAATAAGTTGATGCAAGAACGTGTTCTATGTTATTAGTTATCCAATAATCGACAACAACTTCACATAGGTCATTTCGCGATTTGAATGACAGTGGCTTCTTCATTTTCAACATTTCTAGTATATTTTTACCCACAAACGAATTTTTTAAAATTTGCTCTAAATTCTTTAAATCAACAAAAATCAGAAAAAAAGAAAATCATTAGAAACTACGAGTATATTAGAACTTATGTATATTAGAAAAAAATTCAACAAAAACAATTTATTTTTTATAAACTTACATTGAATTTGATTTGATCACTTTTGTTGTAATGGTCATGCAATGTTGAAGGTTCTGTTATGCATGGAGACAGAGCTGGCGTTGATAAAGTGTTCACAAAAATAAACATGCATGCTATTATTTATGAAATACTTACGTTGATTTTCCGCCATTCTAAAAGTCTAGTTCTAAATAAAATGCGAACACTAAGCGGTTGATCTGGAATTAGTTTGTCAATGTCGGCTATCGCCAGTTCTTTTAAGCATTCAATATTTATGGAGTGTGCATTAAAAACCTCTATCAATTCACTAAAATTTCAATCTATCAATAATTGTTGCACTTCAGTTAAATAAAGGACAATATTGGGATCGTCCGTCTCCACCATCGTTTCTTCCATCATAATAAAAACTACTTTTATAAAATTAACTTTAATATTTTACTTTTATAACAAACACACTGTATTGAATTCACGATTCACTTTAGATATTGAATAAACTAATTAATTGTTTTAGTTATTTTTTAAACAGGTAAATGCACTTTGTTAGTGATCTGATCACATTAATATTCCAATTACGACTGTGGAAAAAATTGCACAGTCGAATGACGACGAATACGAACTCGACGTTCGATGAAATAAAAAACGAAAATTGTAGAATGTTTTGAAAATTCATCTATTCGTATTATATAATTCTTGCAACAAATTAGGAGAATCACAGAAAAGTTTATTTGAACTTCAGAATTGTTTTTTTGTAGTCTAATTGCGATTAACAATGAGTAAAATAATTGATAATTGCACATACGACCGTAGAAACAATTAGTGTATTTCAATTAGAATTTACAATGCAATTGCTGTTGTAATATCTTCTGATTCTCTTTCTCTTTCTATTAGGATCTATTAACGGACGAATATAACAAAGGAAACGAAAATTGTCGAAATCAAAGAATGAATGTTTCAAAATTCAACTAATCGTGTTATATGATTATTGCAACAAATTTTGAGAATCATAGAAACGTTTATTTAAACTTTAGAATTTTTTTTTCAAAGAATGATGATTCTTTAATTTGACTAATTTTGTTTTTTCAGTGAACGATTTCAATAATACACACTTCGGGAAACAGGGAATACTAATTGGGGAAGGCGGGTGAATTTTGTTGAGGTAAACTATAAAGTAGGAGAGCTTCAGTCCAAATGTACGTTAAGTGTTATTTCTATTAAAAAAAAAAAACATTCAATCAAATTTATTCCTGGAGATAGGAGCTAACTTGCGTGTTTCAGAAACTGAATCAAATTTCTGACAAGGGATATTAATAGAGATGCTGAGTCTAACTCGCTGGCAAGAGGGAACTATTAAATTCTGAACAATAATGTTTCTTGGGATACGGGACACCTTTCGGACTTGATGGACATAAGGATTAAATCGGTTATTTCATGAGTTGATAGAACATCGAAAAAATATCTGGCATGGAGTGTTAACGGCCCGTAATGATTTTCGGGATCTAACAGAACCTGAGTTTATATATCAGGTAAGAGGGATTAATTGCTGTATACCAATTGAAGCCAAAATAGCTATTTGAGGATTGAAACTCGGAACAATTCTATAATAATTCCGTCGATATGAAATACCTTTTTGACTTGATATACTGTGAATTTAATCAGCTTTAGCAGTAAATATTAAATTCCCTCTGCTAATTTCAGCAAAAATCTGATTGGAACAAATTTGTATCGGAGGTTGGAGATAACTGTATACTTGGTGGACGGTCAATTAAATATTTACTTAAATTTTATTTTTTCGTGAACTATGATTACCTGAGTTCAAATTTTTGGCAAGTGTTCTTAATGGCCCTGGGCGAATTTTAGTCGAATTTGCGATTTAAAAATTCAAAAATTATCAAAAAATATGTTTCTTGTTGGGATAGGGAACGAATCTAGTCGGCTATTCCATGAATTTCTAGAACCTCAGCCGAAGTATTTGCCAATGAGTATTAATAGTTCTAACTATTGCAATTCAGACCTAATATAAGAAACATGTTTATTTGGGAGATATAGAAGAACTATTTTGTTAACCATAAGAACCAGAGTTTTAAGTCTCTTGGAAGAGCTTCTAGCAGCCTTTAGAAAATTTGAATCAAAATACGATGTTAACAGTATTTTGTCAGTTTCAATAAAAATTACGATTCGATAATTAAAGTTCGGATCAAATAAAATTCCATTTACTAGAACCAGAACCTAAATATTTAGCATGGTGTGTTAATGAAGATCTGCCAATTTCAGACAAACTGCGATTTCTGGATTAAAATTCGGAACAGATTTATTTCTGAAATTAGGGGATATTTATACTTTGTAACGATATCTTACTGTTCTCAATATGGAACCTTTCAATCAATATTGAAGTAATGATTGTTTATTTTCCGGGGTAGTCTCTACAAACATAAACACTAAATAAAAAACCAAATTAAAACCCTAATTCTCTTCAGTTTCAAAAGATTTATTGAATAAAAAAATTGCTACGCAACTTTTATCAACAAGTTGGTCTATTGGCGAATACATTTATTTGAGAGAAGCATTTCTCAAAAATTTTAAACTTTGACTTTTCAAAACATAATTCGTTTAAGTCCTAAAGGCGACAAAAATCGAACTAAAATTAAACATAAGAATTCATTTACATTTGACATTTTGTTTACAAGTATTGAAATTCAAGATTTTTGTGTACAAAGTTGAAGAATTAAATCATTCATTTACTTAAATGAATAATTAATTATGATTTTGTTTTATAGATACAACAAATTAGATACCGAATTTATCAATTCAATATAAGCGAGGTAAATTAAATTACAGGGAAATAATGAAGTAATGTAAACCTTTTTTCTTTTAGATTGATGGGATAAAACACAAAGAATAGGTCATAGTGTATTAGATCATTTTAGGAATTTTCACAAACTTCCAAAATTTCTCGAATATGTCCAATTTTTCGTTTTTTTCCGACATCATGCAAATATAGGCCCACACCCATTAGCATATTTGAAAATCGCATTATTTATCAATGAATTCTGCTCATTTCGAGTTCAGGCACCACCCTAAAGGAAATAATACTGAGAAAATATGTGAAGTGTATTTTTTCAGTTCACAAAACGCCACATTTTTATTGTTCTCCGCATAAGTTTATGATAAAACCAAATTTATTTGCTTCCGTTAGCAATATTAAAACAAAAATTGGAAACACTTAACTTGGTAATTTATTATGGTATTCTATATGATATCATTATTCTAAATATTGGAATTTGAGCAGACAATTTGATACTATACAATATACATCATCAAGTTTGATCCGTACAATACGAGTATTTCAATAATAATTTAAAATAAATTATTTTAAATTTCCACAAATCAATTCTCTGCAGCAAATACAAAAAAAAATGTTTCATGAAGATTTACATATATCAATATAGCATAACCAATTAAATGTGCAATTTTCGACGACAATCAATAATCAAAGTGCAAAATAAGTAATAACGACGATTTATTATTATTTATTTATATTTTAGATGTCATTTTAATTAAAAATCATCGAAATCGACCAACAACAAAAAAAAGTAACAGTTATAAATTTTATTTTAATGTCTATTTGAATTATTTGTATTGGCCAATTGCAGATATACAAAATACATAACAAACCATCTGGAAATATTTTATTGTGCAATAGGCCGATTAAATTTGTATACTCTCTCCATATACGGTATTATTATGTTTGGGGGGTGAGGATAGTATTGTTACTTTTTTATTTTGAAATGATTTAAAACAATATTTTTCTTGTTTCGTTTTTTTTTTTGTTAAAATAAAAATAATTCATTGAATTGTTTAAATAATAAAATAAAATAAAATTATATCATCGACTAAAATAGTTTACAATAAAAAATGTCAAACAGATATGATTTATTATCTAACCATTTACCCTAAAATAAATATTTGTGCATTTGTGTGTAGATTATAAACGGGCCGGTGCTTTTACGTACAGAAAAAATATTCGTGGAGGTAGGAAGCCATATACACCAATTATTTGTGTACATTATGCTGTTTTCGATCAAAAACAGATATACATACTCGTATTTTAAGCATAATTTAGCGATTAACATTATTGATTTGTATGGCTAAAAATCACCATCACAGTATACGAATTTCATTTTATTATAAATAACAGAGGGGCGGTAGAAAACTCAAAAATCAAATATTCAAATTATTTTTTTTTTTTTTTTTTAAACAAAATTTTGAATGGATTTGATCAAATGAATATTTTATCTGTCATAAAAATAAAAACAAAATAAAAAAATCATGTCAAAAGAATATTTTCAAAAAAAAAAAAAAAAAATGTTTAAATTAAATATTTAAAAATTTCAGATTTTCTGAAAATGAAAATTATTTTTGAATAATTAAATGGATTTTCAGTGTTGTTGATGATAATTTTTACTTGTTTTATTTCAATTATTTGTTAATTCAAATCTGGGATTATCTATTTTATGGTTATAATTTTAATATTGCACCATAGCGACAACATTATTTGACAAGTGTTACTTATTCCGTGTAAATTTATAACGTATTCGTGCGTGATAAATTTACGACCCAATACCGCTGAACTGATGCTTCAAAAATTATATTGTTAAGACGTTGTCTATTTCAAAGGTTCTTTAATTTTTCTGGGAACAGGCAGTTGGTGGAGGTGACAACAAAGATTTAAATATAAATTAGTGATATCACTACTAATTAAAATACTAACTAAAAGAAAAACGTTAGTAGCTTTAACCCTAAATTCACAACTTCACTCATTCAATCATATTTGTAGTGGTCGTCATTTGTGATTAATGTAACCATCGACAATGGTTTATTTTCTGTATTTATATTTAATATAACAACTGATTTACAAATCATTTAGTAATTTATCTTTCTTAAATGAAGATTCACATTTGACGGGCAGTAACCCAATGGTTACTCCCGTTTGAATTTAAATACTAATTATTTTTCTCTATCCTAATTAAATACAACTGCCCAATTCCAAAGGTTTCTGCCTTTGAAGTCTTTTTACTGCAATGATGGTATCCAACAAACTTCGTATGTCTGCATTTTGGTGCCTAGTGTTTAAGTCCCTATGGAGGTTATCATTTCTAATGTACCATGGTACGTTTACAATGCCACGGAGCACTTTATTTCGAAAACATTGTATCATTTGTACATTTGTCTTCTTGGTACAACCCCAAAGTTGAATACCGTAGGTCCATACTGTTTTAAGTAATTTCTGATATAATAGCAATTTCTGAGAGTTTCTACCTGTCAGCCAATACATTTTCCTATATTTGATGTCCAATTCTTCTTTTTTTCTTTTTAAAATGTTCTTTCCATCTAAGCTTGCAATCGAGAGTCATGCCGAGGAATTTGGCTGTATTGGCATTTGGAACCGGCCTTGAATTAAGTTCCACTGGAATCCAGGTAACTTGCTGGTTTGTGAGGTTTACGTGAACCGATTTTGCTTCGTTTAGGCTAATGCGCAATTTCTTTGTCCAACTACTCACTGTGTCGTTTGCTTTTGGAAGTTTGGTCGTTGCTTCTGATATACACCAGTTGCCAGAATAGCTGTATCGTCTGCAAATGTTGATATAGTGGCGCCTTCTGCATTTGGCATATCTCTGGTACAGGATGTACAATATAGTCTGCAATATAAGGTTGAAGAATTTGATAGAATTGCTTAGGTAGATCTTGATGCAATTTAAATTCAAGTCCTTGGTGCCAAACTTTGTCGAAAGCTTGTGCTACATCTAAGAAGATGCTGGAGCATAACTTCTTATTCTCAAGTGCGTAATCGATTATATCCGTTATTCTGTGAACTTGTTCTATCGTAGAGTGATTTTCTCTAAATCCAAATTGGTGTGATGGAATCACATTTCTTTCTTCTATTATTGGCTTGAGTCTCTTGAGCAGTAATTTTTCAAATAATTTTGAAATTACAGGAACTAGTGAAATCGGTCTGTACGACATTTTATCGTTCGCTGGTTTGCCTGGTTTGGGGATCATAATTACTTCAGCAACCTTCCATTGTCGTGAGACATACTTTAGTTTATACAGCATTGTTAATTTGACCCAATTTTCGTAGTCCCTTTTCGGGAATGACTTTTACGACTTGTTCAGTAATTAATCATATCCTGGAGCTTTTTTTGCGTTCAAATTACACTTGATCTCATCTTTTAATTCCTGTAATGTTACACATCGAATATTATATTCATCAATTTTGCTAACTGTTATTAAGTTTTCATCTGCTGTTTGCCTAGGTAACGGTTGAAAGTGTCTTCCAAGTGAGCCGCAAATAAAATAGCTTTTTGCTTGTCGCTTTTGGCCCAGGTTCTTTCCCCATTTTTAGTAGGTGGTACATACATTTTGGTTCTTTTTAATCCCTTTGTTGCTTTTCAAAGAGAGTAATCAGTATCTTTATGTTCAATGAGACCATTTAAGTACTTGTTAATAGTTTCGTTCTTAATCTCTTTTATAAGTTGTTTTAGTTTATTGCATAAAAAATTGAGAATTTCTTTGTTTTCCGGGGCGCGTGTCCTTTGCCAGGTCTTTCTTGCCTTCCGTTTCTTTCTAACTAACTCCCTGATCTCAATAGGAAAATTTTGATGCCTACGGGATTCGGTATGAATAGCAGGAGAACTTTCCCATGCTGTTTGTTGAATAATACTGTTAAATACCTCTAGTTCGTCTTCCAACTGAACCGGTGTTTTAATCGGCCCTCGTAGATTTATTTGCATTTCCATTAATTCTTGGAATATTTCCTATGTTCTATTGTTTGTTAGAGGCAGGTTATCCTTATTAATTATCATTGTGCTGAGAGTCATGATAACAGGTATATGATCGGAATATATCCCCTCGCTGTTTTCAACGCACATGTAATCCTCGAAGATCCCTTGCGTTACATAGAAATCAATGAGATTTGGTATTTTATTTATATCAACAGGCCAGTATGTTGGTTTACCTCCAGAGTGGAACTCCCAGTTATTTATTCGTCCGGATTCGAATAGCTCTTTTCCTTTATGGGTTGTAAGTCTTGATCCCCAATAGGTGTTTTTTGCATTAAACTCACCACCAATCATAAAATTGGATCCTATAGTGATCTAAAGAGTCTATTATAATCTTTTATGTTTAGATTATAGGGAGGGCAGTAGATATATACTGTATTCATTATTATTGTTAGTTTCAACTTTTATGGTATTAACTTGCCTACATTCTTCTTCTATACTAGGTTCTTCATAGTGTTTGAGATTCTTTTTTACTATTACTGTTGATCCTCCTCTGGGTTTTTCTCCTGGGTGAACAGCATGGCAACATTCATAATCACGTTTTTTAATAAATGATGTTTTTGTCAAATGGCTCTCCGATATAAGGCATACCATATATCTATTTTTTCTAAATTTAGAAAAATTTCTAACTCTGGAACATGCTGCGCTAGTCCGTTCGCGTTCCAGGTGACAATTCTTAATGTTCTGCTCATTTTAGTGTATGAGGGCTGTTGCCTCGTTCATGGTTTGATGCATATCTATACGCTTGTATAAAGCTCCTAAACCACGTTCTTGCTTTGCTAGCCATATATTTATGGCTTCTATGTTTCGACATATCCATTGAAGGGGGTTATCATTCATAGCATTAGATGATTGCTGTACAATTTGTGAATAACTTTTCCGGTTTGTACCTATACCTGGTGGTTTTGGCTCCGTTTGGGTTTTAGTTGATTTCTCTCTTTGAACCTTAGGGTTTTGAGAAAACTGATGCATTTTGTTTCTTAGCCTTTGAAGTACTCAGGTTACTTCACAGCCTCTATAATTTGCAGGATGACGTCCTCTACAGTTTATACACTTTGTAGGGGTGTTTCTACTTTCTGTACACTCTTTTGCGTTGTGTTTTAAAGCACATTTTACACATCTTGGCTCCCGTCTGCAATATTTTTGCATGTGGTTAAAATCTTGGCATTTTTTGCATTGAGGTATTAGCTTCGTGTTTTTCTTTAGCGGTTCTATTTTAACCCTTATATTGAGAATTGCTTTGATGTTGAAGATGTTTACAACTTTCTCCTTTTTGTTAAAAGTAAGCATAAAGAGTGGAAGTCTCCTTTTTTTGACTTGATTGTTCTCACCTTTCTCTCGTTTTAGGATGTTTACTGCATCTTCTATTTGTAGATCTCTTGCCTTTAGGTCCTCCATTATGTCCTTCTTCTTACATGTTGGATGAAGGCCTCTGGCCATAACCTTAATTGCGCATTCGTTTTTATCTTCGTATGTGAACCATTTTTTACCTTTCGCATTGAGCTTGGTTTCTCGAGCTCTATATGTATCGGAATCTGGTGTATTGATTTTCCAAACGTTCTTGTTAAGTGACACTACTCTATATTCCTTAGTGGTTACTGATTTCATTATAGATTGAATACTAGCAAATGCGATTATGCTGATTACAATAATTAGCAGAGGAGCCTTTTCTTTCGGTACAACCTTTTGTTGCTGATTTTGTTGCTGTTGCTGGTGGGCTAGTTTGGTATTAGTATCACTAGTTACTAATACATTAGTTTGCGAATGATCTCCAACTTCAGGCGAGAATTCTGCTTTTCGTTTTTTAGTAGGTCTTTTCTTCCTTTTCAGTACCCAATCTGTTTCTCTCATGAGATCCTCTTCATCAGTATGGAACTCATTGGTATAACTGGTGTGAGTACTTGCTTCATTATAACAAGTTTGCGGGTTTTCAGAAATCTCCATTGGTTTGGAATTCTTCAATTCTTCATTTTCTTTTTTTAGTTTTTTAATCTCGCTTCTTAGTTGGGTTAAAAGTACATCTACTTCACTGAGTTTTCGACAGAGTTCAGCGTTTTCGTCTTTCTGTTGATTTGCAGAGTTAGTATGTATGTTTGGTGATCTTAACAACATTGAAATTCTTTCGAATGGGTTTAGCAATGATTGGCTCACTCCAGAATCCATTGAGCCAGCCTCATAAGAAGGTGGATTAGCCATCTGGGTAGTTGGTTTACCACCTGGGGCATTTACTCCTTTTTGTGTTGTATTCATTGCTTCAAACTGGTTGGAAAACTGGCGGAATAACCGACCACCGAGAACATAGTTAATGATGTTCTCTATAATGACCCACTACCAACTTGTACTGGTTAGGTTGGTAGTTGATACATATCAACCTAACCAATAAAAGGTTGGTAGTGGGTCATTGAAGAGAACATCATTTGCTATGTTCTCGGTGGTCGCTTATTCCGCCGTATCTCGGTCGCCAGAGCCTCGTTAGTTAATTAGCAGGAAGTATCATGTGCAGGTGAGGTTGACACTTAGGCTAGTATATTAAGACCATCTAAACCGGCGCCCCTTACTCCCCAATGGTTTATTGGCAGAAGTTTTTAAGCACACAACTTTATCCAGATCCATTTTTACTTTTTATTTATTTATTTACTCTTATAACCAAATTTTACAAAATAATCTGATGTTCAAAATTAAATTTCCATGTTCTAGAATTTCCCCAAAAGCGATTAATTTTCAACCAGTAAAAAATTGAATGTTGAAACACAGAATTGTGGTAACCAAAATCCGATAATATTTTCTCCAACAGTTACCTACTAAGCCTGTGCGTCATATTACTGATTATACTGTTTGACATTTAGAGAATTTGGCAGGTTCTTCAACCGCAGTAAATGGATCTCTTTTAAAAACCATGTGGCTGAAATCTCTACCAACTAATATTAGGTATATCTGTGCTGCTCGAGAGAAGGACGCTATTTTAGATTTATGTGAGATTGCTGATAAAACTTGAAAATTGAGTACCGCGCAAACACCAACAGTTTCTATAGTTAATACCAATTCGCGTTTCACTTAGTGCCCTTCAAACCTCAATAGAGGAATTGAAGCGTAGCATTAATGAAATTGATACTGCAAATAGAAGTACGTTTAACCGCAGTAGATCGAGAAACCGATTTAATCATAACAATTACTACCGTCCTAGAAGCAATTCTTCATATCGCTCGCCCAATAATTCTTGTTGGTATCTATAATGTATATAATGTATGTTAATGAAACACTAGAACATGATCTGATTTTATAATACAGGGAGAGAGAGAGATAGAGAAAGAGAGAGAGAGAGAAAGAGAGAGAGAGAAAGAGAGAGAGAGAGAAAGAGAGAGATAGATAGAGAGAGAGAGAGAGAGAGAGAGAGAGAGAGAGAGAAAGTTTTAAAAAGATGACTATATAAGAAAAGCTTAATTCTATACATCAACATACATAACACTTCCCTCTCCTTAATTTAAAAGTTTTTAACGAATTTTACTTTTAACTTTAATTTGAAATTAATCTTTCTATCCCGCGTCGAGCGTCTCAATGGTGAATCCGCAGGTTGTTCTTGATATATGCTTGGTGGTAACACACTGGTTTCAGTTAGTTTCATCTCAAGTTGTTTGGTAACTTCCATCTCTTTAGAACGTGTCAGCTGGTTGCTCAGTTCAATTGGTTTCCTAATATGAGAAGTAATATCTGCAGGTGGAGATATCTGAACCGGTTGCTCCGAATTATTAACGTCGAACCCCTTAGACCTAATTTGAGATTGGTGAGGAATACGTATCTGCTCTCCAGCCTTGACTACATATCGACGTGAGCCCAAATCTTTGCGGATGACACCAGGCTCCCAGTTATATGTTGCCTTTAAACGAATATATACATGTTCGTTTTCTGCGAATGGCTTAGAAGGATTAATATTAATTGAATAGGGTATACCTTTTACTGGCGTTGCTCCAAAAGCCGGCTTTAACTGCGTTAAGCGGGTCCTCAGGTCAAACTTTAGCAGAAAACTTGATGGTGTTCTGGCATTTGTCGTACTTGGGGTATTACGATAACAGAACAGCACGTTGGACAATGCTCGCTGCAACTCGTCTATTGATGATTTTTTCTCCTTCCCTAATAAGTCTGCACGGCTCGCTCAGCTAACCCGTTAGCTTGAGGTACGTATAATGGACTTTTCAATGGTGATATGCCATTACATTGGCAACATTTGATGAAATGGGATGAATTGAATGGTGGCCCGTTATCCTTTACCAGCTCGCATGGAAAACGAAAAGTTGAAAATATAAGCTGAAGTTTAACGATAACGTCAGCAGTTGTTGTCCCATTCATTATATTTACTTCGATCTACTTTGATGTCGAATCAATTATCAGTAACAACGATCTTCCCCCAAAATGAAAAAAATCGGCATGAATTCGGTACCACACTCTGTCACTCTTCGGCCACCGCGCATGTTTAAAGTCAGCTGGATTTAGATTTTGATATCTTTGGCAAACTTCGCAAGTTTTGACGGTGTTTCCGATCGATTGTTCAATTTTTGGCCACCAGCAAACAGATCTCGCCAACATTTTCATCCTCACAACTTCCGGATGATCTTTGTGCAGCAACTGGACTACATGCGTTTGCAACGACGATGGTATAACGATACGGTTTCGCCATACTAGGCATCCACTTTCAAAAAGTGAGCTCTTATTGTTTTCGCTAGCAAAATATCTTGTTTCGTCTCGCAAGCCACATCCTCAGGACCTATTGGTGTCACGGTAACTTCCGAAAATGCATTGACTGAACAGATGTGTGGATCACCACTTGATTCATCGCCTTGATCTTTACGCTTGTGATATTGTACTATATGATGGTATTCGGATAAAATGATGGCCCATCACTGAAGTCTGTTGGTAGCGGTGATTGGTATGCTTATATTAACGTCAAATAGCGCTACCAACGGCTGATTATAAGTCACTAAAATGAAAGGGCGACCGAATAAAAATTTATGAAACTATTTTACACTGAATATTATCGCTAACGACTCCTTGTCAAGCTGTGAATTGTTCTTTTCTGCTGGTGATAAGGTCGCAGACGCAAACATTAAAGAGCGGTCGTCTCAAATAGCGCTCGCATAGCACGAGAGGTACAGATTTTTCTTTGGATCATAGTGAATTAATAGGCTGTTAGTGCTTAGCTCCTTCTTGCATTTCACAAATGCATCGGTGCAACTCCCTGTCCAAATGAAAGCCACATCTTTTTGTGTCAACTTATACAGTGGTACAAGCTCAGGCGCCATCATCGGCATGAACTTTCGGTAGAAATTTACTAGCCCTTAAAAATCCTTCAGCAGCTTGTGTGACATTTTTAGGTATCGGAGCATTGTTATTAGCAGCAATTTTGCACGGTCTAGGCATGATTTCGCGATCACTGATATTGTAACCCAAATATTCAACTGTTTTTTGAACAACAAGCATTTTTTTTAATTAACATGAACGTTATACCTTACGAGTTATTGAAAAACGGCTTTCACGTTACGTAAACACTCCATTTCATTCACCCTAGCTACCAAAATCTCATTGAGATAGCAAACTGTTTTGAAAAATCCTCGAAAAATTTGATTCATTATTTTTTGGAATATAATAGGAGCGTGAGTATTGATTGTAAACAACTCTACCGAGTCCTCCGCTACTTTAACTTGTTGGTAAGCGCTAGCCTAGTCCAAAACTGTAAAATAGTTACTTCCTGCTAGACTCGCTAAGATATCGTCGAGATTCGGTAACGGACAGTGTTGAAAATCAACCCATTTGTTTACCGACACCTTGAAGTCAACGCAAATCCAAAGGCTATTATGCTTCTTTGGAACGACAACGATGGGGCTCGCCCATTCACTGTGTTGAACAGGAACCAACACACCAGTCTCAACCATTTCCCTCAACTCCAACTCCACCTTTGGTTTCAGCGCAGATGGTACAGAATAAAGTTTGCAAAATATCGGCTTAGCAACTTCCTTTAATACAATGGTTACCCTGAAATGAATCATGGATCCAGGCTGCTCAGAAAACACAGAAGGAAGCTCCTTCTTTAAATCCAACACAAGTGACTTTGAACAGTTTTCACCGAGCCCTCCCACTCTCTTAACATTCGTAGAAAACTCGCGAAATTTCTCGCGCCACGATGGCATCAAACTATCCAGCCATGGCCTACCCAAAAGAGGCACCCGATGTCCGACACGAAATACAAACAGCTCCAATCGTTCCTCATGTAATCGATATTTAACGCGAACTAGCACTTTCCCAACAATGTCCAACTTTTCACCTTTGGCAGCGGTATACTGCTTTGACACTCTTTAACCAACCGCAAATTTGGAAATTTCTCACAAAACACTGCCGAACCGATCATTGTTATCGCCGCACCGGTGTCAATTTCCATTTGAATAGGCTGGTTATTTACCAATGCATGTATCACTTCAGCTTTCGATTGTTTGTCCAAAATCCCGTTAAACCGAATTAATTTTATGGTTCTTTGGTCACATTTTTCTTGCATGACTACGTTGAAAACATTTAAACATTTCCAATTTTTTGCTGTACAATTTTTACCATGGGCTCCACCACATTTATCACAATCTTTGTTTATATCTACACTGGATTGGGTTTGTTTGACCACACTACTCGACGAACCGAATTTCTTACCACTAAAGTTGATTTTCTTAACTGCACTACCACTATCGATTATGGTTATCGATTCCAAAAACGCGAGCTCCATACTGACCGCATTTTTATAAACGCCTTATAACTTTTATAAACGATCAATATGTCAAGTTGGTGTCAATTGTCTGAATTTTTTAAGTCACAAAATAACACCTGAAGGAGTTCAATTGTCAGAAGGCCGAGTCCAAATTATTCGAAGTTTCCCGGAACCAACTACAATACAACACGTACAAAAGTTTATAGACATGATAAACTATTACCATCGGTTTCTACCAAAATTAGTAAATTACTACGACTAAGAAAAGTCCATTCTTTTGGACTGACGAATGCAGGTTTGCTTTTGAAGATGCTAAAAATGCACTTGCACAAGCTACACTGTTAGCCCAACCGTTAGAAAACGCAAAATTATTACTAATGATGCATCTGGTGTAGCAATTGGTGGCGTGTTAGAGCAACACTTCAGTGGTAGTTGAGAACCATTAGGTTATTTTTCTAGAAAACTTTCCCCAGCCGAATAAAAATATTTCGCGTTTGACTGCGAACTACTCGCTACAGAAGTTTTGTGGAAGCTCACATAATGTGGCACATCCAGGAATTAAAACTAGCCGCAAATTGGTTCAAAGACGATACTTTTGGCCCCGCATGATTTCTGACGTTGTAAATTGGGCAAAAACTTGTATTAACTGCCAACGCTCTAAAATTCATCACTATACTAGATCTGAATTTGGTCAGTTTGATCTACCAGCAGGCAGATTTTGTCATATCAATTTGGAATTAGTTAGGCCACTTCCACAATCACGTTGATACTCATATCCACTAAATATCGTAGACCGATTTAGACGTTGGCCAGAAGCGATTCCCCTAGTAGGTATAAAAATCTCGGCGGTGGTACGTGAATTTATAGAACAATACATTTCCCGATTTGGAGTTCCAACTGAAATTACTACTGACCGAGTAAGCCAGTTGGAGAGATACTCTTAAAGTTAGACGAAAGTGAAAAGTCGATCATGCAGATTGTGTTAGTCCAGCGAAAAGTAAAAAAAAATGGTAATGCAGAGTATGTAATCCCAGCCGGAATTAAAAAAGTCGATAATGCAGATTATGATATTAACATTCCAGCCGAAAATAAAAAATTTAGTAGTGGTCAGCCGAAAGTAAATAGGATACATGGCTAAATTTTTTGTAAATAGTCTTACGTGTAAAACTTTGTTTAACCTGGTCGTGGAAAATATCGGAAAATCAGAAGAATCCACAAAATTGGAATAAAATCAGTATCTAGAATGTATATCTGAAGTTGAATAGTTTTTATGTGATATGTCAATAGCTATCGAATGAAAAAATTCTGTTCAAGTTTCCCGTGGGAAGTCTCGGAAAATTCGATTTTCCAAAAATTATTAGAAAATTTGTATAAAATCAGCCTCTTGTTATGTCTGGAGATGGATTGCATTGATGTGACTTGTCAATAGCTATCGCAGGAATAAAATTCAGTTCAAGTTTCCCGTAAAATCAGCTTTCTAATAATTTTTGGAAAATCGAATTTTGCAAGATTTCCCACAAGAAACTTTAACTGAATTTTGACAAGTCACATCAACGCAATCCATCTCCAGACATAACACTCAAGAGGCTGATTTTATACAAATTTTCTAATAATTTTTGGAAAATCGAATTTTCCGAGATTTCCCACAGGAAACTTGAACTGAATTTTTTTCGTGTGATTGTGATAACTATTGATAAGTCACATCAATGCAAGCCATCTCCAGACATAACACTCTAGATGCTGATTTTATTCAAATTTTCTAATAATTTTTGGAAACTTGAACTGAATTTTTTTCGTGTGATTGTGATAGCTATTGACAAGTCACATCAATGCAAGCCATATCCAGATATAACTATCTAGTGGCTGATTTTATACCAATTTTCTAATAATTTTTGGAAAATCGATTTTTTTGAGATTTCCCACGGTAAACTTGAACTGAGTTTTTTCCTGTGACACCTATTGACAATTCACATCAATGCAAGTCATCTCCCAGTATAACATTCTAGAGGCTGATTTATTGTCGGCTGGAATGTTAGTAACATTATCTGCATTATCGACTTTTTACTTTCGGCTGGAAACTTTCGGCGCTAACTTTAATTGGTTGTTTGAGAGCAACTCATTTGAAGAATTCAACAAGTAATTAGGTTCGCATGGAATTAGAACTACAACTTACCATCCTCAATCGAATGGTATAGTGGAACGTTTTCACTGCCATTTAAAAGCGTCAATTTACGCTCAGGATAATATCACTGATTGGATTGATTCATTACCTTTCATACTTTTGGGTATACGAACTTCAGTTAAGCATGATTTGGGTTGCATACCTGCCGATTTAGTTTTTGGGCAAACACCTAAGTTACCTGGCGAACTTTTAGTACATCCTTCCAATTCTACGGCAGATCCAACCACTTTAGTTAGCAAACTAAAATCGGCTATGAAATCAACTTAGCCACATCTGATTTCGTTTTTTTACTTACGGATAAGGTCAGAGTGATTCTTACTCCACCTTACGAAGGACTCTTTAAAGTGTTGAAAAGGATGCGTAAATATTTCGTACATGATGTAAATGGAAAGAACACATCTATATCTGTAGATAGGCTTAAGCCAGCATAAATTTCTTTCGAGTTGGAATAAAAATATGATATGCATGAACGATATCTTCGTAGAGTAATTTTCAATGATTATACTTCTCTACCAACTGTTTCATTTCAATAGTTCTTTTACTATGTTTCTCCCATTTTTTTACTGGAAGGGGGGTAACCAAAATCCGATAATATTTTGTCTCACAATTACTACTCTGCGTCATATTACTGATGACACTGTTTATATATTCCAATCAATTAGAAAATAATAATGATGTACATGCATCTAGTGTTGAGTGATGTTATGTGTTAGAATGTATTGACGTATTTACCACTTCTGCAAATTTTTGTATATAACTTTTATTGTATTGTATTATTGTATAATGTACAATAAATAAACAAATTAATGTTTGTATAAATAAAATAAAAAGATACTAAAGCGATTTTTGGTTATAAGATAATTATAACTTGTTTGGGATGGTCGAAGCCAGCCGACCTAACAAAAATTGTAATAAAAATAAAATTTGTAATTTATCTAGAAAATAAAAACTAACTAATTATAAATAAAAATTAAATTAATTTTAACTAAAATTACGGAGTCAATAATTTCAGAGACTTTACCGTAAAAAAGGTTTCGTAAAGTTCTTACGTTGGTGTGTCTGTAACACAAAAAGAAAAAATATTAATTATTGTATGTTGAAATGCTGTTCGTGAACATACTAAAATAAAAATCTTTAAGGAACAATTATAATTTGATAATTATTATAATTCATTATAATTATAGAATATGTTGTTAAGTAAAAGCTGTAGAATCGTAAAATTAACTTCGCAAAACTCCACAAAAATTAAATTTTACCTTATCCAGTTTTTTTTCCACAACACGATCTTAATTTCAAAATTAAACATTTATTTATAGGTATTGATTGAGTTACTTATATGTGCTTCAATATTCAACTTTTATGATTTCATTTGAGTAAATGCAGAAAAACTTTTAAAACTAAATTTTGAAACCCGACCATAACGCTTGTTCTGAGTTTCAAAATTCAATTTGCCCTTTTCAGATTTAACACACACTCGTCTGTAAATTGTGGAAATCTCAAATCTTTAGTTTGGAAACTTCTTTTGATCGGATTTGACTAATAAAATATAAAGGGCTGAAACCTTACGAGGTGATCAGAACTTCGGTCTATATTACGTGCGTTCATGATATTACATCAAGTCAACTCAAACTAACTCCCGAATCAATCAATCCTTAACTGAATCCAAAGGGACCTCAATCTCCAACTCAACCTCCAATTCAATCCTAGCGTAATCTCCAATGAAATCAAAAATCAACTCCTAACCCTACACTCGACTTAGTCACCAATTCAACCCCAAATCAACTTTCAACTCAATACTCAACACCATTTCCAACCTAACCCCAAACTTGCTACTTTACTTAACCCTTTTTATAGTTTCCTCGTTCAGTCTCTACTTCCAACTTCCCCCAAGCTCCAACTTTGTAATGACGCCCACGGTTTTTGTCATTCCTATTCCTGCTTTTTAAATAAATTTTGCTTTATTTATAGTTCTGGGAATTTTTATTGACCTAATCGAGAAAAAATTTGCTATAAAACGATTTGCAGCCGGTAAAGCTCAATGCTTGCAAAAACAAATATTATGCAAGTAGATTAATCTTTCACAATACATTTTCGTGTGATTATTTGCATATGTAGCGCAAGAAGTTGAAAAGTAAAAATCTGTAGTTTTAAGTAATGACTTAAGTAACATTATGCATAAATTTTATATTTTGTGGAAAAAGAAAGAATAATTAAATAAAGTGTTTAATCTAATTTTAATTATAAATGATTATTATTGCTTCAAATATATTCGTATTTGATTGAAATTTAGCCGTTTATTAATATATATGAGAGGTGTAGTAGAAAACACGACAATCTCCATTTTAGCTAACTTGAGATATTTATAGGAAATGTCTGTTAAATTTGAAACTTTATTTTATTTAATAACATAATTAAGTGAAGCTTTAAATAACAAATAAAATGGCATAACAAACTCATTTTAGCGAAAAATTTAGATTATCGCGTTTAATTCTGCACGTCTCTTATGGACGTATGTTACATATTTTAAATATTTTCAGCGTACGAACTGTACAATATCCATTCGATTTACTTTAATCACGAACTAGTACCATCACTTCAAAGAATAACATAAAATTGATTGAAGTTGCATTTGTAATTTGTTATGATTTCGACATTATTAAAGATAAATAAAAATTCGAAAAATAAGGGCATTTGTAATTTACAACTACTACTTTACCCCAAAATTAATTCCCAGCCGAACCCCTCACTCAAACCCAACTCAATTTCAACTCAACCCTTATTCAACCCCAACAAAAACTTCAACTCAACCGAAACAACCCTCACTAAACTCCAAAATCAACGCTCAACTCAACCATTAAATCAACACATTTTGAACAATTACGTATGTCCATCAGCTCAACTCAGAATACCTCAAGCTCAAAATAAACCGCTCAATCAAGCCTAACGCAACCCCCAATTCAACCACAAACGCAACTTTTAACTCCAGCCCAAACCGAACGCTCAATTCAATACACAAATAATATATTCATAAATGAAATAAACTCCAGCTAACTTCCAACTCCTCTACCACACCTCCTAACTCAACTTTAAACTCAATGCTCAACTCAATCTCTAGTTCAACACAGTCAGTGAACTCAACTCAATCCTAGTTCAACTTGCAACATAACCCGCCATCAAATGCAAAGCCTAACTTAATCTTCTTATTAACGCGGTTCGAAAAACCACAAGCATAAACACGCTCAACTCAAAACAACTCAAGCTCCAAATCAAGCTGACTGACCTCAACTCAATTCAAACGCAACCTCAACTCAATCAAAATCCAATCTCAACACAATCTCAAACATCAATCGACTCAGCCTATAACTGAACCCCAAACAGGGGGTTAAGTTAGGAGTCAATTCAAACAAGCCGGATTTCACTATAATTGGTTGAGAAATAGGCTAGTTTCATCATACTTATCGTATTCCTGCACTTCATCCAAAAATCATGGACAAATTCCTCCATACTTTTCCATATTCCAGAATTTCAATCAGAACCCATTTTAGATTACTATTTCCATTGCGGAAGTCAAATTTCACTATAATCAATTATGAAATACATATATAAGTTCCATCCTAATTGGCCATTCATTTAATTTGCTAAATGTTTAATTTGAAATGTGGCAGGTTCAATTTGACGTTTGAGATATTAACAAGTCGTATGGATTTGTATAAATATCATTCATCATATGGTGTACATTCATACAAACGCTCACTTTATTTTTTACATTGCTCAACTGCTCACTAAACATTGGTTCAACACCATCTCAACCCAAATTCAACCCGCAAACGCCCCCAACTCAACCCTCAAACCAATCGCAAACTGTCTTTCAACTCAATCCTCAAACCAGTATATATAAAAAATTGGTCAACTGCTCTCTCTCAACTCAAATCCAATTCAACTTGAACTCAACCTTCAACTCAAGCTCAAACTCAATACCCAACTCAATATTCAACCAGCCTATATAAAAAATTGGTAAATATTTCTATAACCAGGTATTTCGGGTCAATTCGTATGGCAGTTACCGACCACGCACAGTTTCCAAAAGCTTTTAAAATTTTAGTCTTGACCATAGAAACAGATTTGCAAAAAAAAAATTCTAAATCGAACAAGCCGTTCTCGAGGTACCATAGGTACAGACCAACAGACATCCAGACAGACGGACGGGAATTTTTTTTTTGCTGTTTTAGACTCAGGGACTTTTAAAACGTCGATAAAAGTGGTTTTGGACCAACCAAATTTTTGATCATTTTTGAAAGGAATTCAATACTTTGGTATTTTTATACCGAAGTAATTTTCTTTTTTACAGAAGTTCCTCCATAAAGTGTATTAAGTTTCATAATTAATTTTTACATTTATACAACTCGTTCTGAGTTCCAAATTCAAAATTTCCTTAATCCAGAATTTACTCACTTATTGCGTAAATTCTGTAAAAGTAAAAATTGATTATTTTGAACGCGCTCCGTTTTAAAATCTCTAAAAGGTGCAATTCAATGTCGGATATTCTAAACACATTATAGTCCAGTTTCAAATTTTAATTTCATATTTTTCAGAATTCAACCACACTCGTTTGTTAATTTTTTTGTTTGGAAACTCAGAACGCATTACGGTCGGGTTTTAAAATTAAATTTTCGCTTTCCAAGAATTTACTCGTTTTGAAAAAACCCAGAATATATTGCGGGTGGGTTTCAAAACTAAATTTGCTCTTTAACAGCAAGTAGTTTACGATGCGTTCTGAGTTTCAAAATAAAATTTTTCATTATTCAGATGTTATTCACATTTGTATGTTAATTCTGGAAAGTAAAAATTTTATTTTCAAAATCAGAACGCATTATGGTGAGGTTTTGAGATTCTATGGGGAAGTCTCCTCTAGAATTTACTTGCCTAAGTAGTGTGTAAATTTTGAAAAAGTTAAGATTAATTTTTGTTACTCAGAAAACGTTATGATAGGAACTTTGGAAAAGAAAAAATTTAATTTTGAAAAAACTCAGAAGGCAATATAGATTGTGCTCGGGTTTCAATTAAATTACCTTCAGAATTTAATTTAAAAGTGAAATTTAATATTGAAAAGCAAAATAACAAAATTTGCCCTTTTCAAGAATTTAATTTTAGGAAAATTGAAAATTCAAATTAGAAACCCGGAACAAGTTGTGATGTGGAAAAGGCAAAATTTAATTTTGAGAAACCCAGAATTTATTGAGGGCTATCTACACTTTAATCTGTGAATTTTTTGAGGTTTACAAATACCAAAAGAGGCAATTTACACATATTCGCGAATTAATAGTAGTCTGTCGATTTATCCCTAAATTTTCGTTATCCAGGAATTTACCAACTACGTGTTCTAAGTTTCATACATAAGTTTTCCTTTCCAATTTTACACAACAATGTGTTCTGTACTACGATTTTGTTGTGTACATGAGAGTATGGGAGTAAATAACCCGCAACGCAATAGTATTTTCAAATGTTGATGTGTTAGTGAATGTTCTGTTTTTGTTTATTTTTTATTTGAGATTGACGAGAGTTAATTTTAAAATATTAGGGATTTAGAATATAAATTATATTAGATTTAAATTTAAATGGGGCAAAAATCAGTAGCCGCTAAAAGCTAAACTTCAGCCAAATTATTTAAAAATACTACAATATATTAAAATTTAAGATAAAAAATAAATATTCTACTATATTGTACGTGTACATATATTATAAATACTCCACTATATTGTACGCACTAATGTATTACACACATTCATTACTTACCATATATATGTATATATTAATTTAATTTAATTTAAATTTATCCTCAAGCTAAAATAAAATTTTATTAAAATTGACAAAAAAAATTGCAAACCTAAAACATACAATTCAAAATGTCAATATTCCCATATTCCCAATCTAAAAAGCATGGGAAAAAATATTCCCATAGGAAGATAAGCACCAAAAAATTTTAACCGATTTCACCCGATTGAATAATTTTTGATGCTTACTGGTACAAATACGACACGAACACAAATACAATTAATGACAACACACAGTAATAAAATTTTATACTTTACATGGTATACGTATATAAAACTCCCTGTGAGTAAATTCCCATGTACACAACAAAATCGCACTACTGATGTTAAAACTTTAAGTTCCCCTTTTAAATAATTTATACCCTACTTTGATTTGAGTTTCAAAGTTTGATTTCTCTGTTCCAGAACTGAATCACACTCGTTTGTTGATTCTGAGGAAAGCAAATTTTAATTTTGAAAAACTCAGAATGCATTGGAGTCGGGATTCAAAATTTAATTTTCCCTTTACAAGAAATTACCCATTCTTACCTCTTAATTTTGGAAAAGTGAAAATTTAATATTAAAACCAAGAATGCGCTTTGGTATAGACACAATTTAATTTTAAAAATTCAGCACTTCACGCAATGTGATCGGTTTTCAAAATTAAATTGTTGCTTCTATGTTTGTTGAAAAATAATTTTACCTTTTCCAGGTGCCCTACCACCGATTTCAAAATTGAAGTTTCCCTTTTCAGATTTGAACCACATTTTTGGAAGTCCCAAAATTTTATTTTGGAAAACTTAAATTTTTTCATTTCCAGAACTTACCCCACAACTTGTTCTGGGTTTTAAACTTAAACTTTCCTTATCCCAGAATTTACTTACACTATTGTGTAAATTCTGTTAAACGAAAATTTTATATTGCAATTCAGAATGAGTTGTGTGGTTCAAAATTAACTATCCTCTTTTATATAATTGACACAATGCCTTGTTCTGTGTGTGAAATTAAACTTTTTTTCCATAGGTCACTCACGCTCGTTTATTACTTCTGATAAAGGCAAACTTCTTGTAATGTGGTTGAGTTTAAATATTAAATTTCCTTTTTCCAGAATTTATTCCGTATTGCGTACGATACGATTTTAATATTTGTGTGAATTTGTAAGACAACAGATAGTTAACACCTCATTTAGATAATTACAAATTCTAAACTTTCGATGCAGACTTCTTTATTTAAGACACGTTTGCTTTCATATGATACTCACTAAGTTCTTGTTTGATATTTCCCGAATAGCCTAAATTATGGCTATAAAGGAAAAAGCAATTGATTAAATAGGATACGCAGACCGATTCTACAAATAATTGATATAATATGAACAAGGATGTTAAGCAATATTTTACTAAACATTTCTTTAGTCCAATACTGAATCATAATTTGATTATTGCAAGCTTTCTAAGTTCCGTAGCATTTTCAAGTTCCAACCGAGACATATTTATAACAATGGTAATGAATTGGTTTTACCTATGTCATTTAAAAGAAAACACTGAACCCCAAGTGTACAGTATTGCCTTTTATCTCTCTGATACTTACTATAAAAAAATTAAATATTCTGAACTTAACTAACATTACACAATACCACACTAATTTTGAGAACCAGTCTAAGCAAACACCGCAAATTCTTTTGAATTTCTTTTCTCCAAATATGCATATCTTAAACAATATAACATACACATTTTAAACACGTTTTGTTATCTAACTATAATGTTTACACAATGACTGTGTATTATCAGAAATACGTTAGACTGATTATAATTTTTACAAAACCACAAAACAAATATTAGTTTTCCAAAAAAATCAAGCAAAAAACTTTCTTACACATAAAGTAGGGACGCGAGCTAGAATTGATACAAAACTTTTGATAATAAGTACAATCAATGTACGTACATTCAATTTACTGTAATACAATGTAAATTGTAATTATCTATAAATGTAAATAAAATTGAATCAAATCATATAACTGATTTACGAATTAGAAAATTGTTAATCTAAGCCAATAATTTGATCGGAATTTATTTAAATTTTTTTGCAGTTATTGCAACAATACCCAAAATATTTGCATTTTGTATGCTAATATTTTATGTAAACAAAACATAATAATTATCATAATTAATGATAATAATAAAGCATTTTTATATTTTGTTTGGTTTTCATTTAGTACTACAAGCGCGCTGCTCTATTGTACACATATGTGCGTGTGGGTTGCATAAAATCTACAAAAACAGTTCAAAGTCATGGCGGGTTAAAAATGTTACCCCAAACAAAATTTATTTTAGCAGAATAAAATATTTGGTTATTTAATATGCATTAGCACTTTTAATGTGATTATAATTATGATTAATTAGATCGTTAATATATATACAGCTATTTTATGTAAATATAAGTTAATCAGAATATTATGACTCAACTTGTTATCATTTGAAATGCTCTCTATCTCTTTCTAAGCAGTAAAATACAGTTTTGCCTTGCGATTTGATTAACATACCAATTAAGATCGAAAAGTAACCTTGAGTTTTTAACATTGCGCAAGGTTTGCATTTAAACCTTAAATGTGAACAACCGTAGCGATAACAATTTAATAACCATAAACATTTGGAAACATTTTCCTATTTCAGAATATTTTCAGGTTTTTTGGGGTTCGGGTAAAACTTACAAAAAACGCAACTAAATAAAATTTTAATTTAAAAGTTGAATAAAACAAATTTGATTTTCAAATTTTATCAAATTTTGAGCTTCATTAATCGAACTTTCTATACCATTCCAAATGTATATTCCTTTTAACAGAATTTTGTAAACCGTTTGTAAAACTAGATTGTATTTTATCGAATTTACATCATTTTCAAAAATATAATTTTAAAGAAGCGTTTTGCCATGATCTTTTGTGATTTTTGTATGGATGGCTATCATAAACTAAGCACCTTAAAACTAAGAATTTTTCATACAAGGCCTCTCATCAGTATCTCATGAAATAAAAATGTGGTGCTCGAATACGATCAGTTCAAAGAGAGGGGAGGGGAGGTGGTTCAGAAACTAGAAGGAATTTCATCAAATGTAAAGGTTGTTTCTAAAAATTTACATTTAATTTGTATAATTCCGTAGTGTTTTGAAAATTTTATTTCCAAGAAGTTAAGACTTTTTAATGTTTTAAGAATTTTAACCCTAAAAAATACCGAAAATTTCAAGTATTTAAGGGTTTCGTTTAAGAATTTCAAGGCGCGGCAAAAGATTTATTTTCAGAATATAGTCAAATTTAAAAAATTGAGGTAGGTATCTCTAGGGATTTTTGAAATTTTTAAATGTCTACGAATTTTAAAAATTTTTAGAGGTTCAAAAAAAAAATCGGATACAAATCATCGGGAATTTAAGGGTTTGAGCGTTTCAATTGCGATAGAAAAATTCGGTCAGATTTTTAGAGCTTTAAGCATTTCCTGGTTTTTAAATATTAGGCAATTTCCACATCAGTATTACAATTTTATGAAATTTCAGGATTCGGAATTTGGAGAATTTTAATAAGCAGTCGATAATTCTCGGAATTTACGAATTGCAAAATTATCTGATGATTCGATCTTCTAAATTGCGTAAGAATTGTTGGAATTTTGATCATGTTTAATGCTATTAAAAATGTATGGTATTTAACAGTTTACAATTTTCTTAACTACTAATAAAATTTTACAAACATTCAATATATGAAAATTTCGTAGAATTTTGATAATTTAATAAAAAAAATTTAGAATAACAGTTTAAATTTTAATATTCCGTGATTGAATATTTTCTGAATTTATTCAACTTTCAAGCATTTGGAAGTGTCAAAAAATGTGCAAACTTTAATTTTGTTTGAAATTTCAGAGCGTTACAAAATTATAGTCTGTCACAATTTTTTGAAATTTAAAAAATTTAACAAATATTTTTACTTTAGGGATTTTAAAAAATTCAATATTTTTCTAACTGTTTTTTCAATTTTGTTTGTTTAATTTCACATATTATTCTTATTTAGAATTAGTGCTTTTTTTATTTGCGCCCGATAGATGCTAATCGGAGCGGTCATTTTTCTATATATAAATTTAAATTTGAGAATAGATTTATTAAAAAATTTAATTTATTTGATTTCAAACTTTAATTTTTAATTCAATTCAATTAATATGGGGCCGCTATTGGGAGCTACTTTTATATGACGGCTTTCGATAACAGCTCTGGATAGTGAATAAAAACGCAATATATATTTACTACGTAAAGTCATATTGGTAGACATTTTCTTTAAAAATAAATAAAATGGTTTTTGCTTGTTACGAGGATTTCGAGAATTTCAAATAATTTATAGTAATTAAATATTTTGAATTCCAGCATTTTTTAAAATTATGTGATTTTTGTAATTTTATGAAATTTACAAAATTTCCACTTGTTTTAGAATTCATAAGCATCACAACATATAATGATCTAAAAAAAAAATTGTATTTATTAAATTACTGAAAAATGAACTGTGGAGGTTGTATTAGCGAATTATACTTACACAGCCAAATTATCTTACAATTTTTTCTTCGTCACATTAACACAGCGCTATTCGTGTGTAAGCAAATTTATTTTAATAATTTTTTTTTTCTGCTATACTTTGAATCAATTATTTAATTAGTCTAACCGATCCTAAAGATCATTTTAATGTGTTTTACAGATTAACACGTAGAAGTGTATTAGTATTATTGCACGAGAAATAACTATTCAAGTAACCCATAGATAGCCGACCGTAGACGAAGTAAAAGTTAATATAATTTAAAGTTAAAGGTTGGTTGAAAAGTATTAAAAGCAAAAATGAAAGTATTTGAATTTTTTAATGAAATTGCTTTTTATTGAATATAATCTCCCTCAACTTCAATACACTTATTCCAATGATCCTCCAATAATTTTATACTATCTCTGTAATGATTTTACGGAAGCTCTGCAAAATACTGTTCCACGGCTGCAATAGCTTCTGCATTCGACGAAAAACGCTTTCCAAGAAGGAATTGTTTCAGGTTTCTGAAGAGATAGTAATCGCTGGGAGCCAAATCTGGTGAATACGGTGGATGTTCAAGCAACCTGTACTTTAATTCGTTCAATTTAGCCATGCATTGTCTTGATGAAAAATTATTTTTTTATTCTGTAAAGCAGGTCTCTTTTCACGAATTTGTTTATCTAACTGGTCCAGAAGGTTGCAATAAAGTTCAGAATTAATTGTTTTACCTTTTTTAAGATAATCAATCAACAAAATCCCTTTTGCATCCCAAAAAACTGATGCCATGACCTTTTTTGCTGATCGTGTATACAGTTTGATTCCTCTACTTGTTAATAGGTGTCACTTTCAATAATTTTCAACCAACCTGTAATATTTCCGAAAATTATAGCGAATTTAATCCATGTCATCTGATTGTATTGTATATCCATTGTCATCTGATTGTATTGTATACATACAAAATAAACTGCGGCCTGATGAAAAGATTGATTTTTTCATGATCATAAGCTCATCAGTTCGAAGCTGGATTAAATTCTCTTACAATTTTCGGAAATATTAACTTCAAAATAAATAAATTAAAAACATTGAGTCGGCTATATCTTTGGGTTAGTTGAAAAATGAATATTTTGGTAAATTTGTGATGCTTTTCATAATTTTCTGGGCGTCTTTAAAAATTGTCCACTAGCCTTTTCCAAATTTTTCCACTAATAAAAAATTTTCCATTGAATAAAATTGAAAAATGTTTATCGAGATAAACGAAATTAAATTTATTACTTGGCAAATTTCTGAAAATTTAATGAGGTTATTAATTTTGAGATTCTAATAATTTGAAGTGTGTAGGTTTTCTAAAGTTTAAGAAATTTACAAATAATGAACTGATTTTACGAATTTAAACATTTTCAGTAGCTTAATGAGATTAAATATTTCCAGAAAAAGATCAAATTCATGAAATTTTTAAGAAATGAATAGTTGTTGAAATATTAAAACTTCCATGGAATTGCAAAATTTTAAACCGTTTGAGAAATTACAAAACAGGATAAAATTCTAAAAATGTAAAACTCCCAGTATTATAAGTATTTCAGAGTTTACAATTTTCGCCAAAAATGTAACTAATTTAACGAATTTCTTCAAATTTTAGAAACTATAAGAACGCGGAATTTTTAAACGTTAGCGAATTCAAACATTGGTTAAATTTATATAGATTTAATGAAATTTCAGGATTAAAAATAATTTTAACAAACTGTTAAAGTTTTAGAGAATGACACCTGAAATGCTAGGTATTTTAAAATCAACAACTATTTAATTTTCTTAAACAATATTTGAGGAAATTCAAAAAATTGCCCGGATTTTTAAGTTAAAAATTTCAATAATTTTTCGAATATAAATGTTTTAAGTTTAGGGGTACATTTAAAATTCCAGCCATTTTAATATTTCGGTTATTTTTGGAATTTCAAGAATTTCACTAAATTCCAACTTGTTTTAGATTTTCAAGCACCACAAGATTAAATTCTTAAAAAAAAAATTTTTAAATTATTAAAAACATGAAGGTTTCGGTTTGATTTTGCGTTTTTTTTGTTAAATTTGCCGTTTTTAAAAATCATTTACAAGTTTTTCTATTTTTTTTTTTTCTTTTTTGACAATAGAAATTGCCTAGTAAACAAAATTTAGTCATTGTATAAGAAATAAAAGAAATTGGAACCACATAACTACAAAATTAATTATTACGAAATTATTCCAAAGCAGATCTCTAGAAATTTAACATTTTTGGTTTCTAATAATTTTAATATGCACGAATCCTAAAATATTTAAAATTTACGAATTTTCATATATTTTCTTATTTTATATTTTCATTAGCTGGATAAGATCACAACTTCCCGAGTTTAAATAAATTCATGGAGTTTAAGAAATTGAGATTTTTGATAACACGGTTCTAACAAATTTATCAATTTCATGCCATTTCAGATATCTCCAAAAAATAATTTTAAAAAAGTTCCTGACTTTGTGGATATTTAAATTTATAAGGATTTCTTGAAATTTCATAACTAAATGCTTCAAAACTTTTAACAAATAATTAAATTAAAAATTTAAAAATTTAAAAAATTTGTAGAAATTTGTTTGCATGAATTTAGGTTATTTATGAATTTTAATACGTATTTTGCAATTTTTTAGGCTTATAACAATAAATGAGGAAATTCTTAAAATTTCATTAAACTAATAAATCTTCCCGATTTTTTTAAATTTAAAGCACATCTCAAATTGTCGATTTTTTTCTTCCTGTTCAAAGCGTTTTTAAAAATTAGTTAACTAATTTTTTGAATTTAGTTTCTTCATTAAAAAATGTTCTGTTGAAAAAATTGAATAATCGCAACCCTAGAACAATCAGGTTCTAACTGACATTTTTGCATAAAACTCGTTATACATCACATCATAGTAAATGGACTATACTCTTGCGATTGCTGCTATCCCCAATAGTCTATCTCTTTCAGTTTTCGAGATATTCGTAAAGACTGAGTCCTTACTATGTACTTTTACGTTTTGATTTGATTATAAAGGTTCTAACTGCCAAATAGAACATTGCGTCCCAAACAATTATGTTATTGTAAGTAAATAGAACTTTATTATTCGAAATAACCAAGGCTGGGCAGTAACGAATTACATGTATCTGAATTACGTAATTAAAATACAAATTACAATTTGTAATTTGTAGTTTAATTACTCATTTTCCAAGTAACAGTATCTTGTATTTTAATTACCTAAATTCTAAGTAATTGCAATTTGTATTTTAATTACCTCAGTTTATGAAATTTCTTATTTACATTTTTACAAGGCTTATTGAAATCTGGTTCCAGAGCCATATGTATAAAAACTAATCTTAATAATCGTTGTTATAATGAAACGTTTTTTCACTAAATGAATTTTGTTAAATCAAATTTATTAATTTACAAATATAAAGTAATTTAAATTTGTATTTTAATTACAAATTACAATTCAAAGCAATTGTAACTTGTATTTTAATTACTACACTCGAAAGTAATTGTAATTTGTATTTTAATTACTGAGTTTGCTATAATTACTAAAAGTATTTTAATTACTCAGTGTAATGTTATTTGCCCAGCCTCAGAAATAACAGTACAATTTGATGTAAATTGAACTATGTGGTTAACGAAATTTTTACAGTTTGTTTTGTGATTCATTTTGTGTGAGGAAGACCTATTTTTGAGTAGCCACAATAATCAAGTAAAAATCTAATTACAAATTATTTTGCATAATAATTAATAGTAAATTCAGTGCAACAATATGGCAATATGGATTCAGAAAACATTGTTCTGAAGGCGAAATAATTGATATCGATTCATGCGTAATTCTAGAAAACGTTATCATTTTCCAATCAGAAAACGAAGTGAATAAATTAGAAGAATTCAGTTGCATAGTTCTACAACTCCTAAAGAGGTAGAAATACTCGATTTTGAATTTAAAGAAAATGCGTTAGAAGATAGCTCTAATCAAATTATACGGGAAGATATGCAATCCAAAAAATCGCGAAAACTCAAAGCCAATCCGAATAATTGGCAGCGGAATATTAGACACAAGCAATATCAAAGTGGTCAAACATACAAAAATTCCCGTGGCAAAATAGTTTCTGCTAAAACAATTGCATCAACAAAGGCTTGTTTGATCCATTGCAGATTTAACTGGGAGAAGAAAATTACGGAAACCAAACGGGAAGAGCTTTTTAATGCATTTTACCCAATGAATTAGCAGGGAAAGGCGGATTTCATTTTTAAGGTGACCACAAGAATGGAAACCATTCGCAAAATGAAGAAATCAGCTGACTTCCGGCGAACCTATTCGTTTGGATTTTTTGCTGACTTAAATGGGAATCGTATATTTACAAGCATGTTAACCGTATCGGTTAGGAAGTTTTGCCATTTCTCCAAAAACCAGTGTATAATGCGCATAAATCTAAAAATATTGTAACTGGAAATGCAAAAAAAATGAAAGAGGAATAAACTTTCTCAAAAAAAATACATGAACTTAAACTGATGGAAATCAAAGACCATATCTCATCATTCCCGGCCATCGAATCGCACTACTGCCGCGCCAACACATTTAAGCTCTACCTTCACCCAAATTTAATCATTACGAAAATGTATCATCTGTACCAAGATAAAGTGGAAGATCCCATAACAACAATTTTATGAATGTGAAACGTATATTGTGAGAAGGAAAATATAATGACTGAATAAATGATTCTGGAATAAGAAGAGCACAATAACCTGAAAAAAAATGATGAGAGAGCTCTAGATAGGGTCACTATATAGGGAATCTGGGATTCTAATTCTAATCTTCGACTTAGAACATGTTTTAACTTGTCAACGAGCTGAAATTGGTCCTTCAATGAAAACAATTTATTGCGCTATATTGAACATACGGGTGGTAGAAGTTTAAGTAGTATAGCATCTGCTTTAATTAAGATTCTTGAGAAAGTTTTTGAGGACAACGACATTACACATTTAATTACTTGAAGCGATTCTTGTGTTCCTCAAAACAAAAATTCCATAATGGCATAATGCCACTCAGGTAATAGCCTCAAGAATGCCAATTCCAGATCACCATTCGTCATAATTCAAATGAAACCGTCAGATTTTAAAAACTTTGGTAGATACACAAAATTATGTTTTGATAAAATTAAAAATGTTGCGTAATGTTATTTGAAATAAAAGAAATTGAAAATGTCATCAATATATAGCTACAACAAACAAATAGGTATGGAACATGTAGCTACAATAAATGAATATCTGGCAGATTATAATTTTAAATCATTTAGGGAAATAAAGTAAATTTTAAGTTTCTGATCATTTTAAGTTGTAGGTATTCTAAAATTTTTACAATTCACAAATTTTTAACTTGCTTCACGAATTGTAAGGGTTTAGAAGCTTAATGGTTTTAAATATCTCCAAACTTTGAACAAATTCATGAAATTAAAACAGGAATTTTAAACCGTTTAAGAGTCTAAAAAGAAATTAAATTCCAACAAAATAAGAATTCAGAAAATTATTCACACCTACAATTTTAAGTATTCCAAAGTCTACAATTTCCCTAAAAATTAACTATTTTAAAAAATTTTATCAAATTGTTAGTATTTTAAGTTATTCCCAAAATGTTTATATATTAGCTAATTAATTACGAAATACTTACATTAGTATTTCATTATTTAACCTTATGTGAACTTTATGATATTTCAGGATTAAATATATTTTTGAAGAATTTTAACAAACAGCTAAATTTCTAAAGGATATTTAAAAATTTCGAAAATTTTAAAAGATTGAATTGCATGAATTTCGGTTAATTGAATAACAAGAATTTTTAGTTATTTATAGTTTAATATTTTTTAGGCGACTGATTTAAATAATTTTTTAATGTTTTTACG
Organism: Tipula vernalis; assembly: GCA_958295665.1. Taxonomy (NCBI): domain Eukaryota; kingdom Metazoa; phylum Arthropoda; class Insecta; order Diptera; family Tipulidae; genus Tipula; species Tipula vernalis. Next base: position 196,829,380 of record OY282560.1, read on the forward strand.
GGTTTCAAGAGGTCCTAGAATTTGAAACAATCAATAGATGCTTAGATGGCCCTACATTTAAAAAATTAAGTATTTTAGTTATAAAACTTTAATATATCCGGTATCCGGGAATTTTACTAGTACCATAACTATGGTTACTCACATAAGTAGCTTTGTGAATATTCGAAATCTGTTTTAAATTTTTTCACGAGGATAATACCATAATATATGTACATTAAAAAAAAAAATATATTGGTATACATATTTGTCTACGCAACTCTAGACAAATTTACAATACGATTCGCAATCACAAGTCATGATGCCTCACAACCAACAAAAATGTTTATACAAGCCGTATTGTATCTATGATGCACCCATACTATTGCTTACTATTTCTTTAAGTGTTAGTAATATTTTTGACTATTTTTGATACAAACTACAATTTAAATTCGAAGTATGTAAAGATTATACTTGGTCACGACACTAATACTTACAGAAATAGTAGGTTTTATTTTGTGTTTGTATCGCGGTACTAATCGCTTATATAATGATTTTTGTTAAAACTAAATAAAAATTTCCCTTATTTTGTTTAGGAAAATTTTCATTCCTGCAATAAATAAAGGACGCCGAAATATCTTTTCTATGTGAATACTTTATTATTTTTATTATGATTTTTTATTGACATTTAGAAATGGTTAAAACAACAAAATTATTTAGTAATACAAATAGAAAATATCTCTAACATAGTGACATGAAACAAAAATTTCCCTTTACGAGACCTAATAGTAAGACTAGAAAAATTGAATTTGGAGGAATTTATGAAAAATTATGTTTTTTTTTAAATTAGGGGTTTAAAATATTTCTTAAGATTAATTAAAAAAATTATACTCATCATATAATTCTCTCAGACTGATTTAAAAAAGCAAGGCACATCTCAATTTTCACTATTGGGAAAACCACCAATTCAGTAGGAGCCAAGAATTGATAAAGAACCAACAATCGAAAATCGGATTTTCTATTTAAATTAGAATTATTAACAACACATTAATGAAAGAGAAGAATTTTAAAGGGTATTTAACGTGTATAATTATTTTTATAAATTAAAAATGAAATTTTTTTCAATAAACAATACAATTAATTGGATTTTATTTGAATTCATCGTTTTTAATTAAAAATTGTGATTCAGTTCGAAAGACGAAGACATAATGGTTATATTTTGGTATAATTAACACTAGATTGTTCAAGGAAGTCAGTTTGACTGCTTTTTAATTTCAATTAGAAAGAACAATTATGTATAATGACAAAATTTCTTAGAATTTTGTGACTTTTTGTACAACATATAAATACGTTTATTAATAATTGTAGTTACTCTTTCCTCTTTCATTTCCGGTAGATATATATGTGTTATACCTATATTGCCCAAAACCAGTCATTTTGACTGCTTGGGAAATTTTAAATAATCAAATAACTCTTATTATAGGTTAGGTTAGGTTACAATAGCTGCTTTTCACACACTTAAGCCAGGTAGTGACCCATTGTGATACCACGAGAGGGGGGGGGGTGGGGAAGGTGCTTAGCTCAATCTGTTTTCTTTTTTAACGATCGTATCTTTTCAACCAACTTTGTACTAACCCAAGCAATGGTTGCTTGACATCGTTGGTGAAGTTGTTGCCATCTCTTCAAAAAAGGTTAAATTTATTGTTTTATCATCGTTCATTTTTTCTAAAATCAACCCAAAATTTATATTAGGTTTAGAGCCTTTTTTTTTGTATATGATTTTTACAATCCCACATGTTTTATTGTTACCAATGTTACCTTTGTATATTTTTACAACCCCACATTTTTTATTGTTACCAATCTTATCTATATTAGTTTTAGTTAGAGTATATTTTATATTATATAGAAGAAGAACTTCTATTGGTTCATTTTTTGTTTTTTGTAATTAGTAGTACGATAAAAAAAAAACTTATAAAAACTCGGTGATCAAATAAATTAAATATCATAAAGTTTCATAGTGTCAGAGAGAACTGAACTAAGAGAATGAAGGCCGCCGAATTTTGAGGAACGATTGGACAACAGCATTACCGGAAATTCGTGCATTTATTAGGATTTTATATGCTCGTGAAGCCTACGAGGCAAAAATTTTAAAACTGAGTTAATTATGGTCAATAAAGTGGGGTCCCGAATTTTTTAGAAAAAGTATGGCCAGAGAAAAGTTCAAACAAATCTACGATTTATTCGTTTTGACAAAAGAACCGAAAGAAGTAGGCGCCTACAAACAAATAAATTTGCCTTGGTTTCGGAAATATGGGACAATTTTATTGAAAATAGTCAAGCTTGCTATCAACCAGATCAAAATATAATAGTTGACGAGCAATTATTTCCGTTAAAAGACAGGGGCAAGTTTATACAGTATATGCCTAATAACCCAAACAAATTTGGCATCAAATTCTGGCTTGCATCAGATGTTAGTAGCAAATATGTTTTGAATGGTTTTCCTTATTTGGGAAAAGATGAACAACGACCATCGTCAATGCTTCTCAGTGAACACATTGTTCTGAAACATGTTGAGCCATATACAAGCTGTGGAAGAAATATCACGACCGATAACTTTTTCACTAGCATGTTACTCGCGACAAAATTATTGGCCAAAAAAACAACTCTAGTTGGAACTATTAGAGGAAACAAAATAGTACTACCCAAAGCAGCCAAACAAACGAAGGATAACATGCCTCGTTTTTCCATTCTGCTATATAAATCTGAGAATTGTGTTCTTACAATATATAAAAGCAAACCAAATAAAAGAGTAGCTGTTCTAAGTTCTAAGCATAAATTTGTTAAAATTGATAAAAGTAATAAAACACTGTTACCGGAAACTATTCAATTTTATAACAGCACAAAATTTGTAGTTGATATGGCAGATCAAATGGCCAGAAAATACACAGTAAAAGCTAGTTCTCGTAGATGGCCCCTCCAAATATTTTTCAATATTTTAGATTTGGCTGCTATAAATGCTTAGATCCTTTACAAAGAAACAACAGGAATACAAATACAACAAAAAGAGTTCTTGTTTCAATTAGCAGAACAGCTTTCCACCGAATACAGAGCTGCAAGACAGAAAAATTCATCAGAACATGAAGACGCACAAAGATTAACTGCAACATCATCAAATGCAACCCATTCTAACAAACGAAAAATTTGTCAAGTAAGACTTTGCCACAACAACAATTAAATAATTTATGTGAAAAATGTCAAAAGTATGTTTGCGGAAGATGTACACATAAAAAGATTTCCACTTTTAGTTGCATAAAATGTACAAATAATAATGCATAAATTATTTTTTTTTCTTCTAAATGAAGTAAATTTTTTTTATTGTTAATATTTACTAATAACTTGTTATACATATAATTGTAAATAATATAAAAAATATTAAAAATTAATTTTATACAAATTTCTTTACAAATTAGTTATTCTTTCACAATGCAGTCATTTTGACGGCTTTTGGGCAATATAGGTGTATACCTAGTGTAGTCTTTCTAGTGTTAAAAAACAACAGTTTATTTATAAACCAACATCAAAATTCATATTCAGGGACTTCGTAATTTTATTTCTAAAAATATTTTGATTCGATATATGCTTAAGGACTGCGGTAGTTTATTATATAATAAAACTTTATTGCTAGAAGAACCCGTTCTGAAATGATCAACTTACAACGAAGAGTGATTTCCTTCTAGTATTGGTGTCATATTTGTCGTTAATATTGACCAATTAAAAATTGTGCTTATTTGGTTACAGGCTATTTTATTTATGAGCATTAAAAGTTCCGGATGATTTAAAAAACTAAATAACTGAAATTTGTTAAACAGTTTTTTTGTTAATAAGACAGAAGTATTTATTTTTTATATTGGTACATTAATGTTGTGCTTTAATATTTTTTATTTTTTTTTTTGATTGACCTCTTACTCCGCCAATTTGTATTCCACACAGCCACTGCAAATTAGATTAACGTAAACTAATCACATCATTTAGGCGTCATTGACATTGTTCAGCAAAATACAAAATTAGCAGAGATTTAATACAGTTCGTTACTCAACTGTTTAAAAAACTCACCCAACGAATAAAAATTGGTAACATTTTGAAAATAGGAGTAGGTTTTAAATGAAATCATAAAATTTGGTTAACTCGAAAAAATAATTCAAAACGGCGAAATAGATATTGACGAAGTTCCCGAACAGGATGTGATGTTATTAAATTATTAGAAGTTAATGAGAGATTTGAAATCGATGAGTTTGATATTGATTTGGCAGATACGAGTGTCGTCTCGGAGGGTGAAGGCGTGGTTGGTGTTCAAACTGAATATCCCCTATTTAACAGCCATAACGAAATTAGATTTGTAGATCGGCAAAATAATTATAAAATCATCGAAAAGAAAGATATTGCTTGGAGACGACGTCCATTCGAACCAGAACCGTTCATTTTTCAAACAGTTGAGCCAACTCTATTTGAAAAGTATATTCCACTGCAGAGGGCCGCTCGGATTTTAAACACACAAACTGTTTGAAATACATTTGCTAATGGGAGTAATAAAATTACCACGATGTAGGATGTTTTAGAGCCGTGAATTGCAGGGACAAATTTTTCTGGCTTAGGTCTCATATACACTTTATTGATAACGAAACAATTCCTCTCGATTGTAAGTATACATTTAACAAAACTCGACCACTTATCAATTGTGTACGACGAAGATGCTTAGAGTTGGCTGTGGAAGAAACTGTTTCTGTTAATGAACAGATAATACCATTTAAAGGTCGGTTGAATATTAGGCAACATGTTAAGGGTGAACCATGTCCTTGGGGCCTCAAAGTATTCGTTTTGTATGGAAAATCAGGATATCCCTATGATTTTGTTTTATACCAGTGCGCGTGTAGGCCTAGGAGCGGCAGTGGTGCATCATTTGATAAGTCGTCTTAAATGTCCAGGCCACACACACACACACACACACACACACACACACACACACACACACACACACACACACACACACACATTCTTTTTTGATAATTTTTTCTCCGGTTATCAATTATTTGAAATACTCTCGAAAAACCAAATTAACGCAGCTGGCACTATTAAAATTAACAGGTTCAATAAGCCAAGCTTTAGCACAGACTTGGTATTGAAAAAGCAAGGGCGGGGTAGCGCTGAAGAAATTGTTAATCGGGATGGTAATATTGTATTGGTGAAGTGGCAAGATACAAATTCAGTGCACCAACCAGGAAAGGTGAAACGTTGGGACAAAAAAGATAAGAAGTATGTTGAGATTAGTCAGCCTACAATTGTAAAGAAGTACAATGGTGGGATGGGTGGTGTGGATCTCTTTGACCAGTACATGAGTTACTACCGCATATTTATTAAATCCAGCAAATGAACACTTCGTGCAATGACTCATCTACCAAAATTTTAAGAATCACATTCCGAATAACGGTGCAAACGACTTGGCTGTTCATCACGCTCCAGAAATGTCTGCATTAAATGTAAAGTGCATTTGTGTATAACTGGAAAAAAAATGTTTTTTATTATTCCACACTAAATAATTTTTAGGTATAACATACTTGTTACTTTTATTTTATTTGTAATTTTATTTCCTGTTATTTGCAAACGTAAGACTAAATTAAATTTATTTTTATTAACAATAAGTTAAAAAACATTTAATAACTGAAATTTGATTTTATTTAAAATAAAACTTGAAACAAATAGTACTGAAAATTATTTTATCTTATCATTTTACTTTGTAACTGTTTGGTCGATTTGGCACCATATGTTGCCACGCCGTAACTTGCTTGGCAGTAGCCATAATGTAATTTAGTTGCTATATTTGAATTCTACGACCTCAAATTAACAAAAACACACATAAAAACTGTGATTAAATATTTAAACGAAGGTTTAAATTATTTTCACACACAAAACAAATGTCATTTTTAACAAACAACACTACTGATTTAAATTTGGTTGGATATTTGATATTGCAGAATTTATATGATCATGTGCATAATAAAACTTTCAAAATTTGATTTTCAATGTGAAACATTAAAGTCTAATTAAAGATATAAGGTTTCTTGGTTTGTTTCTTCTAAGATTGCGATTTATTTAATGTTGACATTAATTAAATATATTTATATGGTTTTGTATTATTAAAAGATGACACCACATGTTCTGTGGAACGATTCTATTCATAATATCATATTTGCTTACAATGCGCGAAATTTTGTTCATACTATTTAGTCAATCAAATAAAATATTTTCTTGGTTTTAAATTTTCAATTTTATTTATTAGTAAAACAATAATTTTTATTAATTTTATTGATTCCACGATTAGCTAAAATAACAATGAAATAGACAAAGAGCATTAAGTTATATGATATTTATTAATTAATAATTCATAAAATTTAACGCTGCTTTTGTTTAAAAGTAATTTAATTCATTAACAAGCTACATTTTTATTAACACAGGATCAATGTATCTATAATGCGATTTTTTATTTTATTTAGGTTAAGATTTAATTCGTAAATAACATAATAAACTATTTAGAATAATTATTATTATTATTATTATTAAACAATATTACGTCAAACAATAAATTAATAGAAATTTTGGCACATTCCGCTTTGTTTATTTATATTGAGAAACACAAACAAAAAAAACAAGAAATCGTAAAATTATGAATGAAGGTTGCTTTTGATCAGTTAGTTAAATAATATGCCAAATTGTTCGGCACAGAATGCATTAATCAATATAATTATGTAAACATTATTTAATTAATGGCTGACAGAAGAATTTCATTAAAAATTCATTGTTTTATCAGAAATATAATGCATATTTAACCAAGTTTTATTGGATTATTGTTCAAAAACTAATTAACTAATTAATTTACAAGATTGGTATTTGAGTCCACAATATTTGATATTTAAATTATTGTTTGACATTATGTCCATAACTATATTTTTATGTAAAATATAATTAATGTAGGGTGAATGTGGGATTGAAACATTTTTGCCGCTCTATAAAATCAATTTGTTTAATTATCTAATTATCAAGAATTGGTCATCTGTCTTTTAATTCGATGTTTACTTATTATTTAGTAAAATAAATTGATTGAAATATTAAATTGGGTATCTCTAATTCCTATAGTTGCTTTATGTAGCAAATAAACAAAATTTGAATTTTATGATGTGCCAAAATAGAAAGAGGTAGGTTGTTTGTTCGAGATAAACATATGTATGTACATACCATTTTCAAAATAATTCCAATTTAAATTCTGTTTGATTCGTTACCAGTCAGAGTGTATGGTAAAAGTCAATTGGCTTTCTTTGTTTACCTAAAATATTATTTGTCGATAATAAATAAAATAAATACAACTATTTTAAATTGCAATTAAATGATTTTTTATCGTTGTACGTACTATCTTTTTTGCATGTAGGATTAAACAAATTATTGTCGATATTATTGTTCTCCGTGGTACAGTGAGCAGAGGAGCGCTTTTTTTAATTCTTTGTAAGTTCCAGGTTTGGTTCCCGGTCGTGACTAGCAAACATGCACACAGTTTGTTATTTTAATATATTTTATGTGAATAATAGTGTGTGTTTGTATATTTGTAACAAGCCTAAATTTAATAAAGTGCAACATATAGTTTGTTTAGTTATGTATATACATTTAAATATAAAGGGCCAAACTTCGTGAGTAGAACTTCAGTTGGAAAAATTACATGCAGATTTTATTACCTGAAGCCCCTCAACTATTTCCTAACTCAACTTAAAAACTCAATCCACAAGGCAGTCACCAACTGAACCTCTAACCCAACCTTCAATTCGATCATCAATTCAACTCTTACTCAACTTAAACTCAGAACCAACTCAACCAATTCAATCCCTAAATCAACTCAGTATAAAAATTACATACGTACATGAACTCAACTTAATCTGACCACCACCTCAAACGACTCAACCTAAAAATCAATCCTTAAATTACTAAGGTCCAAGAAAGTACTTGCGAGCATGAACTCAACAAATCAAGGTAAGTTTCATCTCAAATCTCAACTGAAACCCCAAATAAATTCCCATCAATACCAACTCGACCCCAAACTCAGTTCTCAAGTCAACCCCAAACGCAAAGCCCAACCAAACTCCCAAATCATAGCGGTCTGAAAAAACACGTGCGTACTGTTTATGAACTCTACTCAAGCTAAAATTCCAACTCAACTCTCAACTCACTCCAAATAAATTCGTAACTAATCCTTTCACTCAACCCTAACTCAACATCAACTCAGTCTTAAACTTAATTCCAAATCCATGGCTCAAATCAATCTTTATATCAACATGGTCCGCAAACCCCATAATTACCACCACATTACTATATTACCACTAATTACCATTATATGGCTGGTACTCGATTCTATAGACTCGTAGGTTCCAACACATTGTCAGTTCTCCGCTTTGACTATAAAAACAGATTGGCTAAAAGTAAATTTAAATCGGACAAGCCGTTCTTTTTTAGTCGAGATACAGTCATCCAAATATCCAAACATCGAGACTCCAGACATTTAGATAGACGACGGTTTTTTTTAGGATAAAGATCAAATAAAGCAAACATATTTGTTATTTGCTGCTTTTATTAATAAATTTCAGCGTTTTAAAACTCGCTCTGTAAAATTTGTTATTTCCTTTTTACACATCGAATAATAATTTTTAAAACTGATCGATTTGAATAGTGAGCAGAAGCCAAAACATTCTGATGATTATTTATTTTGCGTCGAACAAAGAAGAACAGAAAAATATTCTTTACTCAGTCAATTCAATACTACGAAATATTCTATTCATTATTCAAACAAAGGGGAGAGTGAAACTAAAGAATGAAAGATTAATTTTGTTTAAGTTGCTCATAAAGAAAAGAAAATTTGTCGTTTTACACCAAATTATCATAAAATATTCCAATTTTTGGCCAAAATTATCACTGTCCGAACTCAATTCTCAATAAAGCCCCAAAAACAAATCAAAACAATTTTGCACTTTTAATAAAACTTGTACATTTAAATACTATTCAAAAATTATTCACTAATTATTCATTCGGCAGTGAACAAAACAGAATAAAAATATATTTCTGTTCAATTCCGTAGATTGATTCTCTTATTTTTGTTCTTGTTTTCGCTCATTATTCATGTGTGTCAGAATAATATTCGTGAATTTTTGGTTTACTATTTTGATCGAAGAAGAGAAAAGCGAATTGGAAAATTCATTTAAAACTAGAAGAATGGGAATAAAAACAAACTGAAGAGTAATTTTAAACGCTGATAAATTTAAAAACTTGTGATTTCGGTATTTTTTCTCTTCGATTTATTATTGGTGCCATCCAGGTCCTATTTGCTTTGAGATGGTTCAAATTTAACACAAATTTAAAACTTCTGACACACCCTGTCGATCCAATCTAGAAATAAAGATAATATACAGAATTAGCGATGAAATCAAACGACTCAACGTCGGCACGACTTATACGCTAGACAGACTGTGGTTTGATAAATCTGATTTAGCTTAACTAGTTTAAGTTTTCTTTGCAAAAACAAAGGGATTAGCTAAACACACTGCGACTAATCTCGAAAAATTCACTAAATAGGTTTTATTAAATCGCAGTGTGTCTAGGGTATTAGGGTCAGTATAATCAGATTTATATCTGATATCTGATCGTGTGCATTAAAACAACTAATTTCCTTAATATATATGAAACTGGATTACACTTTAAGTACCTATTTTAGACAAATCTTTCGCTTTGAAAATTCCTGCTAAAAAATGTGCATTAACTTGGAAAGTTCATAATTAGGCAAACTAGGAAAAATAACTGATTGCGATCCGGCGTTAGCACCTAATAGGTTGCCTACTTCTAAATCATCCAAGTTCTAGAAATAAGGTATAGCAATCTTTTTATTTAATTTTAAAAATTTACCTTTCCAAATTGAATCATTAACGAAATTTGAATATGTCCCTTCTTTTTGTCGATGTAAACTTAGCATATTCTGTAATGTGCATTGTAAAACATGGTTAGATTCAAAAAATTTTTTAAATAGAAACCTTAGAGGGATTAAAATCCCTTTGCTGAAACAATCATCTAACACAGGGACCGATCCTTTGATCCGTTATTGTTTTCTCCAGATTGTTTACTGATTTTATTACTATAATAAGACTCTCCTGTGCTTCACTAATGCTCGGTTTCCAAAACTTTTTTGCTCTATTTTGAAGTGATATACGTGTTGTTTTTAAAATACTGAACAACAACATTATAGTTATATGTATAGTTTTTGGATTCTAAAGAAAATTAGTTATGATTAAAGTTATGTAAATGAAATTTTTGTGAAAAAAAACTAAACTACCTTCGTTAGTTTCATTCTTCAAACAAATTTTCAGTAGTTTGATGGAATTAGGATCTTTAATATTGTTCTGATAGTCTCTTAAAATGTTGCAAACAAATTCTGTCCAATTTTTAAACATGCTGTTGGCATTACTTCGATATAAATTGTTAAAATCGATTTCAACCTTAACCTTTGTGTTTACAACCGAATTTTTATATTCGTCTTTACAATAAACATACCCGGGTCAGTATGTACGATTTCTATTCATTTTGCGTGACATTTTCTTTTAAAATTGAATTTTACGTTAGTACAAGTATTAATAAATTTTGATCATTTCAATTTTATTTATTAATACAACATGCTATTGTATTTCCTGGTTTTGTACAACCCTGTTTTATTTATGACAACTGAATATTTCGACACGACACTAATCAACAAATATAACGGGAAAATTAAAAATATGAGTGAAATAGATAATAAAAGACGACGACTCAGATATTAATATTATGGCGGAAGAGTTAGCAGAAGAACCCGTGGAGCAATTGAACCCTTGGGAATATAAGGCAAGGGATGACACAGTTTAGAGTGGAATTCCACCAACACATCACAGAAATCTGCCGCACAACATTTTTAAATCGGCCACTGCAGGCCCAACAAATAAAACAAACAATCTAAGCATTATCCAAACATTTAAACTATTTATACGTGAGGACATTTGTGACATCATCATTCGCGAGACCAATCGTAGAGGAGCTCAAAGTTACCAAACATGGAATCACAAAAATACAAATAATATTCGGGTATGAAAGCCAATAGGTGTCTCTGAATTTGATGGTTATCTCGGCATTATAAATTTTCCCGTGTCAGCCGATCCAAGAATGAGTATACTAGATTTGTGGAGATCTAGTTCTCATACCCTTTATCGCGCTACGATGGTTGCTCAGCGCTTTTATATTAAAAGCCGATATATCAGATTTAATAATGGGAAAACTCGTGCGCAACGGATACTTCCTGACAAAGCCGCTGCTATTTCAGATATATGGCTTATGTTGAATCGAAATCTTCGAGAGTGCCTTGTAGCTGGAGCAAACGTTACGATTGATGAACAACTGGCTCCACATCGAAGTGGTATACACGTTTCACACAGTACATTACTTTAAAACCGGCCAGATATGGAATTAAAGTATGGTGGATGTGCGACTCCATTGAAAGAACAAATCTAAGTGGAATGGCTGCAAACTCACAAAGAGAAAGTAACAAAGGAGAACGTGTTGTTAAAGATTTATGCTGTATTTTTTTTTGTTGAAGTGATCGAAATATTACGTGTGCCAATTTTTTCACCAGGTACAATTTAGCTTCTAGTTTGATGCGTGACCACAATTTATAAATTCTAGGGACAGTAAATAAAAGACAGTGATTTGTACCAGCGGAATTCCTAGTCGTAAAAGGCAAACCTCGACCTGACAAATCGTCTATTTTCGGATTTTCAAACAACATCACAGTGTTTTCGTATATTCCAAAAAAAAACAAAGTTGTGGTGGTTTTATCCACTATGCATTATGGTAAGGAGAAACAAGAATCGGCCAATAAACCAACAATGACCCTAGAGTATAACTGAACTAAGGGCGGCGTGGATAATATGGACAAAATGTTAATAATGATAAATGTTTTTATAACATTTTGGATGTGGCAGCTTTAGCAGCACATATAGTATATATAAAAAATAATCCGTTCTTTAAAAAAAAACTCCTGTCACCGGCGTAATTTTTGCAACAATTATGCTAGCAGTTGGTTATGTCTGAAATTAGTAAGCGTTCCAAGAACCCGTAAATAACGCGACATTTTGCCACCAAAAACGGTATCGAAAGTATTTCGGGCCTTACTGTAGAAATTGAAGCAAGAGATGCACAAAGCACATCTATCGCAAAAAAACGTGACTCAAGCGGTAGAATTATACACAAAGGAAACTGCCACCTCTGTTCTAAGAGAAGATTGACCCGGAAAAATTGTGCGAATTGCAAAAAACCAGTCTGCGCGCAGCGTACTTTGACTGTAGCAACTTGCTTTCTATGTATCATAAACACCGGGGATTAATTTTTATATAATTTTTTATTATATGCTAAGTTTTATAAATAAATAATGAACTAAATAATATGAAACTTTCTAATTTATTAATTTTTAATTTTCATTTAGTGTTAAGATTCAGCTACATACCCGGGTACGTTGGTTGTCAATTTAAGGGGTTATTCGAAATAAACTATACTAAAAACTAGTTATAATCGAGTTTTGGAAAAATATTTCTTAAAATTCCATTTATAACATATAATTGTTAAGCTATTGAAGGATTCATGTCGATAAGATACCTAAATCAATAAAATTTTGGTCATTAAAAATGAAAAACATACCCGGGTATGCGTTTTAAATTAGTAGAATTGTGCCACAACATTATCAGCAAATATCCTGTGGTGTCCTTAAAACGTGGCCAACTTTTTAAAATATTCTCAGTTGATTGACGTTCTAGTACATTTTTTCTTCTTAAATTAAAGGTATCTTGCCAGTATTCTTCTACTCTCGCCCAAGGTGTAATATTATGTTTTAACCATATGCATTTTTCTGTTGCGTTTTCTTCAATAGGCACATTAATTACTGTTGGATTGTTAAAAATTTTCTTTATCGGTAGGTTTTATTACAATATATATCCCCGCTTCCAATAATTCTGCAATAAATTGACATTTTTGTCATATAATTTACCACGATGGTTTTTCTTGTGAGACCTGGCTATGTAATATCTTCCCTGAAATTAAAAAATAAATAAATTAATTACGATTAGAGAATTAATATTTTTCAAAAGTTCAACTTTTACACAAATGCAGAAAGTTGATAAGTGTTTAATAGAGTTTCAATATAACCGCGCGAATAAAACTCGATAAACTTTAAATTCCTTTTATTCTATGTAAACCGAAGAAATATAAATTCATAAAGCAGGAATATGGAGAGTATTTGACATAAATAAACATTTTAAGTTTAAAAATTTCCCCCTTCAGTTATTGCATCAATATTTTCTTATTTCTTGCTGACGTTATTACACGCAACTACACTCGATAAATTCATGGGTTTATCAAGTGTAACTAAAAAATAAAAATGTGTATTTATGCAAAATGCACTACACATTAGCACTTTACGGATTTTTTTTTGCTGTTTACATAGAATAAAAGGGATTTCAAATTTATCGAGTTATAGTGCAATTCTCATGGAAAACACTTATAACATTTATGTTCCTAAATTTTGGCAAGTATTTGATTCCTTTATGTGAAATAATTTCTAAATTAAATGCTTTACAGATTGTGCATAATATGTATGTAAGTTAAAATAATTTAAAATTGTTTTAAAAAAAAGATTAATAATAGTCATTTGTCTATTACACTAAAAAATTCCGCAGAGGATAGATTACTTCCAAAAAATATGGAATTATTTTATTCTAATTCCGATTTTAAGTTCTGATCCGAACCCTAGATAATTTTAAAATGTACGAGTACTTACAATTTGTTCCGAAGGAATACGTTGACAATTTTATTTGCAAAATGTTCGATTTCTTGAATTTTCAAACCTCGATGAGGAACATTTAAAAATGACGTTACTATGCAGGATGCTAAATCATAATGTTGTATTAGTACTACCTTTTAATAGCTCTTCCAAGTTCTAAAAATAAATAATAAAAATTAGAAACATCATAATTGTAAAAGAATTGTACCAAACTCTTACATCGTCGCTTGGTCAAGTTGAATTTTTAGAACTACTGTTCGGAATAAAATCTGCGACACTTGAAGTACCCGACACTGTAGATTTTGTAAATTCTCCGTTCAACTCAATAGTATAACAATATAACACAGTTCAACAAATATCAATTAGGCATGTCATGAAATGCGGCTATTAATATCAATATTATGAGCTTACATTCAGTTCTCGCCATTCAAATAATTTCTCTCGGAATTTAATTTTGGATCCAAATTGTGATCGAGTAAAGGTTTCCTCTAAATCCTGTTTTATTAAGAATTGTAAATATTCCACGTTCAAACCGAACTCTGAAAATAAAAGTTCATATAATTGTAAACTATAATAATCACTATAATATAAACCGCGCAATATTGCGCATTAAATTTATTAACCCACATTGAAGTTGTTTACAAATTTCGAACGGCAATCCCCACGATAAAATTAACTTGCAAAATTCGCTGTCTTCTGGAACAAAATTCGGTAAAATTAGAAGGTGGCTTTGCTCCTCTAAATTTGTTTCAGAATTGATCTCGCTAGAGTGATAATGACATATCGAGTTCTGTAATCGTAAGATCAGAAATTTATTTTGAATTCCCGATCTTCTGCAACTTCTGGTTGTCTGAAGAGCTACCCCGGGATCGAAACCGATGGGATCAAACTGTTGACACACTAAAGGCTAGCAATGTCCTGTCAAACCATTCATTATTATTTTTAAAACACATAGATTTCAAAGGTTTCATCGAAGGTGATGTTTTTTAATAATATGTTTTATAACTTTCAATTATTGTGTACAACATTTTTAAGAATTTAGATTAATCAATTATAACTTATAATTGATTGTTCGAACAATTTCATTATAAAATCAAAAACCTTGTAGTAGATTAAACTATTTTTTTATAATGTTTCTTTTCATAAGGATTAATTATTAAAACATTAACAATTTTTCCTCTGGATGGTATAACAATTACTTAATTGACTGTACAACCTGCGATTTCTTCGCTGAATACTTTAGCAGTGTTTTTGTTAAGGATAGGTCAGACACTCATATATTATCTGACTCCAATAATTTAAAAAATGTTTTTTTTAGAACTTGACGTGATGAGGGCTTCTGCAACTCTGTGGCATCGAAAGTTCAAGTCGATGTGGTTTATACCAACTTCACTAAAGCGTTCGATAAACTTAATCACAGAATTTGCGAGGATTTTCAGTTGATTGCAATACTATTCCCTTAAATTGGCTTATATCTTATTTATTGGATCACAAAATATACGTCAAGATTGACAATACGATCTCAGAATGTTTTATTGCGATATATCGGGTGCCTCAAGGTAGTCACTTGGGTCCACTATTATTTTTATTGTTCATTAATAATATTGTTTCAAATTCGCATACTGTATTTTATTTGCCAACGACATCAAAAGATATACAAACATCTCTGTGAATTGGATCGTGATCAATTTCAGCGGGACCTGAATACACTTTGCGGTTGGTTTGCTGCTTGTAACACTACGCATGGTCTGGGGGATATCCAAGTAAAAAAAAATTTGAAAACAAAAAAAAATTAAAGTTACTTTACAAAAAAAAAAAATTATCCTCCAAATCATGTATCGTGTTAATCAGAAAATTGGATTCACGCAGGGACTCTTTGGCGGTTGTTGCCGGCTAAGCATCAGGGTTATGGGCGTGGGGATTTAAGAGTATTCGTGAATCAGGTTTAACCGCGTGAAAGGATGATTCTGAATACCTACCTACCTATTCGGACACTTACCTTGCCCTAATTCATCCTCAGTTTGACGATTAACGCCTCATTCTAAATAATGTAATCTTAAAAAAAAAAAAAATATATAACACTTAACGATCTGGTGTTGCAGCCTGTTGATCAGTTGATTGTTTTGATTATGATTTCCACGTGCGGTGTGGTGGTTTTTGCTTGCTTATTCAACTACAAAGTAATTTTTTTCTAATCCGTAATTATAATGTATGCATGCATATATCCAAAGAAGTATCTTTATATAAAAAAAAAAAAAATGTTTTGTTGTCTTATCCAAAACTTTCTGTTATCTAGATAATTATATTAGTTTTATTCTTATATTGTTGTTGTGTCTTCGAATTATGTTGTATCTTATGTACTTATATGTATGTAAAATTGGTACTCTTGTGTTTAAGATTTATTTATTCATCCAAAAACTATATGAATGATTATATTTATAGACAAAACACTTAAGATTTTTTCAAAAACTTTTTATTCACAATACCAAATATCAATTTCACTTTAAAAAAAAAACTTTTTTCACAAAACAATTCACTTTCAATCAATCATATTTTTATAATTTTTTTTTGTAGACACAGCAAATATAGAAATTCACTTTTTTTTGCATGCTGCTGTTTACATTTATATCCACTTTAACAATTTTATATTCAAAATAACAAAAAAAAAAAAATTAACAACAACACAACTTCACACAACGACGGTTTAAAACAAAATAATTATCCTCCTCTTTTTATTTTTTTAATCAATTTTTATTTAAGATAGTTTTATAAAAGAGAGAAAAAAATTAACAAAAACACAATTCACTTATATTTATTATCCTCAAAAAAAAAAAAAAATAATTTTTTAATAAATTTAATTTTATAGTAACACTTTATAAAAAACTTAATTAAACTTAACTTAAATTCTAAAACTAAAAAGAACCAGATCGGCTCTACACTTAAAATTTAACTTCCAGACTGACTAAATTATATCAAAAAAACACCTCGTGGTGTCGGTGCGATACACCAAGACCCGATGGTCTTGGTGCATCCGACCTGTTTCTTGATTTTTCTCCACTGACTAAACAACATAAAAAATGTTTACTTCAATTCAATTATTTTTTTTCTCTTAACGGAAAAAGAATATCCAATTTAATTATTAGACTTACGGAGTTTACAAAAAAAAAAAAAAAAAATATGAAATTACAAAAATTTATTATACCGGATTACATTATTTGCCTAATTGCAAAAAAAAAAGTGTGAGAATAATGAATTGAAATAAAAATTGTTGTGACAGCGTACACGTGCGCTGTTACATGCTAAGTGTCACGTAATCACATATTCCAAGTCTAAGTCTCCAGTAGTTTTTGAAAACTTTATAAATGACATTAGATTGAAGAGAGTTGTGGTTACTGATTGGGGCGTTATTATTAGCTCGGATTTAACGTTTAATTCTCACATCTGTGCGGTTGTTAATAAAGCTTTTTCGATGTTGCGGTTTATTAAACGAAATTCGAAGAATTTTCACGACACATTAACTTTTAAGTCACTGTACACTTCAATTGTTCGTAAACAACCGTTCAAAGAGTCTCGTTCAAACAGAATTGAAATTGTTCAAAAACAGTTTCTATCAGTTGTTTTTAGAAAATTACCTTCTTTTGAGCGTGACAATAATTTCAGACTATCACCATGGTAAAAAAGACTGTCATGGTGGTAAAATAGACTGTAATGACATTCTTTCACTTTTTAATATTAATGCTCCTCAAAGCAACTTACACCCCGGAGAACTTCTTCATATTCCGACTGTAAGTAAGAACTACAGCTTCCATGGTCCTATAGCGCATATTCAACGAGATCTCAACACCGTTGCGAGTTGTTTCGATTTTAATATTTCCAGAGAGGAATTTAAAAAACGAGTCGCTACCCTTTTGTTTTAAAGGTAGTTTTAAAATGTTTTGTGTTAATGGTTAGATCTGTTGATGTTGGTAGGAACTTTTAATTTTTCGTTGTATTTAATTTTTAACTTTATATTTAAAATATTATTTTTTGTAAATAATATGATGTAAGCCATTTTTGCACAGACATGCTGTTGGTTGGAAATAAATAAATAAGTAAATGGTATTAATTTAATTTGTCTGTCTGTAAATCAATTGATTTTTCCGGTTTTTTCATAGACAAACACACAATTTGTTGTTTGATTTACGATTTAAAAAAAAAGTATATATTTGCCAATAAAAAGCTAAAAAGAATACAATTAATGAAAAATTCACGGAAATGAAAATTTCCGATAATTTCATTGTTCATTTAGCATGTCCTTCAAAGGACCGACCAAATTCGCTCATTACATCCATTTCGTTTTATAGACTATTTACATTCACTGAAATTCTGCCTACCGTAACTTATAACATTTTTTTTATTGGTTTCTCGGGCTTATGGCAAATGATTTTTTAATTATAGTGTTTCTCTTTTTCTTTTTGTTTTACGATTTTTATAAGTTACATCTGATTCGTCAAAATTTCATTGAACGTAAATGGGCTATTTATTAATCAAACGAATGAGGAAAACAAACGTAAAAATTTCAAGCACAAAATGTTTAAGTCGTTATATGCCAAATATCGTTAAAACCAAATGTCGTTAGGGCACGCATATCTTCAATAGATGTCTCTAGGTAATGGAGTTGTTCTTAGATACAATTTAAATGGCATCGCTACGAGCGATATAGTGAATTGTTGTGTATTAAATTTTGTGTATCAAGTTGCTGCATTGAACCTCTACTGACTGGCAAATGGACGAATATAATGGTAAATAATCTACAAACCATTTTAACGATTAAATTAAAAAAATTATATCGTTAAAAATTTTACTTTTTATTATACTTATACAGGTCCAGTAAAAAGAGAGAAGGAAAAAATTCCTACACATTGCATTGCAACTTTGTATGTTCAATAAGGCACCGGAAACTTTTATAAAAACGCCTGCCATTCGTCGAAGGCTGTTTTCTTTCTGCTGAGGAATAAAGACGGTGCAAAAATATCAAAATCTTTTCGAATAAAATTTGATGTTGACAATATTTTCTTTAATTTGGTTTCTGTTTTAACAACTTTTGGTTGAATTATGGAAATTTTAATTTTCTGTATACCTACTAAAGGTAAAACAGGGAATCACCTCGAATGAAAAAATCGTTTTATAAGCAAAGACTGCTAAACATTTTACTTTCTTTTACTTAAGTAAAATAAAGTATGGTAATCATAAAAATTTTGGACTTTGAGATTTTTAGTAAATCTAATTCATATATCTAATTCGTGACGGAAAATTATTTAATTCGAATTTCTAATAAGTGATATAATTCTCAATCCTTCTGATTGAAATTGTGATTCTGAAAATATATTAACAGGCATATCTCTTTATTTCCTATAATAGAGTCTTATTACTTAAGAGAGCAGATTACAAAAGTATATTAAGATGGTAATCTAAATGTCTCAAAAATAGAGGCGAAAGCCTCTTTAAAGAGTAAGTTCGTACCGAAAAAGTAAATATTGAGCTAGTAACAGAACGCCAGTATCAGGATATATTCAACAATTGTGGCAATATTTCTTTCTTTGTCCAAAAGAAAGATCATTGTCACGAGTGGGCTATGCATGAAAATATGTCTATTGCTGAGAAAGAAAAATCCAAACCAATTTACGGGAAACACTTTCTAATGAAAAAAGAAGCCCGGGGATTAAAGGATATTGAAAAAGCAACCGCAATTTATAATAAAAATATTGTAACTGCAACCTTTGATTTCCAGAAAGTTTTGCAATGTCCGTTCGGCTAAACTAGTATTTTTTATTATAAAAGGAAACTGGCAATATATAACTTTACTGTATATGATGTCGGAAACAAAAAACGGCCACAGTTTCGTATGGGATGAGACAACTGCAAAATCGGGATCAGGACAACTGCAAAATCGGGATCGAGGTAGCGAGTTCTCTATATATGTTTATGATGGCAGAGATGGCAATAAATCCAAATATTAAAAAGTTTTGCTTCTGGTCTGATAATTGTCCAGGACAAAATAAGAATAAAATACTATTTTCATTTTATTCCTGAGGGCATCAGCAAAATTAAAAGTTGATATCTCGCATAAATATCTTGAGAAAGGTCACACCCAGAATGAGGGGGGGATTCTATCCATGCATTCATTGTGAAGCGACGTAAAAATCAAGAGTCATATGTTCCTGCACAGTATATTAGCTTGATTTAAAATGTTAAAAGTACAGGATCGCCTTATGCTGCATACGAAATGGTGCAAAAAGATTTAAAAAATACCAAAAATGAGAAAGTCTTTATATCAGAAATACATACGTGAAATTTTCATTTCAAGAAACACATCAAATAATATGGTAGATAACACAGACTTCAATAACGATTTTGATAATGTTATTATGTACGATAATGACGAAACGAAAAAAAGAGGTAGAAAAAGGAAGAAAGTAAATAATGATAATTATATCTGTACCTTACGCTTTTAAGATTCCCTTAGGTTCTGATAAAAAAAGGATTTAATGTACCTATGCAACAACAAGTTTATTCCATCATATTGCAAGGGATTTTATGAAAATCTGCCACACGAATAATGTCACCAGTTGATTTATTTCAGTTTTAATAATTTTCTATAATTAAAAGTAACAAACTCTAAATCATACTTATTATAGGATCGTTGATTACACAATAACATAATTTAATTTCGCAAAAAAGGCAATAAGTACACATTATTAAACCATTACATAAAGGAATAAAATATTAATAATATGATTATATTAGGTGTTACAAATTAAAATTCTTACTAGTTTCCAAACCATTAAATCGAATTTCCCAAAACTGCTCTTTTTGATTATTTTGGTTTGGACCGTGCGATATATTTTGGAAATCAAATTGATCAAGTTCATTTTTTATTGAACTTACGATATGCCAAAATTCGGAAATATTTTGATCTTTCAAATTTTTTAATTCTTCAAAATCTGCTAATGCTCGATATTCTTACCATTCATTCTTTTTCAGAAAATAAAAGTTGTAACAGTCTAAAAATACTGTTACTCTTCCCAGTAAAAACATGTTCTGGTGTAAATTGCGGAAGTAAATTCAACACTGCATTTTCAAAGTCAATTTAAACTCTGTGATAGTTGAATTATTATTTTAATGATAATACATTTCAACTTTTCCATAATTCATTATCAGATAAATGATTTTCGCTTAAATTTATATACTCGTACATATTTAATTAAAAAAATTCTACATATTTGATTAAATAAATATTTTAGTCTGAATATAAATATATGCATCCCAGACTGTTCAGATTGCACAGATGAATGACAGGAATAAGAAATATAATTTCATCCGAGGATTTTTCAGCATACTTGAAATGAAATTTAATATTTTCATTGCCATAGTTTGCTCAAAATTTGTTAATTCAAAATAATGCAATAAGCATTGCATAGCATCCTAAAATAAAATAAAAATGTAACACAACACAAGCTTATAGTATATCATCATAATTTTATCATTTAATGGTTACCTGACGTGATAACCAACGAGTTGATGCAAATCGGAGGATAACATGAAGTTATGTCCCAAAATATTCTTGAAACTTTGTGAATTCGTTTTTTCGAGCCGGACTGTGGCAAACATGATGATTAATTTATTTTATTAATTTATCAATACCTGCCGGTAATTCCCGTGCAGCTGCCATTGACATTAAATTAAATTTCAGTATAATTAGTTTTAATTTGCTTTACACTCCATGAGTTTTGCCCATCATTACCGAACAATTATCCGCGCAGTGAAACCATTCATATTTTCCAAATAATACCATGTTTTTCTAAAAAATGTATAATGCCGTCAAAAATTTATTGAGAAATAGAATTTGGAAGTGGCCCGAGACCTAAAAATCGATCCCTACAAGTTCCATCAAATATTCTAACAATCATTGCTAAATTTAACAATCAGTGCTCTCATCTATAATTAAAGAATAAAATTTCATTTCAAAATTCATAATTTTAACAATATTTTCTAAATTGCTCGGCCCAGTTATGTTTTTGATGATATTTTGACATTTAACGCGATTTATACAAATTTTCTTAAAACTTTTGGAGTCCAGCACACATGATTTTAATAATATATTTAAATGGCCCAATGTTTTAAATGGAAGATTTTTCGCTGCGTCTGCGAGTCTATTTTGTTCAATATTAGACTCTGTATAATTAGTTATTTTTAAGGCACTTGTCTTTCTAGGTGAGTCTTACCATATATAATTTTCCATTCTTCATGGAATTTATAATTATTATATCTTTTTCTTTTGCTATTGATTATATCCGAAGTTTGGACATCATAATCCAATTTATCGGATATTTGGTTTTCCGTTGGTCAGGCTGGGTTCGCTGACCTCGCATAACTAGAATACAAATAATAATATTCAATAAATATTGTATATTTTAACCTAAACTCTAACAAAAAAACATCATGGCCATTGCTTTTGATTTCGTCTGAAGTTCGGGCATCAGAATATCATCTGCCGTATATATGATTTTTCGTCGACGCTGATTTTAAATTTGTACTATAAATATAATTCAATGTTAACTATTTTCATTATATCCAATTATAAATATTCTAGTCTTGCACATGCAAAGCTTAAATCTAACAAAAAACTTCTATATCAAAAAAAAAAAAAACTTACAAGTTTTGTTGATCGGCAGCCATTGCTTGAATTTGGTCAACCTCCTCGCGATGTTTTCGTATGACCCAACTTTAATAATACAATAAAATACATATCATAACTTGTTAACCGGTATATGATAATATAATAATATTATAATTAATAAATCTTACTGATCCATTTTCGCGATCAATGTAATCAATGTAAATCGCGAAATGAATTTTTCTCGATCAATGTAACGCAATCAATCGAATTATAGCACTAGCACGGTAACAATATTTAAAATAACACGACACACGACAATCTTGACTGCTGAAATAATAAAGGACAAAAAACGAACTATTTCCGTTAAAATTAAAATTAAATGAAAAAGCTACTTTGATCAAAATTTTCGAACAAATAATAAAAAATGTACTAGATTTAGAAAAAAAAACAAAAATATTGCTACAATTTGCTCGAATGCGTTCGAATTGGTTCAAATTAGTACTTAAATTGATTAAATACAACTCTCGCCACTTACATTAAGTATCTGGCCAGAACGTACTGACATAGCGAATTATATTCACTACATAAAAAACCCATGGAAAAACCTCATTTGTGTGTGTGTATTATGCCCACACGAATATTTATTAAGAATTTAAATTGTCTCTTTGTAAAACAATTGATTTTTTCGGCTTTTTTATAGACCAATATATTAATTGTTCGTGGCAATCCTGATGAGTAAACCAACTTTTCAGTATGAAACCAAACTATCAACATAAAGAACTAATGGAGGGTTCAAATTTTTGAAGAGTGGTAAATTGGTATAACTCTTGACCCTTGGGCTAAAATTACGGGGAGGGGGAGGGGAGGGGGGAATGATATTTCAAATTTTTTTAGTCGATTTTGATTGCCATTAACAATTAATATATTTGTCTATAAAATAGCCGAAAAAATCAAATGCAAATGAAAAAAATTGGTCTATACTAAATTTGACGTACGTTCATAATGGATTTAACTAATCTAATATCCCGGGAATATAAAATTATAACTTTTTTCTCGAAATTTTGACAAACGATAAAAATAGGGACTTCGTTTAAAATGAATGGAAAACTGAATCGAGTCCGATTGCCATTTGTCAATACTGAACCGTGTTTTCAATTCCCATTCTTTGTGAATTTTTAAAGCGAATTACAAAATTGTTGTGCAATAATAAAATAAACGAGAACAATAATTAAGAATGTTGTAGAACAAATGGAACAAAAAGCAGTTTAAAAAATTGCCTTAATTTACGGATGTTCTAATTAGTTATTTTTTGGGACGTTGTCCTTTATAAAGATAAGTAATCAATAAGTTAAAAACCGCACAACATTTCGAAATGAATTAAAGTGCAGATTACTTCATGAACGCCATATAATGCAGACAGACGGACAGGCAAAATCAATAAAATTTACATATCAATGTTTATTAATTGTTTTAAAATATTAATAATTTTTTTTATTTTGTTTTAGTCTGTCATCTCTCCTATAGTACCTACATTTAATTATGTCACGACCCAGGGTGTTGTATTATCAAAAATATCAAACATTTCCGAATAAAATTTCGGGCCAGCTTCATGCAAGTCAGAATAAATTGTATTGTCCATAAATTTGCGAAATTTATTATCTACCAAACTGTTTTTTACCACCGATTAAGCAGTTCCATATATAACTATTAGATGGAATACCAAACTAGTTAAGATTAAATTAAAATGCTAATCATGAAATCAAATATAAAAAAAAAGAAGTTAGTTTCGTTTTTACTTGCCCTGCAATTTTCAATGCATCACATTCTACAGCAAAATAATGTTATTGTAGAAATTCAATCAGTTTGATTTAAAATTATGCAAATGTGCTACTCTTATTCAAATTCCAAATGAATGACTATGCAGATACAATAAAAATGTTGTCATTTGTCTTGTTTTGTTAAAAAAAAAAATGTGGGTTATTATTTAACACAATCGGTATGTTTCGTAATCAGTTCACGTTCATCACTAAACCAATAAATCAAATAGCAAGTCCGAATCAAAATAATCCAATAATCTTGAACGTTATATACGTATTCATATTAAACAATTGTATCTTGCGCCTATCTAACTAATATAAACTTATTTTACTTTTTTGTGTTGGTTCTAATCTTTGTTCTATGTTGTTGTTTTTTGTGTTGTGGTTTCTGAGTGCTCAAAAGGGTTTTACTACACCAACAACAAAAAAGTCTTATCCTAAACCCATCGCAAATCTATATAAATATTTTTTTTCCATTTTGAAACCATTTCTTAATTCAAGGGCATCTTAATATCGTTTTGAATACATCTCAACAATGAACATAAATTTTATATGTAATTTTATATACAGGCAGCATAACTTTTAGTTGGTTTTTATTTTTATTTTTTGATACTGTAAGGAGAGATATGAAAAATGGTTTTCTGGTTGTCTGGTAAGTGAGTGCAAAGTTATTTTGGTATTTGTTAATTCGCTACACGATGCGCGTAATCTGAGATCACTGAGTGATGTATTGTACGTTGTGAATATTGTGGAAATTTTTTATTTTTTTTTTTTGTTATTTTATGTGGCTATCTGTTAATAAATAGAATATAACACAAAAAAATATTGATTCATAGGTTGTCGAGTGAATTTATATAGATAGTGTTATACAGAAAGTGGGTTGATATGTGTGTTTATTATTATTTTATATGTAGATCCTGTTTATTATTATTATGTGAGTCATATTTACTTGCATTCCATTAGTTTTATGTCAAATAAATCAAATAAATATTTCTGTTGATATTTTCATAGATATGTATGTAGGTGAAAAAAAAAAATGTTTTTTTGTTGTTGTGGTTTTGCGAATATTTTCTTTAATATCATTATGTCATTATTGATTGATAAAAAAAAGAAAAAACATTTTCATTAAAATCGTGAAGCGTGGACTAAACAAAAAGCATCTGGTTTACGATTATTCGTGTGGTTGAATATTATGTAATGGATTTGTTTACTGAACGGTGTAAATTAGTTGGTGTTTTGATGACGTTGGTACACTTGAACTAGTTTTACTTATTTGAAAAGCAAATTTACAACCACTATCTGGTTTAAGTCCTCTGTAGTAAATTATACTTCTTAGTAAGACATTCCTCAGGCGTTTTCAAATTTTGAAGTCTATTAGAGTGACTCAACCTGGTCTTGTCAACCTTTGGCTTATATAACCACTTACCCACAACCACTTAAACACGAATTAATTAATTTGAGCAACACCAACATTGGCATAGCAAAACTTCCACAGCTAAGATACAACTATTTAATAATAAAAACACAAGATTCCGCTACTAAACACAATTATTCTAAGCTTGATTCGCAAAATCACTAACATTCACCTAATACTCTTTCACTAAATATTCGAACAACAGCATAGAGGTGTACCATAATTTCCCCTTAAAAATCATTTTGAGTAATACGAAAAACTTCGAATAACCCATAAGACAATATCAATTTATAAAAAGACCTTTCAAAAGTAATATTCTTCCTCTCACAGAAATTCAGTGAGAACTCAAAATGTCTTACATAATTGTGTTTTGTACCAATTTCGAAAAAATTGTCGAAACTCGTATAATGCTTACATACATTATGCAAGTCTCTAAAATTTTTTCGAAATTGGTATACAAAACACGATAATTTAAGACATGTTGAGCTCTTATTGAATCATGGGCCATAACCCAAAAACAACTCAAAAATTACAATTTCGAGTTATGTCACCATTGCAGAAAATGAGTGACATTTGGTTGCATAATTTTACACTCAATCGAGTGCCATTGCATAATTTAGGTGAATCTAAATGTCGCAATAGCATTATTGATGCACCAACTCTGAGATAAAGGATACGAGGTAGCAAGTATGGCTCGTTTTTTACAATGTTTGGAAATACGTTTAACTTTAAATCATCGACTAACGTTACCACGGAACATTGTTTGTTGAAAAACTAAGACAATCAAATCAGTTGGCCATTTTCCATCACCAAAGGCGCAAAACTTGATTTGAGAAAATATTCGCCGATGCATCTCTAAGTAAATGAATTTTCAAATTGGTCATTAGTCCCATTTTTTACATGTGGCCACAAGTGATTTCTTTAACAAGGCGCCCAATTTAAGGAGACTCTACCACTAATAATACCTTCATTATCCTTAATGTAATGTTCGATCAAGTACATCCAATGCATTTTTATGAGTCATAGTGCATTCGTCCCAAAGGATTATCTTGTATTTTTTTGCAATGGTCACGGTCAGAGTTGTTCGTTATGTTGCAAACAGGCGACTTAGTTTGTATAAGATAAAGGGTCGATACGCCTCCTGACGATGCTACTGCAGGAGCAATCTGATTTAATTTTCGAATCTCAATCAAAAGCAAACTGAAAAGAAAAGTTGTTTCCATTCCGCCGGGCGCACCGAGAACTAATATACCATCTGTATATCAAATTCACCCATATTCAACCTAGCGTAGGGGTTTCATATCAAAATGAGCAGATTTTCGTTGTATTTTCAAAGAGTTTCTCTCCCTGGATCTAACTGTCCACAAATAATTGGTTTACCCTTTAAAAGGTGTAAAAACATATTTTAACTCATTCATTTAAGCATTTAATAACCGTCAAAACCATTTCAAAAAATCAACATTTTGTAAATAAATTGTTTGGGGCACATATATTTCGGGGCCCCACTCCTCCGAAAATACTATGAAAACCTGATGGTAAATAAATGATGGTACCAATATCAAATTTTTTAAAATTAGAAGTTATATACGTTTTTCGCATGTACTCCTCGAAGTGTGGTAAGAAAAAAAATTAGAACCCTCTACATGCACCCACCTACGACCGACCCACAGAATCCGTGTAAACAATTAATTTAATTTAAACATTTATCTAAACCCAGTCACGTAAATTAAAAAAAAATAAAAAATTCATTTCGGTATGAAATCTCTATGCAAATCATGAGCCTGGTTGGATGAACGGATGGTAACTTATATCGGGCATACACTCAGACTTCCAGATTTTTATTTTTATTGGTATAACTGATGAGAAAATAATATAAACTTTCTTAGAGCCAGAATACCGACCTCCTGAACCCAGGTATAAAAATAATTTCGTTTCACCATTTATCTAAACTCCCACGACTTTTTTAAACAGAAATTTTAGAAAAACAAATTGCTTGGATGCCCCTAGACCCTTGAATCTGGTTTGATGAATGGTGTGGACATGTATAAAAAGCATACATACAGACATTCAGATTTTAATATTTATTAGTATTAATGAGAGTGTATTCGAACTAGTAGAAAAAGAAACGGAAGCGAAAGTTAATAGTTCTGAAAAATATTATCAAAAAATGAAATTGTATATTTCGTTTTGAAGGCTTATGGAAAGTTCTCAGAAAAGTCAGGCCCGAAGTTGGCCAGACAGGAAATCGGAACTATTCTTAGAGACGGAAAAACTACTTTTCCACAAATTCAAAATCTTGAAGCGGAAAAAAACACGAAGTCCCAAAATTCTACACAAAATTCTGTGACTCAAAATCTCGAAACTCAAAATCTTGAAACACAAAATACTTATTTCATTTATATTTTACAACTTCATTTATTTTATTGTATTTGTAGAGTAAAATCAAAGCAACCTAAATTATACAAAGCCATAGTCTAAAAAACGGTAGTCATTAAGTCAATATACATTACATAGATGGCAGTGATGGCCGGAAAAATTTGGTAAAATCGTACCAAAAATTACCACCTGGGGAAATTTCAAGCTCAAAAAATGTAGGAAAAGCAATACAAATTCATAAAATATTAAGAACCTGTGATAATTTTGTGATTAAATATTTTTTTTCGTATTTTTCTGTAAACATCTTAGACATCTGACGTACACTAGTAAAACTAAAGATAAATTTAGCAAGTAATATTTCAATTCGTCAGAGCCAACTTTGATATATTTTGCAAAATGAAAGTTCGAAAATTATATTTTAGAAATAATTTAATTTTAATATTTCTGCAAGTAATATTTATTAAGATATGTAGAAAACTTTTATCTGCACGTTTTACAATATTTTTGCTTTTATCTAAAACACACCATTTTTACTTTGGATCAAGTTATACCACTAAAAAAGCTTTTAAAATATACGTCACGATGATTATGGCTCTATACTATAGAAGGCTCTTGTAAAATATGTGAAGTCAACATGAAATAAAACTAGTGGAATTTAATGTTTAAGATTTGCATTAAATATATTGATATTTATTACGTAGGGTTGGGTATAATATCCCGAAAAACTTTATATCGGAATCACAATCTATAAATCGAAATCTCTAATTTCGAAATCAAAATTCCGAATTATTCCGAAACCCTAATAAATAATATGATTTTGTAAAATTGTTTGGGTTGGATATATATCTCGACTAACGTCATATCAAAATCAGAATCTCGAATTATATAATTTTGTAAATTTGCTTGCGGAACCGCAAATAATTTTACAAAATTATATGAATTATTCGGGATTCGAGGTTACAATTTTCAGTTGTTTATTTAATAATTTTTAATTATTACGATTATTAAGGGTTGGTAACATATTCCCGAATAAACTAATACAGAAACTTGAAATCCCGAAACAAAAATCCAGAAACAAAAATCCAGAAAACTGAAATCCAGAAACACAATTATCAAAGTGCGACCCAAGTTAAAGCTAAAATTTATAAAATGTCTTTAAAATATGAGTTTTTCCATAAAGTTCTTAATATTTATGCTAATGGAAATTACTTCATCAACCTTTCAGACACAGATCAAAGGAATTGTATCGCTCATACCGCTTCTACTGATAGTTCTACCACAAATGTTTCAAATTATTTTGTAGTTGTCTCAATTCGTTGGGTTAGTATGGTATCGACGAAGGTAAAATCCCGAAAATAAATCCAGAAAAAAAATCCAGAAACAAAATATTCAGAAAAACAAACACCCAGTAAACGATAATCCAGAAACACAATTATCAAATTGCAGCCGTTGTTAAAATTAAAATTTATAAAATTTGATTTTTTCTGTAAAATTTTTAATATTTATTTATGATGATGGAAATCGTCAACCTTTCAGAAACAGATCAAAGTAAGTGCATCGCTCATATCGCTTCTACTGATAATTCTACCACAAATGTTTCAATTTATTTTATGGTTGGCTTAATTCGTTGGGTTAGTATGGTATCGATGAACGTATTGGAGCGCATTGCGGATTTAATGCATTAAATTCCCAATTCGCTCTAATACGTTCGTCTATACCGTACTAACCCAACGAATTAAGCCAGCCACAAAATAACTTGAAACATTTGTGGTAGAACTATCAGTGCCAACCTTGCAGACACAGATCAAAGGAATTGTATCGCTCCTATCGCTTTTACTGTACCACAAATGTTTCAAGTGACGATAAAAAATTTTTTTTCTGCATTTTTATTTTTCAATTATTTTGGATTTTAAAGATTCTGGATTTTTTTTTTCAGGCAAATGTAGTGGTCCCTAAAATATTAAAACAAATAATGTTCTAAATTTGTATATTTCTATTTGAAAAAATATGCTGATATCGTTACAGCGCTTTCGTTGCTTACAAAGACACGCTGTTAATGTTGATTGACAAAATCCACCTCAAAAAATTTTGATTTCAATATTTTTCAAGATTTCGTATTTCAGTATTTCCCTTTTCGGCATTTATTGTTCAGTCGTACGTCTTTCGTTATTTAGATTTCGGCTTATTATTTTCGGATTTCGTTTCTCTTTTGGTTATCTTTTTCAGAATCTTAAGCTTCGGGCTAACAACACCAAGATGGTTACAGACTGGATTACCCTTGATATCTCGATATCGCTGTATACCTTAAAAGCTGAAGGTTGTCGCCCCCCAACCCCCGCTTTGATGATCTATAAATATTACAATACTAAGAGAAATTAGAACGTTTCTCAAAAATTTGTTATCAATTTGAAGTGATCTTATTCTTTCTTGCAGAAATTAGATGCACATTTTGAGTGATATGCTTTGGAACAAACTGAACAAAAAATATCAATTTTTTGTTTTGGATAATTCATTTCATATACAAAAAACAGCCACGAGATTTCGATTAAGTTTTCAGTAAGCTCTGGATCTAACTCTTTCAAAAGGTTGAGCACGTGATACTCCGGCGCTTCATTTGGGCAAGGTCGTTTTCGTTAGTATTATCTAAATTGGTAAAAG
Source organism: Tipula vernalis (assembly GCA_958295665.1). Classification (NCBI taxonomy): domain Eukaryota; kingdom Metazoa; phylum Arthropoda; class Insecta; order Diptera; family Tipulidae; genus Tipula; species Tipula vernalis. Next base: position 196,860,216 of record OY282560.1, read on the forward strand.
TTAAAATTACGTGTACTTGTAACCCAATAATTGCCCTCCTTTTAACAAACAATTTTTGGATTGCACAGTAAGAATTCGTATCTTTTTTTTTTTAATTTTTTTCCAGTTTTTCCTTTTTTTCTATTTAAAGTTTCTCTCTTTTTCTAGTTTTGGTTTCTATGGCCTTTTGGAACAAGGTCGATGATACGATACATGCAAGTGTTATTTTTAGTATTCCTAATTCGTTTTTCTGGCGGGGGGACATAATCACTTTCAAAACGCCCTCTCTTTCATTACTATCACGGCTTCCATTTTCGTTTTCATTAAAAACCATTGGAATGTCAGATGTATCAAATATTTTGGCATCAGCTGTAGTCTGCAATAAATATTTATTTTTATAAATATGTACCCATGAGCACGATAATTTTTTCTGTTTAGAATTAATTATTCCATTTCCTCTGTATTGGAAATCGTAGCTTCCTGCCCCATTTGAAGATTATAAAATATATTGCTACATTAGTTTCCATTTTTTTCTTCTGATTTGGTTCACTTAGATTATTATCCTAAATTTAAAGAAATTGAACAAAATAGTTTTATAATACCTAAGTTATTGTTACATAAATATCTACAGCAGCTATTCCGCTTTAATATCTTTAACTATGACTCATTTTGTAAGGTTCAATCATTTTAGAAAATAACGAGGGGCTTATTTTGTTTGTGTTTGATTGACTTGTCATAATATTTTCATAAATATTTTGATTAGGAGTTGGTTGCGATTTTCCAAGGGATCTAGGACTGTCTACTCCACTGGGATTGAAGGGAAATAGACCGCATCAGCAAAAACCGTTAATTATTATTTCACGTTTTATGTGTTTATCGACTACATTTTTCGACATTGGTGCAAATTGTTGTTGTTCCTCAAACTTTTCAATTTTTCACAAAATTCGAATTTTTCCGCTCAACTCAAATAACTGGCCGAAAGATGGCAACATTCGCTGATTGCAGAATTCGCGTTGGATAAACAACTTTCTGTTATATCATCTAAAAACTTCAGAGGTCATTCATCCCGAATCAGTCGTTCGTTACTCAGTGATACTTTATTCTCTCAGTGATACTTTTATTCTACGGTTACACTTTTCATATCTCGACTTTTGTCGGTTACTTACACATTGTTTCTCCTTTAGGCATACCAGCACTATTCCACCCTTTGAAAATAACTGAAAACCGGATTTATCACCATTAAATTTTCGAGCTGGATAAATTAAATTTTGTTAATTAAAATATATTATAATCTGAAGAAACCATCGTCTAAGATCTTTTTTTGAAACGCAGGCCCTTGACTTCAGCTAGTAACTGTTTCTGCTGTTCTGATTGATATTTCTGAAGGCCTCGATATTTGTCGATGAACGTATTTTCTCATGGACAAGTATCCAAAAACTAATTTACAACTTCTCGCACTTCTTGCTTTCTACTCGGTAAAACTTTCTATGTTGGTTTCTTCTGTTGGTAATAGTACTGGCATCGAACCTTTAGTAATTTTACTAGAGCGATGGTGGACGCGATTTTGTAAATTCCCTCGAGGAGTTCGAATACCGTGAAGTGCCAACTCAATATCATTTACGGTATACTTTCGTTTTGAAGCCACTTTTATTACAGATGAGATTCTAGTCTATATCGAACTTCAAAACCAAGTTAAATTCTCGGTTGGATAACTGGGACGACCAAATATTTTTAATAATGAGCCCCATCATTTTAGGTTGGGCTGACAAAGGATGAACACAAATTTTTTTTCGAAATTTTTGTTTTCCATTTATATTGTCAATATTTAGCCGCCCTCCTGGAGTTGACCCCTAGATTTATTTTTTTTTTTAGTTTGCGGTAGCGTTTAATATTTGCGCAATTTGTTCTTTAACATATATGTATAAGAAATCCTAATGGTGTAGCAAATTATTTATCCGAACCCCACTTGCTTAACTTAAGTTGGATTAAGAAATAAAACCAAAGTTTTTTATTTAATTTATATATTTCGAAAGTAATTTAATTCACATATCTTAATAACACAATTGATCGGAATCATTGTTCAGCACTAGTGTAGTACTGTCCCTTGTTCTCAAACGAAGGTACATTTTTTGTGGCTTCTAACCTTGCCCGAATGTGTCCCTCGACTCCTCGCCAAATACTTTGGAAGATGCTTCCATTACCAATTTAACGCATCTTTCAACCGCTTGTGTGTGACAAGGAAAATTGTCTATAAATAAAACGGGAATATTCTTCTCGCTCAACATTAGCTGTAAATCTTCATCCTTTTTACTCATGGAAAGTGGCTGCTCAGTTACAGGAAATTCTTGGCAATTAATCATTTCCATATAACTTGGTGTTTGGAAATTTATTTTAGGCACTTTAAAGATAATGACTCCATGTTTGACTATTCTTCTAATGCCCAGCTACCTAATGTTACAATTTTGAGGATCTGTAATCATTGCAAGTAACAAATTTTCCGGGTGTGCGGCACCATGTTGGCACATTGGATTTTGTTTGATTTGAAACCACATGGGTGCATACACTTTTACTAAAGCCCGCAAGAGTTTGAAAAGAATATGATTGTTCAGTAGTCGCTACATATAATCTCAACAGCCGGTTGGTAGTTGTTAGCCATCTAGCTTGAGATAACTTCCCTGGACTACTGCTTGCTATGCTTAAGCAACAATAACCTTCACTCACAGCGCGACATATCTTATAAAGATACTGCTGATCGGAACTCAAATCTTTTATGTTGATATCCGGTAATATACTTTGAATAGGTTGAAATTTTATCACCGGTTTCTTCTCACATTCACTCAGATGCACTCCTATAAGTCCAGAAAAAAAGAATATGGACCTTTTGTGTGACCATCCAATTTTCGCACTAAATGCCGAAGTGGCAGTTTGTTTGCATGAAGGAGATATATACTTCATTGAAGAGGCTTACCGACATGAGTTTCTATTAAACGTAATACGCCTCCTTTCCACCCAGTGTTGACATTTGTGCCATCACACCCGAGAACAGTTAAGTTTGCAAAATCTATTTTATATTTTTACAAGTAACATACGATCTCACGCATTATGGCCGCCAATTTAACTATAGCTTGAACTACCACATATCCAAAATACTTGATTTCCCGCTCTCGACGTCCCTCCAGCTGAATTAAAATCTGATCTCTGCGACCATCAAAATAAAGACCTTTGATTGAACGAGCTGCTATATCTATTTAGTAAGTTTATAAAATATATATTGTTTTAAAGTTGTATCCTTATTTAAAAGAAATATTCAATATACCTGAGTTCGTTTGCCTATATTTGTTTTCTGTTTTCTTTTTCTCGTCGGATTTTATTTTTGTCCACAACATATTTTGGATCAAGTACCGAAACCAACTTGAAATCTTCAAGAACAGCTGTTGTAATCTTGGCAACCGTTCTATTTGAAGCGCCTGTAAGATCAGCAGCTTTTGCAGTTTTCAGCAAGGACATTCTCATTTGGGTAGAAGATTGTGTTTTCTCGTTCAATTTTCTTTTCTTCAAAGTATGTACCTGTTTGAAATCTTTGTCCGTATCATTTCCACTATCATCATCTTCACTTGATAAAGACTTTTCAGATGAATCGAATACTGAAACTTCCTGGATTCCGCTTGTACCTGCAATATCAGACTGTTCTGATTCTCTTACAAACACAGATCTTTCGAGTTCTTTTAATTTCAGGGTCATTCGTTTTCGCAATATTTCTGTCTCAACCTTATCCACATTTCCGATAGCCATCTTTCTTTCGCTTCTTTGATCTATCAAAAATGGTATTTCGTCGGTGGGAACTTTGCTCGTTTTCACGCAACTGCAAACAGACATATCAGATTGATTGCGTTTGCAGGCACCGGCACATATATCAAAAAGGTGTTCGGCGTCAGTCTCAAATATTTTCAATTTTTCTTGTAGAAAAACGGTATTTCTACTTTTCAAAGGTTAATTAATATTTTGCCCCTTATTGTGGTAGGCTGTAATCATATCCACTACACGCTTGTGCGTCACTGTAGAAAGTGAGGCAATCTGCCAAATTTGAAGAATTTTCTGTGCTAGTATTATCGGAATTTCCGCAATATAAGGTTCCTTGCTATCATCGCCTTTCAATTCTAAATAAATACTCTGATAGCATCTCATCATGTCTTTATACGTTGGGAGCATAACAAGTGTTACAGAATCAAGATCTTTTGCCATTCCAAAAACATAACATCTTCTGCTGGCCCGAGTAAAATGATTCGACACATCTGAGCTCGAATACAACTATAACTCTACTAAATTACTAATATGCATGCGCAGAGCATGCGCAATAATGCATCATCCGCGATATTGGCATGCGCAGTAGATAATTAACCAAAAATCGGTGATTTACCACGTTATGTACAAACAAAATTTTTTGTGTGCTGAGTGGGCGGCCAAAAATTAAAAAAAAAAATTATGTGTATAATGAGAAATACCTACCACAGTTTTTGCGCACTACCGCCAATCAAAATAAAAAAAAATAAAAAAAATCGGCCTATCCAACCCACCAGGCTCCTATTCGGAAATATCAGATTTTAAATAACAACAATGAGCCTCTATTTAATAATTATTATTCAATTGAACTACAATACTATAAATTAATCAAATTAACTTAACATTAAGATTAAATTAAAGGGCCCTGGGCCGTATTCTTGAAATTCGATCAAATTCACCAGTGACTTTCTAGTGAAATACGTCATTTCAGTCGAGAATTAAAATTGTTTTATACCAAAGTCACAGAGGACTTTCTTGGGTGAATTTCAAGAAAAAGGGCCCTGTGGCGGTTCAATCATTCTCTTAATCATAAATGGAAGAGATTTCGTTTCTCATCTCACAACCAACAATTAAATCCAACACCCGCACAAATCCTACTGAAATATTCTTCAGTTAGATATCCCTGCTTGACTTTATATTTGGATACGTCAATGTCGTCCGTTAGTCAGTAGGTATATAAAAGCAAATTAAAAATTTTCTCGAATAATTCAACAGAAATATCTCAAATAATCTTGAAAATGTAAAATAATGTCCTAAACTATGTTCACATATAACAACACTCAAATCCGAAAATCCGGATTATTCCAAATATATTAAAATCTCGGAATTCGCGAATTTCAGCCCACTCATTGTTAGTTTCAATGCTTAATTTAATCAAAACTAAAATCGAATAATTTCGAAAAATTTGGAATAATATCTATACATAACAATTAAACCCAAAAAAATCCCGAATAAGCTTCGATACCTTGGGGAATCTATATTGCTATTTTGACTAGTGTAAGAGAAGAGAATTCGAAATACGAAACTCGGTAAATCGGATAATATTGGATCGTTTAATTGAATAGTGTAGATTAATCGCTTAACCTTAACCGAATTTTAATTTGCTCACTGTAATGTCTTCTTTTTTGTTATGTGTTAGGTCTATTTTTTCTAACAACAAAAATATTAACACTTTATAATAAAAGGGACGATTTAATAACAAAATATAATTAGAATTTATTTTTTCGGTTAATAACATTATTAATCCAAGACAATATAAAAAATATCATAAATCCGCTATAATTCAAACTTGAAGTTATGATTGTTAATTTTTAATCTTTTTGGTTTCTATGGTTTGACGAATTTAAAAAAAAAAAATTAATAACTTAAGCAAATACCGTCTTTGACTTGCCCCATGTTATTTATGTATAAAACAAATCATGACCGCGAAGAAACACATATACCGATTTTTTTCAAATTTGGCAAGTATATTTATAGCTAAAACCTTATACAGTTTAGTAATAATCAGAGCATCAAAAAATTGAATTAAACAAAATTCCGAACCCAACAAAAGACAAAATAATATTATTTATGTTTAAAAATTGTGAATTATTATTAACTTTTTTCTTTCATTCAGTGTAATCCAATTTATGTGGTGGCGCGCGAAAAATCGGTTGAAGAGATTTAATAAAAGATAATCTTGCAAAAAAAAAAAAAAAACTCGTATAAAAATAGAAATTCATAAGAAATGTAATATGTACACAAATATTTTTTATCTTTTCTTAGCATAATTTTTTTTTTTTTTATTGTATTATAGCGCTACATAATTCTTAAAATGCATAAATCCTTGACGGAAATATACAATAACATAATTTAACGATTTTTTTTTTATATTCTCTAGGGTTACCGTGAATTTATCATGTTTTACAATTTTGGCTTTTGAAAGGTGTGCGAAATTTATTATTTTATGTATTTCTTTTATTTTTTCCGCGATCGTTCCGATTTCTGTCAGATCTTTTATTTATATTGATTAATTTAATGGTGGCTTAAATAGATAATAATTTAGTGTTGTGCTGTTTTGTTTACTATTTTTTTTTTATGATTATGTTTCGATAAAAAACAATAAAATGTATTATATGTACAGTACATAAACAATTTTATATTTTTTTTTTTAGAATTTTATAACTCATGATTTTATTTTACATCATAAAATTGGGGAACAGGATTTATGCGCTTGTTTCAATTTTTAACATCAACTGGGTCGGAAGGGAAACATTTATAATTTGATTTTTGAAAGAACCTAGTAACTCTTGTATGTATACCGTACAGTCTTAAAATTTATGTTTTAAAATAAGAAAATGTTAATTTTTGTTTTATTTCCTTCCAACTTTTATTAGCTATTTGTTTATGTTAGATTAACTCCAGTGGGAGATGATATATGAAGTACTTGATTAACTATTTTTGCAGGCTAAAATTCATTTATCAAATTCTCAAGAGATTTGTGAATAGCTCAAATATAATTCCAAAAATTTGCACAATATTTAATTTTCCCTTTGGGGCTTATATGGAATGTTGATAACATTTCCTTTCGGTTTTGAAACCTTGTTTGTTGTTTTAATTGAGTGGGTGTTGCAAACTGTATTTGATAAACTACAGAAAAGTCTATATAGTTTTTAAAACCAAGCAAAACGTAACATTTTCGTGTAAGTTACACTTTAAAAATCAGAACCATGGCTCGTTAGTATATTTATGAAAACCACCTAGCAAATGTTTGGTATACAATTAACCAGGGATTCGGAGCGGTAGCAGCAAGGATTCCGCTTCGCTCTCCGCTTCATTCAATATTATATCCGCTCCAATATGATCCAACTAACTCCGATATGCTCGGCTCCGACACATTAAATAAATTAAACTTTAAAAACAACAATTTCTAGCTCTACGACAGTAAATGAAAAATAAAAAATTAATTTAAAAAATATCTAGCAATAAGAATCGATTTTGATAGTTCAAACTTTCTAGTTCCTACTACCACAAACAAAAAATATTGTAAGAGAATTTATCTGTATTAGTATGATTCGCTAGTACATAATGCACAGCATATTCTGTATAGTATATATAGAATGTAATTTGTGGTATAATCAGTCCAGTCGCCGCGGCCTGATGAGAAGATTGATTTTTTTATAATCATAAGCTCATCAGTTCGAAACTGGATTGAATTCTCTTACAATCTTCGGAACATATTAAAACTCATATAATTAAATAAATAGAATTCTGCCTATTAGTCGGTTTCGTTGAATTACTGTTCGTAAATACTAATATACTTCTCGTGTTAATAAAAACACAATTAAAATGGTCTAATCACCGGTAGCATATTAGAAATTACATGAATTAATTAACATTCAACAAAAAAATTAATAAAAGTAAAAATAGAATTACGTAAACTAGCTACCTAAATCAAAATGGTGTAATAAAAAAAATAAAATTAAAATTATAAAGCTTTCATATAAAATTACTATACCTTGTAAAAAAAACTATAAAAAATGTACATCTACTGTCGTTATTCAAAACTATAGTTTAATTTTACAAGCAGAATATCTTGTAATTTTTTGTCTAATAAGCAACAGCGTAAATGCGAAAGCATATATTTTAGAACTGAGTAATTCCACTCGACGCCTACTTAAGTCGCTGGTATGGCCAGGACGATTTGGGACAATTCCTAAAATGGTACTACCACAATATCACTTTTTTTACTTCCCAATATTTTAAAATTTCCACATTTGCTCCAATCTCGATTCAGGTAAGTAATTTTTTATTATTTCTTGAACTTAATGTTTAAATTAAATCAGATTATTGCTCGCGTTTTTTCTTCTGCTGATTGTAAATAAATTTTTAAATCATTCAGCTAAGTGTTCGAACTAGAATTAGAACAATTTGAAGATTCAGCGATTTCTTGATTTAGGATAATCGACTGTCCAGTAACCGTTATCGAGCTATGATTAATGTAATCATGTTCAGATAATAACAATTTGAATCTTTCATCTAGTTATGTATATACATATATCTGCATTAACTGCTTCGTTATTTAGAAAAGCTTTCTCTCTTTTCTTTAGAGTTTTATTAAGTTTTTTGGCAATATAGGCTGCATTTTTGTTATGTTCAGCTTTGTTTCGAGCCACAATTCAAAAAAATCTCCAATTATTAATTGCTCCTGCTGCACTGCAATTGCTTTTGTGGCAACTAATATTGGGGATTTGATTTTTTACTCGGGCACTGCTAATCATTCTGGAAAAAGAAATTCATTCATCTCAACAAAATTCAAATAGATAGAAATTCAATAGCTTAAAAATTCCAACAGACAATCAACTTCTTAAAACTGCTTGGGTTGATTTCCGTTTTATTTTAACACTGATCTATTAATTAAATCAGACATTTCACTAGAAAAGCTTACAACATTGGAAGCTTTTTTAAACTATGTCATAACTTGTTTCTTTCTTACGTTTTATTAGTCAAAATTAACAAAATATTGCAACGCCTTGTTTGATATTTCTTGCGTATTTTTGCAGGGATAAATCCAAATAATACCCATTGTTAAACTTTCATCATAATCTGATATGATTAATGGCTACAAGCATAATTTTAATATTTAATTTGGCTACACGAAAAGAATTAAAATGAAATTTAGCTTCTTGTTCTTTTTCTTCATATGTTAACCATTATTCGTAATCAACATGCTAAATACAGGAGAAATATACCATACGCTTCTAGACAGGAAAAAATCTGTTATGTAAAAAGTTTTAAACGCAGCAATAAAATTGGGCATAAACACATCATAGAATTTCTCAAATCAACATATGTTATTGACATAAATGATGGCAAAGCAAGTTCCCTCATAATATTGGACAAATTGGATTACGATAAAAGGATCAAGGAAATAATGGCCAAAGCTCCAAGCGAAGAACTTTCAAATATGTTAATACCATATTTGTATGCTTCACCTAAATTACTTAAACAAGGTTAATTTATGTTTGTTTCAAATATTGCAACAACAGTTTGTTTAATTTAAATAATTCTAAAAGCTGAACTGCTTCCTTTAAATTCCAACTACTTTCTTTAAACTCCATTCCACAAGTTTTGTTTACATTTTGAAGTTTAATCGGTTTGACATTCGTTTTCCTGTTTTCCTTTTTCGTTTCATGAATTGCAAATCTCACAGCTTAGTACACATAAAAAATTCTGTTTATTTTTATAATTTAAATTGTTTTCTCTCTCAAGGTAGATACATATCTCATTAAAGAATTTTGTTGTTGTTTGGTTTATATAATTGCATCTCTATAAATAATAATTTAATGTCACCCAAAATCTAGAAATATGAGTTGTAACGAAACTGGATGATGAAAACCAAGTCATCGAAAACGTCTGTTTTTTATGTTTTTAAATATTAATAAAGTAAAATTTTATTTAAACGTTTTTTGAAAACAACAATTTTTGTGTTTTCATTTATTTTGTTATTTTTATGGTTTTAAAAAATTACCTTTAATTTGGAAAACAATAATTTTGTTGAATGTTACATATAAAATGTTCTATGCCGCTCGCCATCTTTAAAGTATGTTTGCACTGTTATAAAAAGATGAACAATTTAAAGCTTGGTCGACGTACCAGCCGCTAGGGTTTAGATCATAATGAACAGAACAACAACGCCCAAGAGATTTATACTTTATAGTAAGTATAATGTATATTTTACATTTTACATTTTACATTTTACATTATACATTTTACATTTTACATTTTACATTTTACATTTTACATTTTACATTTTACATTTTACATTTTACATTTTACATTTTACATTTTACATTTTACATTTTACATTTTACATTTTACATTTTACATTTTACATTTTACATTTTACATTTTACATTTTACATTTTACATTTTACATTTTACATTTTACATTTTACATTTTACATTTTACATTTTACATTTTACATTTTACATTTTACATTTTACATTTTACATTTTACATTTTACATTTTACATTTTACATTTTACATTTTACATTTTACATTTTACATTTTACATTTTACATTTTACATTTTACATTTTACATTTTACATTTTACATTTTACATTTTACATTTTACATTTTACATTTTACATTTTACATTTTACATTTTACATTTTACATTTTACATTTTACATTTTACATTTTACATTTTACATTTTACATTTTACATTTTACATTTTACATTTTACATTTTACATTTTACATTTTACATTTTACATTTAAATTTTACATTTTACATTTTACATTTTACATTTTACATTTTACATTTTACATTTTACATTTTACATTTTACATTTTACATTTTACATTTTACATTTTACATTTTACATTTTACATTTTTCATTTTACATTTTACATTTTACATTTTACATTTTACATTTTACATTTTACATTTTACATTTTACATTTTACATTTTACATTTTACATTTTACATTTTACATTTTACATTTTACATTTTACATTTTACATTTTACATTTTACATTTTACATTTTACATTTTACATTTTACATTTTACATTTTACATTTTACATTTTACATTTTACATTTTACATTTTACATTTTACATTTTACATTTTACATTTTACATTTTACATTTTACATTTTACATTTTACATTTTACATTTTACATTTTACATTTTACATTTTACATTTTACATTTTACATTTTACATTTTACATTTTACATTTTACATTTTACATTTTACATTTTACATTTTACATTTTACATTTTACATTTTACATTTTACATTTTCTATTTTACATTTTACATTTTACATTTTACATTTTACATTTTACATTTTACATTTTACATTTTACATTTTACATTTTACATTTTACATTTTACATTTTACATTTTACATTTTACATTTTACATTTTACATTTTACATTTTACATTTTACATTTTACATTTTACATTTTACATTTTACATTTTACATTTTACATTTTACATTTTACATTTTACATTTTACATTTTACATTTTACATTTTACATTTTACATTTTACATTTTACATTTTACATTTTACATTTTACATTTTACATTTTACATTTTACATTTTACATTTTACATTTTACATTTTACATTTTACATTTTACATTTTACATTTTACGAATCGCAATACTTCGCATATTCGCATATTATATGCTAATCGCTAAAACATACTACGAATTAAGTTTTAAATTAAACCCTTTAAAAAAAATTATTAAATTTGAAAACGCACGCAGAATTAACGAGGGAGAAATGTTACTGAATTAAGATTGTAAGGTCAGTCACAAGCATAACTTTGTACATTAGGGCAACTAACAAATTAGTAAACCAATTTAAAGTGTGATCTTTCCAACTCAAATTGTTACTTCCTAAACGACATAACGTTGTTTTAGATCTTTAATATGAGAGATGTAAATCCCGTAGTCTTTGCTATTGTAATAACTATGAGAATGGTTGAGTATTTTGTTATTTTGTTAATAAATTTTTAAAATTAAAATAAATTCTAATTTATGAATTTCCGGTTAAAACAAACCAACCTCTCTCAACACAACAAAGAGCATAAAATAAATTAAATTTTAATTAATTGCAAAATACTAAAGCCAGTCGAAAAAAATCGATTTAAATTACTTTTTTAGTGAATCTGTTTGAAATATAATAACAAATAAAACCGTAAAATCAAAAAGCATAAATATTAATATTGATTAATGTAGTTATTAATGGAAAAAAATTTAAAACAATATATTGATGCGCGGGTTGTATTTAGATTACGCGTCCAAAATATATTTTTTTTTATTAAGTGCGATAAAAATGTTTCGGATTAAGGTTGGTGTGCTACAGATACTTGCATGAAGTTGTTTTGATCTATATACCAAATCTAAAACACACAACCTAGATGTATTCGAGTACATCAAAATAATTAATGTTATACCGAAACAAGTTGTATGATTTCAAGATGTTTTAATTGAATTTTGTATTTTTGTTATTCTGGTTGTGATGAGAGATGATTTCGTGTATACATCTATTTTGTATATTTTAGGAAGGGTTTCGCTTTTCCGTCAACATATTTATCAATAAAGCCATATGTATTTACATACTTTTCTGATGTTTCCAAGGTGAACTGAAGAAAAATAACATAAGTTATGCTTTTGTATAAATGTTTGTACACTTATACAAATAGATATAATTGTATTGAAATACATATATCACGAAATATTTGGTGGGTTATAAGTGGAGTTTTGGTGTGTTTACATAAAAAGAAGAAATAATAAGAAATACAATTAATTTAATTTAATTTAATTTGCTTAATAGATTTTTGGATCACATTACGCGCCTTTTATGTTGTTTATTTGCATGGGAAAATTTAGAATGTGAAACCAACAAAGTAAGTCTATTTTTGGATAATGATCCGTTTCAAAAAACATATTGCCGATTTGGTTTTATTTAAATATAAGCGCCATCATAATTTTTGTCACTTTAAGTGGGCATAGCGCTTAAGTAATCATGTGTAATTGAATATTTAATTTATTTAACTAAATTATATTATAAATAATTATTTTTTGCAATATTTAGGGGAATTGCTGGCACACTCTATGCAAATGAGGAATAAACGACTAGGTCGTTATAGAGTTATTGTCGAAGAAATAGTGTAAAAGGTACGATTTTGGTCTACAAATTTAAATTATTTATTCAAATTCTCTATCATTTGCTTTAAGATGAGCTTAACAAACTCAGTCAAAATGATGTACCTGGTTCGCAACTTTAATCTGCAAAATAAAATAATCTTGTTTAAGCTAAAAACTGTCACATTTATATTTGCTATCAACTGGCAGGCATCATACAAATTACATTATATTAATGAAACTAATTTCTAATTTTCTGAGACAACATTTCTCGAAAAGCCAATTCACATTTTTCTATATGTATTTATGACATCTACCTAAGTAAGAATGAACTAAAAAATACACGATTCCTAAACAATTTTTAAATAAAACAACAAAATTTCTCGAGAATTTTGCCATATCAAAAATTCCCTATTCTCACGTTTATTAAAATTAATTTTTTTTAAATGATCTATTGATCGTTAGATAATTTCCTTCTGAACAAATCGATTACCAGAAAAAACGTTCAAGAAACTGCAACAAAACGCACATGCACAATTGCGCACACAAAAAATGCTCACACAGAATAAATCGAACAAGTAAATAGTGCACAAGGGAAATCTCACAATCAAAAATATTTCAATTCGTATTTTAATTTTTTTGTGAAAATTGGGTAGATTTCTTTGATCAATGTCTGCAAAGTTGACGATGCTATTTGATACTTCTAATTTTGCAGGGAACTTAAAAATTTTAACAAAATATGAAGCATTTTTTTAATGTTAAATTTCTTCTATTTGATGCGATTATTCAGAAACATCCAAAGCGAAGCTGCTTTAGATAGTTCTCTGTTTTAGAATTTAAATCCAATATTTGGTATTTCTTTAACTAAAAGCCGGTTTTTTCTGATTTCATAGAAAATGGCCCGTTCTAGGATTTAATCCTTATATTAGAATAGGTTTTCAAATTCTGAAATTTCTTTAAATTCTTAAAATCGAGGGTTTGAAGGCTTAAATATTTGATTAAAGTTAAATTGACGTATTCGAAATTGGTTCGTTGCTATACCAACCGCTTTATTGCAATAAAAAAGTTTAAATATAGATAAACACAGGGAAAATAAAAATTGGTTAACCAAAAAAAAAGACAAACTATTTAAAAACTCAAACAAATTGGATGTACATTCTGTCAAAAAAGTACCGGGATTTGTTAATTTAAAATACCTGTGATGAAGGGATTTAAAATTGTTCCTAGACATCGCGCTACGATTGTGAATGAATATTAGGCCAATAACTCAATAACTAGTAGACCATTTCCTATTTCCCAGACTCAAATTGCTACTCTGTGGAACCCCCCTATAAAAAATATTTCGGTGATTGGAAAAACGCTGGCATATGTGTATACCTTCGACAGAATGTATGGTTAAGCTTAAATGTTAAAATTTATTTCTGGTTAGCTACATTTAATTTAACCGTGTGTATGTATGTTAATTTTAATTTCAGATTTAAAACAAATATTTGAAAATGCTAATTATTTTGATCAAATATACGATCAATTAAAAAAATTTAATATTTGACGGTATATCAGGCAAAATTTCAAAAATCCTGAAACCTTATTAGACAAAACAACAAAATATTAAAAATATCAAATTTTAAATTTTAGTTGTTAACTATCAATTGTTAATTATTCTTAAACTAAAAGTTTTAATAAAAAACAGAACAATTTAATATTTACATATCAAATTGCTGATTATAAATGACTTAATGGCATAAAACTTCCAATCATTTATAATAATCTTGATTAGAAACTAACAATTATATTCGCCTAATAAAATGTCTAAGGCCAGAAGCTAAATCATTTATTTGCAATAATAAAACTATTCAATTAAGATACACAATCTTCATGTTACATCAGTATATTCTTCTATAGAGTAGACATGCAAACGACGGCTAATTATTTTTAATACACTTATTTGCCTTATAAAAATTCCGGTGAACAGTAAGTAAAAAATTATCGCTGCCCCATTATTGCATTTAATTAAGATCACGATAAAATTCCTTAGATAATAAAAAAAACAACAAATTTCCTCACAGATAACAGCCAGCTTAGATAGCTAAACACTCAAAAAATTACGTCATCTATGATCAAAATAATATTGTATGCCTCCAAGGTATTTCCGTATAATGTTTACTCAGTACCATTCGTATTTATACAGATAAATATCAATTGAATCATCTGTAATTAACAATACATATACAATAAAGTAAAAGCGATACACGAGAGGGAATAAAACTATTTTCGACACCAAATTCTAAATTTGATTACGTTATTAGATATCGTACGTCGTTGTCATCGCTAATGAACTTGACTTCAATTATAACAAGTATTTATATAAAGAAACTATGAGATTGATATCAAAACGAAAATTCTAAATTAATTAATTAAATTCGTTAGACATGATCAAAATAGTAAATTTTAGTTTACAACATCATTATTACGCCAATTGTATAATTAAGATCTAACTATTGATAAACATACATATTATGTATGTATAATGGTATCAACATGAATTATATTATAAATAGTTGTAAATATAAATAAGAGTGTGATGAATATTTTATATTCTGCCAATTTTTACGGAAGTAGATGAACTTTAAAGATTTTGTTATATATTATAAGATCTTTGATATTAATTAGGTATGGCATAAAATTAATTTTTTGTAACATTTTCTTTTTATTTTATATTTTCAGATATTTCACTCAGCATTTACATATACAGTGAGTTATATTATAAACAAATAACTTTATAATAACAGGTGAGAAAAATTAATTAATATTTAGTTAGTTGTGTTTAATTATTTCAAAAATTTTAATGGAATTTTGTAATAGTTTACATTAGCTAATGATTTGTTGGGTTCGTATATAGAGCGATGGGGGCACAAAATAACGAACAAAATAAATTTAGTTTATGGCCACACAATGCACAATTTTTAGTATGCGGCCACACATTTATTTAATATAATCACAAAATGTGGATAAAGTCCACCACCACTAAGCGCGATATTACTTTTCAATTATTAATTCAATTTAATTTATATTTAATTCATAATTAGTTTATAAATATATTTATAGTTATTTTTAAGAAAAATATTCTTAGAAAAGGGCGAGTATGTCGCGTCAGAAGTTGTAACGAGAGTATCTGTGTGTAAAGTTGTTCGAGACGATGAACCAAAAAAAATAAGATGAATTTGGACGTAAAAACAACGCACTGAAATAAAAGTAAAATTCAGCTAAAAGAAATAATTTGTGATTAGTTTTGAATAACCACAAAAGATGGTGGTGAAGTTGTTTGATTGTTGTACTGAAGTGTCCAAGATATTCAGTACAAAGTAGTGATATGTGGAATGTATTTAAGTATGGATTTCCACCAAAGAGTAACAGATTTGGGTCCAAATCTACTCTATAGCTGTCACTACTAAGCTGAGTGAGGCTGTTCAAATACAATTATATTTTATAGTCGAAATGAGTTGCATTTCGAATAATTGTAGGGATAAACGAATTGTAATAAATTTATTGAATGAGTGAATCACTACATGACTCCCCCGCAAGTTAAAATCCTCCATAAAAAAAATTATTCGGCTGAAATACGGACAGTTTTAGGTGTTTTACCAACTGATTTTTGATCAGTGGAACACAGTATACCGTAAGCCGGTTTGAGCCGGTCGATTGAAATGGTTTGATTTTTACCATTAATCAACACGGTGAATTGTTTGCGAAGGCGTCGAATGACTTTAAATGGACCTTCGTATGGAGGTGATAATCCGGTTCGAACCTTGTCTGTTCTTACGAACACAAAATCGCAATTATTGAGCGATTTTGGAATGAAAACGTCGTCTTGTTTGGACTGACGAGTAGATTTCGGTACAAGGTTTTGCATTGTTTCACGTAATTGGTCGATGACTGTATCGGTAGTTGGAATTGGTGAAAGAGGATTTTCGACAAAGAACTCACCAGGTAGTTTAATGGTTTGACCATAAACTAATTCTGCCGGTGAGCACTTTAGATCTTCTTTCACTGTTGCTCGGATGCCAAGTAAAACGATTGGGATTTCCAAGCTCCAATGAGTTGTATTGCTTCTGGCCATAAGCGCAGCTTTGAGTTGCCGATGAAAGCGTTCGACCATGCCATTGGCTTGCGGGTGATAAGCCGTTGTACGTATTCGGTTTGAGCCAAGGAGTTTTGTTAACTCGGTAAAAAGCTTGGACTCAAATTGCGTTCCTTGATCAGTTGTGATCGTAAGGGGTACGCCGAAACGAGATACGTAATTATTGACGAAGGTAATGGCAATGGTTGCTGCAGACATATTGGTCATGCAGTATGCTTCGGGCCAGCGAGTGAAGCGATCGACACAGGTAAGTAAATACGTGTATCCATTAGATGGAGGAAGTGGACCTACTATATCTAAATGGATATGTTCAAATCGACTATGTGGAATTTCGAATTTGCCATGGGGTGATTTTGTGTGACGTTGTACTTTTGCGCGTTGGCAAGATAAACAAGACTGAGCCCAATTGCCTACGTCTTTGTTTATACTGGGCCAAAAGTAACGAGCAGCGATCAATTTACGAGATGCTCGGACAGCAGGATGCGAAATATTGTGCAGTGTGTCGAAGATGGTTCGACGTAATGATTCTGCAATGTAAGGGCGATTGTTACCCGTAGAAGTTTCGCATACGATTTCGAGGCCAGGTAGTTTAAAAAGTTCTAGTTTCCATGATGAACTAGTGTGACATTCGGAACCAGAAAGTAAATTCTGAAGTTCTAGGTCAACTTTTTGAGTGTTTGCAATTTTGCTCAAGTCGAAATGTGTTTCGACTGCGGCCGATTCGTTGTCAGTGGTGCGGGATAATGTGTCCGCGACAACGTTGTCATGTCCGGAAACATGTTGTATGTCCGAAGTAAATTGAGTTATATAATCCAAGTGGCGCGATTGCCTTGGATTACGTTCAGTTTTTGACTGAATCGCTCGTGTCAGAGGTTTGTGGTCGGTGTAGATTGTAAAATCTCGACCTTCAACGAAATATCTGAAGTGTTTGACTGCCAGATAAATTGCGAGTAATTCCCTGTCGAATGCGGAATATTTCTTTTCGGCATCCGACAGTTTTTTCGAGAAGAATCCCAGAGGCTCCCAACACTCGTTATGGTACTGTTGCAGTACTGCACCGACGGCAGTGTTTGATGCATCAGTAGTCAAACTAAGCTTTGAGTCGCTTAGTGGGTGTGCCAGAAGTGTTATCTGTTCCAATTCATTTTTCAACGACGTGAATGCTTGTTGGCATTCGTCGGTCCAAGAGAAGTTCTTGGCGGTCTTGGGCTTTTTGAGTAAAGATGCCAAGTGGCCGTGAATTGGTGCGAGTGTTTGTGCGAGTTTCGGTATAAATCGATGGTAGTAATTTACCATACCGACAAATCGCTGAATACTTTTAATTGATGTAGGAGCTGGAAATTCTCTGATTGCGTTAATTCGTTCGTCTGATGGCAGAATACCATCAGGTGTAATCTTGTGGCTGAGGAAATCAAGAGTGGTTGCGCCAAAAACGCATTTTGCGATCTTGATATGCACGTCAAACTGTGCTAACTTATTGAACAATTGTTCTAAGTGTAGTTTGTGCTGTTCCTCAGTGTGCGAAGCAACAAGGATATCGTCAATGTAGACGAAAACGAATTCTAGTTCACGAACTACTTCGTTCATGAAGCGCTGAAATGTTTGTGCGGCGTTTCGTAGACCGAATGGCATTCGAGTGAACTCGAAGAGGCCAAATGGGGTCGTTATTGCCGTTTTGTGAACATCTTCAGGCGCTACGGGAATTAAATGGTACGCTCTGACTAGATCAATTTTAGAGAAAATTTTGCAACCATGTAAATGCATGGAGAAATTTTGGATGTGGGGTATCGGGTAGCGATCCGGTGTTGTGACCGAGTTTAATCGCCGATAATCCCCACATGGTCTCCAATCTTGATCTTTTTTCTTGACCATGTGCAAAGGGCACGAGACGGGAGATGCCGATGGCCGACAAATCCCTAATTCCACCATGTGCTGAAATTCAGTGAAAGCAGCTTTGTGACGGATTGGATCTAGCCTACGTGGTCTTGACACGGGCAGATGGCCTGCGGTGACAATATGGTGGACCACGTTATGACGGACTGGTAAGTTATAGTTCGGCTCTGCTGTTAAAGAAGGGAATTGTTTAAGCAGAGTGCCGTAATCATTGTTGACCGTGAAATGGATCGGTGTCGGTGTGTCGACGCGAACCATGGTGGCATTGATTGACAGCTTAGTCGCTGAATCAACCAGCCGTTTGTTTCTAAGATCAACAAGAAGTCCGAATTTGCAAAGAAAATCGGCGCCAATGATCGGACGATTCACAGCAGCTATAATAAAAGCATGCGTGAAGGTTCGTTTCAGTCCGAGATCCACCTGCAGCATTTTTGTGCCGTAAGTGTGGATGGTTGTGCCATTGGCGGCCGAAAGGACTAGATCGGGGTTTCGTTTATGAACACAGTATAATTGTTTAAAATGCGCTACTGGAATAACCGAAAGGTCAGCGCCAGTGTCAATTAAATATGTTAATTTTGTGGTTTGATCAAATAGGTGGAGACGAGTCGAGAATGAACTCGTCGTGGCAGTCGAATTAATGGTGTGTGACGTGGTAGTCGTGACCAGTTGATTTATAAGTTTTTTTGATTTACGTCTGCATCCATGCTGGTCGTTGTACTTGGCTTGCGCCAGTTGCATGGGCTGATGCACTTTTTAGCAGCTTTGCCGAATTTACCGTGATACCAACAAATGCCTGGTCGATAGGTGTCGGTATTATTGTAGAACCGTGGGCGAGATGGTGAACGTCGATTTTGTGATCGGCTACGGCCGTCCCGAAACAAACCGTCTAATCGAGCCTCAATTCGAGCTAAGCGATCTTGTATGGTTTGACTATTCGATGGTGATCGACGGTCTCCACTGCGGCTCCGTTCCGTTTGTGCCGTGGTTCTTGATTGTCTGTGGTTATTTAGGGTATGTTGTTTCGACTGCGTTGAATGAATTTGATAATTTTGTTGCTTCATGTTCAATGCGTCAAACATTCGATCTGCCGTCTTCGCAAGTGAATCTATAGGTGTTGCGTCCGGTTGCGCCATGAGTCCGATTTTTATGATTTCCGGCATTTTGCGAATCCAAATTGTTCGTATGAAGGTTTCGCTTACTAACTGCTTAGTACCCGCCAGTGTGCGAATATGACGTAAACTGTCGGATGGGCGTTGATCTCCAAGTTCTTGGCCGGACAGTAATGACTCGAGTTGACGCTCATCTGATGGTTCCAGACGGTCCAACAATGCTTGTTTCAGCGCGTCATAGTGGTTGGTTTGTGGCGGGTTTTGCAGTACATCAGAAATTAAATCGTAAGTTTGTGGAGAGATGGTCGACAGTAGATGTAAATATTTAGTTTTTTGGGATGTGATGCTCCGCAGGTCGAATTGTATCTCGATTAGGTTAAACCAGTTACTGGCTTTTTCAGGCCAGAACGAAGGTAGGCTCAGTTTTTCCTGGCCCGCGATCTCCATTACAATATCTTGAGCATCATCCTCTGTGGGTGTTTTGTATTTGTCATGAACGGTGCCTGTGGCAAGTGAGCTGCCTGGTTTTGGCTCTCCGTTCTTTGTATCGTTTGTGTTTGGCATTATAATTGTTTAGAGAATCAGATTCTGATTTAAACAAACTATCGGAATGTTACCGTCTCGTTACACAATTTAAGGTATGAATAAAAAATATTCAGTACTGTTATTACTGTTTTGATTGAAATGCGTTAACAAGAAAGTGAAAAGAGGGGTAAAATGTGAGAAACGTGAGAAAAAAAATAATATAAATAGCGAAAAATAATATAATCCTTAGCGAAATCAACGAGAGCAAATCGAGCGAAAAAGTAAAATAAAATTTTCGAACCGAAATATGACAAAATGAATAAATGTGCACAGTGGTGGTGAAAATTTTACAGAGAGAGAGAAAAAAATAATAATAATAATAATAAAATGATTTTACGTTAACTGCAGTCCAAGTCTTAGAAGTTATTTGTAAATAATTAATTGATAAAATTTTAAAATGACACTGGCTGCTTTAAAAATAAATAAATAAATTTTTAAACTTGCGGTTCCTTAAATGATTTAATTGCGTTGCACCTTGTGTGTAGGTGTTTGGATCCTCTCCTGGTTGTTTCTTCTTTGTGTAACTTGTCCACTTCTTTATATGTTAACTTTCGTTGTAACGTTTATTTAATTTTTCGCCGATATTTTAATATTTTAAATTGTTTGTATTCCGTTAAGCCGTTATTGTGTAGGCCTCTATTTTCTTTGTTGAATTGTTCCGTTTTATTTTTATGATCTTCGAATTCTGATATTTATGTATTTTTGTTTATGACTCCTTGTTTTTATATGTATAAACGTTTAGTACTGCTAATGCGTTCTTTTTCTTAAGACTCCATGTTTTTTTTGTTGCGCATATAACATGCGTAAATATAAAAAAAATGAAAATGGCACTGTGTTAAGAAGAATTCAAGACCAAATCAAATTTTGTTAATTAAATTGGCACTTACCAATAGGCCGGTGCTTAATTTTGCACCTGGCCGTTTATATAATTAAATCTCAAAAGGTTATTTTCCGACGTTCCGTTGGCGTTGCGTATCCCGTTTCTTTTTCAATGTAATGTAATTATTTTTTGTGATTTTTTTTTTGTTTCTGAAATATACCGTAAACACGGTCGACGGTGGTCACCACTTGTTGGGTTCGTATATAGAGCGATGGGGGCACAAAATAACGAACAAAATAAATTTAGTTTATGGCCACACAATGCACAATTTTTAGTATGCGGCCACACATTTATTTAATATAATCACAAAATGTGGATAAAGTCCACCACCACTAAGCGCGATATTACTTTTCAATTATTAATTCAATTTAATTTATATTTAATTCATAATTAGTTTATAAATATATTTATAGTTATTTTTAAGAAAAATATTCTTAGAAAAGGGCGAGTATGTCGCGTCAGAAGTTGTAACGAGAGTATCTGTGTGTAAAGTTGTTCGAGACGATGAACCAAAAAAAATAAGATGAATTTGGACGTAAAAACAACGCACTGAAATAAAAGTAAAATTCAGCTAAAAGAAATAATTTGTGATTAGTTTTGAATAACCACAAAAGATGGTGGTGAAGTTGTTTGATTGTTGTACTGAAGTGTCCAAGATATTCAGTACAAAGTAGTGATATGTGGAATGTATTTAAGTATGGATTTCCACCAAAGAGTAACAGATTTGGGTCCAAATCTACTCTATAGCTGTCACTACTAAGCTGAGTGAGGCTGTTCAAATACAATTATATTTTATAGTCGAAATGAGTTGCATTTCGAATAATTGTAGGGATAAACGAATTGTAATAAATTTATTGAATGAGTGAATCACTACAGATTTAATTAAAGCCTGTGTATGTAATAGAGTGATTCATACATGTTTTCGTTTAATTGAAACGTTTTGATATATTTTGTATAGCAGGAAGATTAAAGATATCTTTAGCTAAAATTGAAATTGCGCTCACAGGTGGACCGTAATTAGCATTTAGGTTAATATATTTATTTTGTTCTTCTGAATATTTTTCCGAATTCCTAAATTTCGAAAGATGGAAAATTTAGATGTAAAAAAAATTGCTGATTGATGATTTCCCAATTATCAACTTTTGGCTCAGTAAATGTAATAAATCTTATATTCCCAGAACAAATACCTGCGATAAATTTAACAAGCAAAAACAATTTTTTCTCAAACCATCATCGTAAATACTAGATGACAGCCAGAATATTTCCAAATTTACTTAATTGTAGTTCCGGAATTTAAAATCTACACATCTACAACATTTTTTTTAATAAGCCTTAATATTTCCAATTTTCAAGTTTTCAGCATTCATTAATTTAAAATTTGAGCCTTACGTTTAAAAATTTCGTAAAATTCAGAACAGGCAAATCCAGACCTAATGAGAATTAAATTAAAGTAATTTGCCCAGAAAATGTTGAAATCTGTTATGTTAAAAAGCGCACAACTAGCAAGTTTATTAAACATAACAATTTATTTAGTATTGTTTTAATTCGTTGTATACCTTAAAGAAAGGATATTTCCGCCCAAACCACCGTTATTTTCTGAAACGGCCAATGTCTTTTATATCATGATAAACCAATTGGTAAACATGATCAATCACAAGAACTTTAAGATCTTGATCAGTTTCAATATTTTTAAGATAATTTTAATTCTGTTGGTACCTTTGAAAATAGCCCTGCCGCCCCAAATCTCCGATTTTCGAGAGTTTCAGCAAACTCGAGGGTTTATATGGATGCCGAATACCAATGATGAAAAAAAAAAAAAAGTCATTAACATTTTGCTAAGATTTTAAAGATTTCCGCAAAATGGTAGTATATTCCAGAGGAGATTTAATTTTCCTTATCGCTTCTTTTCAATTTTGAAAAAAAAAAAAAACTTGCACAAAATAAAAATTACAACACGATTCAAATATTTTTGATTGCCCTTTTTTTTGTGCCTTGGGCGTTGTTTTTATGTAGGCAATTTTTGGTGACATTTTTCTGTGTTGTCACTTGCCTGTGTAAGCAATTTTGCTTGTGCGTTTATATCGGTGAGGTTTTTTTTCTGTGCGTAAGCTTTAGATTTGCTTTTTACCAATTTGGCTTTATTTCCAAACAAATAAAAATTTGGCCAAATTATAAAACGTTGTAAAATATTGAGCTCTAGGAAATTAAATTATTTCTTTTAATAATTAAATAAAAATTAACAATTACGAAAATTCTAAAATATTAATACGGTTTTGGATTTTAAAGATTAAATTTGGAAGTTTAGTTAAGCTAAAGATTTCCTAAAAAAAAATTTGAAATTTTTAAAATTTTAGTTGTAAAAATTATTATACGAAGTATAGTTTAAATTAAAGATTTGAGTTCACCAATTCATAATTGAGAACCTATATTTTTAATAATTAAATTTCTAGGAAATTTCTGAAGATTTAAATTTAGAAATTAGTGCCTAAAAAACCAGAAATATAAATATTAATTCTTATCATTTGGATGGTTAAAATCTTTAAAACTAAATTACAAATCACAAAATTATTTCAGCATAATTCGAGAGTATCGGGAATCATGCTGGAATAATTACTTCGGTCTAAAAAAACCAAAGTACATATTGGAATCCTGTCAAAAATGATCAAAAATTTGGTGTGTCCATAAACACTTTTCTCGACGTTTTGAAAGTCCCTGAGATAGATTTGGAAAGATTTGGAATTTTTTTTTCGAAAATCTCTTCCTATGGTCAAGGCGGAAAGTTGACAAGCTTTTGGAAACTGTACGTCAATTGAAAACCGCTGGTTATATCAAAATGTTAACGATTTTTTATATACACTGGTTTGATTATTGAATTGGGCGTTGAATTTGGGGTTGAGTTGAAGGTTAAGTTATGGCGCAATTTGCGGGTTGAGTTTAAGTTGAGTTGGAGTTAGGATTCGATATAAAAATGTTAACGAATTTTTTTATAAATGCTAAGATGGAGTTGAGTTTGAGTTGGCTAGGATACAGTGAGTTGTTGACCAATTTGTTATAAAAGCTGGTTTGAGGATTGAGTTTGGCGTAGAGTTTGCGGTTAAGTTGAGGGTTATGTTGGGTTCCGTTTGCGAGTAGGGTTTATTGAGCAGTTGAGCAATCTATACGGAAATCGGCGGTACCAAAAAAGTAGTCCGTTGTAGTAAGGTGTCCGTCCATTAAACTGAGGATTTGTGATTTTTAAAAAAAAAATTTATTGGGATTCTATATTTTATCCGATTTTGAAATCGGATTCTCAAATGATTTTTAGACCACGTTCTGGAATTTGACCAAGTAGGATGGAACTTGGCTATTCCTCAATTGATTCTGATTAATTTGACATGTGCTCTAGAAATGGGATTCTAAAATGATTTTTAGATAAAGTTCTGGAATATGGCCAAGAAGGATGGAACATGGAACTTAGTTCTACCTTAACCGATTATAATGAAATTTGACATCTGTGCGATGGAAATGGGATTCTAAACTGATTTGCTCGCGAAGTTCCGGAAAATGGCCAATTAGGACGGAAGTTGCCTATTTCTCAACCGATTATGATGAAATTTGACATCTGGCGATCGAAATGGGATTCTAAAATGATTTGAAGGTGAAGTTCTGGAATATGGCCAATTAGGACGGAACTTGCGATATTTCTTATCCGATTGTGATGCAATTTGATGTGGGTATTGGAAATGCGATTCTAACATGTTTTTTGGATAAAGTTCTGGAATATGGCCAAGTAGGAGGAAACTTTGTTATTCCTTTACCGATTATTATGAAATTTGACATGTGCGAGGAAAATGGGATTCTAAGCTGATTTGTTGGTGAAGTTCCGGAAAATAGACGATTACGAAATGGGATACTAAAATGGTTTTTGAATAATGTTCTGGAATATGGCCAATTAGGACGGAACTTATATTTTTCTCAACCGATTATGATGAAATTTGATTTTGTATTCGAAATGGGATTCTAAAATGATTTTTAGATAAAGTTTTGGAATATGGGCAGGGAGGATGGAACTTGGCTATTCCTTAACCGATCATGATGAAATTTGACATGTGCTATCGAAATGTAATTTTAAAACGGTTTTTGGATTATGTTCTGGAATATGGCCAAGTATAATGGAACTTACCTTTTTCTTAACCGATTACGATGAAATTTGACATATACGTTGAAAATGGGACTCTGAAATGAATTTTAGATAAAGTTCTGGAATATGGCCAAGTAGGGTAGAACTTAGTTCTTCCCTAACCGATTATAATGAAATTTGACATCTGTGCGATGGAAATGGGATTCTAAACTGATTTGTTGGTGAAGTTCCGGAAAATGGCCAATTAGGAAAGAACTTGCCAATTTCTCAACTGATTATGATGAAATTTGACATCTGCGATCGAAATGGGATTCTAAAATGATTTGTAGATACAGTTCTGAAAAATTTTGCCAGTTAGGACGAACTTGCGATATTTCTTATTCGATTATGGGGATTCTTATCCGGGTATTGGAAATGCGATTCTAAAATGATTTTTGGATAAAGTTCTGGAATCATGTCCGCTCTAATAAAGTGTCAGCTTATCTAAGGGAGGTTTTCATTGAAAAACTTCGGTTGCACGAGGCTTAAAAGAGGCTTAAAAGTTTTCCCGCCGTTAAATTGAGGATTTCTCTAAATTGAGTGACCGTTGAAATGAGGTTGCACTGTATTTAAAAGTGAGGCTTTATATACATATATATATATATATATATATATATATATATATATATATATATATATATATATATATATATATATATATATATATATATATATATATATATATATATATATATATATATATATATATATATATATATATATATATATATATATATATATATATATATGTATATATATATATATATATATATATATATATATATATATATATATATATATATATATATATATATATATATATATATATATATATATATATATATATATATATATATATATATATATATATATATATATATATATATATATATATATATATATATATATATATATTATATATATATATATATATATATATATATATATATATATATA
Source organism: Tipula vernalis (assembly GCA_958295665.1). Classification (NCBI taxonomy): domain Eukaryota; kingdom Metazoa; phylum Arthropoda; class Insecta; order Diptera; family Tipulidae; genus Tipula; species Tipula vernalis. Next base: position 196,886,908 of record OY282560.1, read on the forward strand.
TATATATATATATATATATATATATATATATATATATATATGCTGTTTATGTAAGTGATATTTAACCAAATGCACACGCGTTGAACGTTTTTAGCCTAACTTTACAGTTAAGAAAGGTCACTGTAAATATCTCAAACATTCATCTGCTTGTTGTTGATGATATTGATGATAATCAGTTCCAAATTTAATCCAGAGGAATTTCTAAAACTTCAAAAATTGAGTTGATTTTGAAAGAATTGAGTGATGGTACGATGGTATGATGGTCTGGTAGTATGATGGTATGACGGTGATGGTATGATGGTATGTTTTTATGATGGTATGAGTTGAGCAGAGGGTTGAGAATTTGGTTCGAGCTAATGTTAAGTTGAAGTTTAGTTAGGATTTAGTTAGTCTGCATTGGGGTTAAGTGGGTGGTTCGTTTGGTGAAATATTAAAGAGTTGATTTAGAGTTACGTTAAGGGTTAAGTTGATTTGAGGTTGATTTGGTGATTGATTTGAGGGTTTGGTTTACAGTTAATTTGGTGATTGCGTTTAGAATTTTAATGCGATTGAGATGGATGTTGATTTGTATATGAAGTTGGTGGGTGAACTGAAGATTCACTTAATAGATTCATTTCTGGATTAATTTGGGAGTTGAATTAATCAAGGCCGAAGTTCGGACCACCTCATAAGGTTTCCGCCCTTTATATTTAAACTATTTTTCAATAAAGATTTTCTGGATAGACCTTCTTGAGTTTTTTTTTTTTTTTTTTTTTTTTTTTTTTTTTTTCGAGAATTTATATTTTTAGTGTTATAATATTTTAACAGAATTTAAATTACTAGTAATTCATTAAGTCTAGAAGAAACAACATTGATTTTATAATTTTATGATTTTTGAAGTGATTAGTTGTTTTTAACAACTACTGGAAGAAAACTTCCGAATAAAAATTTTACGACATAGACTTTTTTGTACAGTTTACACCAAATAGCTTAGAGGAAATTATCTAATATAAATTAACTTTAATGCTTTCAAATATTTCACTTAAAGTTAATTTGAACGTAATTAGAAAAATTGATAATTGTTAAAAATTTGTTAGTCCCCTTCGAACTTTCAAAATATGGAAACTTCGAAGTTTCGAATTTAGACATCCTAAAAAGTGAAAATTAAATTATTTATACCTTATTTTGTTTCATTAAGTATACACTTCATTAATTTTAATTTTTAATATAATTTTTCGGAATGGGTACCAAGGGCCGAATTTGAAAGGACCGAATGTCGAAGGGCCGAATGTCGAAGGGTCGAATGTCGAAGGGCCGAATGGGTCGAAGGGCCGAATGGGTCGAAGGGCCGAATATGTCGAAGGCCGAATGTCGAAGGGCTGAATGTGCCGAAGGGATTATAGTGTCAAAGGGCCGAATGTCATAGGCCGATTGGGTCGGAGGGCCGATTTTTTTTTAGTTTTTGTTTTTTTGTTTTTAGAAGTTTTCAAGGGTGGATCTACAAAAAAAAGTTTTATTGATGTGTCCATTTACATAATCGTATATTACAACACTACGTATTTTGGTAATTCTTTTATTTTATATAATTGATCTGAAAAAATTATAAGATGTTATTCTTAGACTGATTGAGTGATTATGTGTTTTTTTTAATTCGTTACAGTTATTTTAATAAAAATCAAGTTTTAAATTAAACTATATTTAACATTAATTTCGTCTAATATTTACAATAAATCGTGATTTTATTTTAATTTAGAATATATACATTTCAATTACAACAGACATACGCACGTCGAATTCAGTTGAATTTGAAAGGTATATTCATATTTGACAAGGCACCAGATTATATTATAAATGCGTTCTCAGTCATTACGTTTTGTTTTGTAAACGGTATCAATTACGATGGCTTGTTGAAGTTAATCAGATGGACAGATTTTGGAAAAAAAGATTACTTTTAAATTCAGAAACTTTCGACTGACTGTTCCTACGAGCCCTACAGATCGAACTGGTCCTCCTTAATTGCCTTGGTACTCCTTAATTGCCATTTCAAAAGGATAGTTTATTTAAATGGAGAATAACGTGAATTATTGTAATTAAAATATTGTTAAATGTTTAATAATGTTTTATTTCTTGTTACTTTTGTATCTCTGCTATTTGTTTCCAAATTTTATTGATTATAGGGTGGAAAATGAATGTCGAAATTCAACGTATCCAGTCAGAAGATACATTTTGGTGAGGGAATATTTTATGATACGCCACCTGGGACATTCGGCCCTATGGCAGCCTTCTGATAATAAGCGTGTGTATATAGATAGGTTAATGGTACATTAATTTTGTTTTTCTTAGATCTCTTAATCTTATTATTCCTTGATCTGATGGCTTAGACCATTTTTTTCTCAGACGAATAAAATATTTTAATTGTGATTTAGTGATATCAAATATACTATACTCCTAACGATTTGCTACCTAATTATAAAGATAAATTACAGTTTAAGGCACAATTTCCAAAATTTCTATTTAAATTATATCCAAAAATTAAACATAATAATAATAATACATAAATTCATAAAAAATTAATTTACAAAAATTTACAAAATATTCCTTAAGACAACAAATTTAAACAATTATATTTCTAAAACCAAAACAAAAAAAAATCGGTCCTTCAACCCATTGGGCCCATCGATTTTAAAGTTTATTGTTTGATATTAACAAGTTTTTCTGAGTTTAAAAAAATTAAATAATAAAATTAATTAATTATTGTAATAAAACTAAAAAAATTGAATTTCAAATGCTAACAATCTAATATTTTAGGTATACAAGGCAGTTGACTAATTAGTAAGAGTTGACTCCCTACAATCTAAAAATCAATAAAACACTTGGACAGGAAGCAATGTCGATTTGAATATTAGGTTGTCTTCTTTAGAAAAATGTCAAGTCTATAATTTTGAGAAAATTGAGGATATGAAATATTAAAATATGACTAAACCTTCCACCAAATTGGCATTCAGAAATATCTGAAAATCGTTAAATTCGATTTAAAATTTTCACCTAAAAATTGCACCTCTAGTCCTCTGCTGAGTCAATCGTTTATTTTTTCTTTGTTGAAATATGTTATCATTAATTAACTAAATATTTGGTGAGCAGCGAGACCCGATCTCCAGACCACAGTCTGATATGTAGCGCGATAAATTACTGCCCTACATTCGACGAAATTCGTAATATAAGATTTAAAAAACGTAAAGTGGAAGATTAATAAATTGTGTGTAACATATGTAAAGTACTACGCACACATTTACACCCCTATACGAAAATTCGATAATTGAATTTTTGAACCACAATTCATAAGGGAGGTGTAGCAGCCACTGAAGACGACAAACCCTAAAACATAAAGGAAATTATGTTAGAAGAAATTATATACAATACATTACCAGACACTTATCTTAAATTTGATGTTCCTTAGAAATCACTGTAATTCCCATAATATGCATCATTCATAACCTAAAATCAAATTATTAATTATTAAATTTTCTATCTTACTTAATTAATACATTTTGAATACTTATCTTATGTTGTTATGTAATACCTTAAATTTATATTTTAATCCGAAATCAAACAAATAATTTGAATTAATTTATATTTATATTTAATAATGGAATTTAGCTTGTTTACCATTGGGCTGAATTTGTTTATGTTTTATAATGACACATAAATTACCCTGAACGCTTACATATACACATTAACAACAATACAAATGTTAATTTATCTTAACTCACAAAACTTTTAAATGTTGTGAAGATTTTTTGTCATCAACCATAAAAATTAATAATAATGTTACAATAATAAAAAAGCTAATAAAAATAAAATTTTATAAGAAACCATAACACAATCGTGCTTTAATAAAGTGTTTTTATTCACAAAACCAGCCAATATATTACCGTACCGACACCCAGTTTATTGCACCTTAATTGTTGTACCACGTTTGCCATTTTATTTTGGAACCTGACCTTGTGGTACAAGACAGTAAGCCAACTACTGCAGAAAATTCATATTTCATATATTTCGAAATAAGGCTCATTAGCTAAGTAGTGGAAATTTTAAAACAAAAAATGGAGGTGTGGCCAACACACGACTTTCTTTTACGAACAGAGAATTTTGAGAAATTTTATTTTTTTCTTAATTTTTTTTTTTTACTTGTTTTTAATTTTTGGAACATTTTGTATTAAGTAGTTTTTTGTAAACCTTATACTTTTTAAGATATTTGCAAAATAAATTTTCTGGACCAAGGGAGTGCCACTTACGATTAGCCAACTTGGAGTAAAATTCACTTGGGACCTCACAATTTATCAAAAGCTTAAATCTGAAGTTTCAATTCGATTGATTAAACTACGTGGGCTGTAGAGAAGACACAGGCTGACAGACAGACACCATTTCGAAACCCAATTTTTCGGACTCAGGTGACCTTAAAACAGATAAATCTCTAAAAATCCCAAGGTCCAAAATTTTCATGATTACTATACTTTATTTTACTAGAGTAAAAGAAAGTAAAATAAAAATGATTATTTAAAAATGATTATGATATTTAGAATTAAATTGGAAAATTTACAATTTGAGAATTTTTATTTTTCGGTTTATTTGTTGTATTTATAAAAAAATCAAGTAATTTAAAACCTTGTTGATGTTAATTTCATAGGAATTTAGCGTTAGATATGGAAATTTCAAGTCTTACTGGATGTTAAACAATTTATAAATATTTGTGTTCAAAATTAACGAATTAGAAAGTATTTAAGTAATATCTTTTAATACGATGCTATTGCAAATTATGTATTGAATAGGACTGAAAAATTACTAATTGATTGCTTTTCGAGACGGTAAGAAGAAGCTTGTTATTCCTATTTTATTCAAATGCAACTATAAATTTATTTATTATCAAATCAATCTTATTTGATTTAAACAATTTATTTGAGACTATGATACTTTGTCCTTATTTTAATTGGGTTTTACATAATAGCAAATACAAAATGTATTTGCCGCAAAGTGAAAACTGAGTATGAATCAGTTTTATGCCAAATCAGTTTTTGAATGTGTGGTTTCAAAACCAAATATTTTCCAAATTTTAAATAGTCCTTTAATCTTAGCAACTTTCATGACACATTTGTGGCCAGGTTGATTGAGACTTTTCAAAAGCTTTAACCGATTCCCTATTTAAATTCGAAGAAGAACGAGGTTACTAGGTAATGCTTCATTCGGACTAAGGTATAATTAAGGGTTCATTTATACGACTTAAACAACCTTAATAATAAACACAGAGAATCCTTCAAATTTTAAAAACTCTTCAATTGTTTCTTATATGGATCCGATTTATCGAAATGGATATGAGAAATTTTTTACATTAAATTTATTCCATGACGTTTCTACTTAGAATTGTAGTAAAGTACATTTTCACCTGGTCCAACCCCATATCATGGCTTAAAGTAGATTTATTTAGTTCCAACTATGAATGCGTTTCAAGTTTATAACAAGAACAGAGCACGCATTTAATTTGTAAACAATGTCAAATGTTATTTTGTAGGATTTGTAAGGGTTAGTGATTCACACTGTTACAAAACTATGGTTTTATGACATAGATATATATATATATAATTTCAATCTAATAGAATGTCATTTGTGAAATTTGTACAAAAAATATTTGGTTGAAACATTGACTTGAGCTAACAATACATGTTAGGGCAAGGTGGCACTAATTTTCTTTATTTTTCGAATACTAAGCAAAATTTTATTGTTCGGCATAACACGTTGCTTCAATTTCTACCGGAAACACCTATTCCAGTTGCTAACCATATTTGTTCATCTCCAATCAAAGACGCATGAACTATAGAAAACGTTTCAACCGCAGTAAATTTGCATCAAAGCGATAATCCAAAAGATGTGTCAACTTTTTGATTACCGCCGACAACTAATCCAACGATACCTGTTCTACCAACAGCTTATGTTGAGGTAGAGGACAAATATGAAAATTGGGTTAAGGGATGAGCATTATTGGACTCAGGCTAGACACATTCCTTTATTACCGATAGTTTTCTCAATTTATTGAAGATTCCACGCCATAAATCGGACATGAGAATCCGAACACTTAATAGTACTGAAGCTGGATGTTCAAAAGGAGGGTGTGTGTTAAAACTAAGATCAAATATTGACCATAATTATCAGATACCGATAAAAGCATTAATTGTACCATCCATTACTTCGTATTTACCAGTTCAACCCACAAATCTTCAACTTGAGGAAGTCGATAAGTATATACCGTTAGCTGACCCATTTTTCAATACAGCAGGCAAAATTGACCAGCTATTGGGATGTGAACCATTTTTCCATTCACTTGAGAACGGGACAAAACACAGTGAGCAAAAGAGTACCTTTGCTATAAATTCCAAATTTGGCTCGAAGAGATTGTAGCTGTAAGCCCGCTAACGTCCGAAGAAAAGGAGTGCATTTAATTATTAATTTGAAACAATACCACGGACATTTGTGGTAATAAAATAATCGTTTGTCTACCATTCAAGCATAAACCACCAACCATTGGAGAACGTCGTCTACAGGCGGACAGTCGATTAAGAGCAGCTTACCATGAATTTTTTGAAAATTATTTGACGTTAAACCATATGGAGGTAGTATCGGAAGATGAATTGGATAAAGCACATAATTTAATTTTTTTATTTACCTCATCACCCTGTGCTGAAAGAGTCAAGCAGCACAGCAAAGGTGCGCGTAGTATTTGATGCCTCCGCCAAATCAAGCAGCAGCATTCTCTCAATGACAACCTGGTAGTTGGACCGGCTATAATCTAATAAACGTACTCATTCGAGTCTGTAAGAACGAGTATGTATTTTCGGCTGACATTGAGAAAATGTTCCGGCAAATTTCAATTTTGAAAAAGGATACTGATTATCATCGCAATGTGTTATTATTTAGCCGATTAATTTGGTAACACATTTCCAAAAGCTAGTGCAATCCTGAAATCAGACTTCTATATGGACGATATGGATGTCTGGAACAGACAATTTAGTTTCCGCGATTACTTTACAAAAGGATTTAATCAGCTTATTGGAACTAGCCGGTTTCAACATTCGTAAGTGGTCCCCTAATCACCCTCAATTGCTCGAAAACTACCCATTGAGAGTCGCGAATTATCGTCGTGGGAAATAACAGATAGTCAGATGATATCTGTGCTTGGAATAAAGTACATTCCAATACATGATTACTTCTTCTTTAAAATCAATTTATCGTCAGCAAACCAATTTATCAAAAGATAATTTTTATCAAAAATCGCCAGAATTTCGGTTTACTGTCACCAATAACAATAGGATTAAAAATACTGTTTTAATCTCTTTGGCTGCATGGCATTATTTGGGATGATGAGTTACCATAACATATATTGGACAAATACCTGCTAATACGTACAGAATAGCCAACCTAAGGTCAACCTATTTATTGCAAAAACTCGAGTTACTCCAATTAAAGTCATAAGTATTCCAAAACGCGAGCTAAATGCTGCAACATTAATGGTTCGACTATGAAAGATTGTACTAACATCTCTCAATTTGTCGAGAGAACCTAACATTTATATATATTCAGATTCTACAATCACGCTGCAGTGGCTATCCAAACCGCCAAAATTGCTGAAAACGTTCGAGGCCAACCGCGTCTCCAATATATCGTTTCGTTCAGCAAGAAACATACTATATATTGCAGAAATACACTTATTGTCGAGGAGAAAACCATTACCAAATAATTCTAACTTTTTAACATTCATCCGTTTATAGCTGACAAAGGTATTCTCCGAGTGGGAGGATGTTTGAAATAAGCCAACTTGGATCTAGACACCAAACATCTGATATTGCCACGAAGTACACACGTAATCACTCAGAGAATAGCCATCGAAATGCATTACAAAAATACGCATGCTGGGCAAAAGATGACCAACACAATCTTGAGGCAAAGGTTCGCTATACCGCGGGCCAAGAATCTAATATGACGCATTATCCATTCGTGCTTCATATGTCGACCCTATAAGGCTCAATAGCAACAGTAGCTGATGGGGCAGCTTCCCTCTTGCAGAGTCAATTCATCTGTAAGACCGTAGCAGGTCCGTTCTCACTAAAACCATTTCAAGGTCGTGGAGCGAAATCGTTTAAGTCCTACATCGTGATATTTGTGTGCATGGCTACCAAAGCCACATCAATCGAAATCGCCTCCGACCTGAGTACCGATACCTTTCTAGTAACATTGAAACGATTCTGTGCAGTAAGAGGACTGCCTAAACATATTCATTGCGATAATGGTACAAATCTTGTGGTAGCTAAGCGACAAATTCAAACGTTTTACAACCAATATCTCAACGAAATTGCAAACATTATTTCCGTCACGTGATTGGTGAAACACAATGTACGAGGAGTTCTTAACATACAATAAACAAATTGAATCATTGTTGAATTCGAGGCCACTAGTAGAGGTGCAAGATGATGATTGGAATTCCTTACCATGATACCAGAACCAGCTCTTCAACGGCTCATATCTCATTTGAGTCGATGGCAGCTGATACAATAGCTGCTCCAAGGATTCTGGAAGCAATGGTGACAAGAATATGTGAATTCTCTCAACAAATGTTTCAAGCGGTTTTTTGAGGTTAGAAAAGAACGCTGATGTGATGGGACAAAACAGGTTTTGGAATCGGTTTGAGCGACCCAAAAAACATATAGCCCACATGGGAACCTCCACTCATTTTTTTTTTGTGGCCTTGTGTAATTTTCGTTTTGAGGCAAGCATAAAATCAGTCAAAGTCGGAATTGAATAAATCTACTTTATCCACATGTTACGAAGTTTGGAAGCCCAAAGGTATTAGTTATTGTCCCTAACAAATCATTTATCGATTGGGTAAACGAATTACTAATTCTATACTGAAATGTTCTTATTCTATGGAAAAAAATGACAAATCAAAAAATACTTCGAATTTACGAGGTCAGTATTTACCTTCATCACAATTTTTAATTTTTAAACCTGGCCAATGATGTTTTATTTTGTTTTTCTTAACTTCTTTAATATTTAATATAATTTCTAATAAAATAAAAATTCTAAATTAGAAAGTAAAGTAATAAAAAAACCAATTTCCTCATTTACATTTTTTCTATTAATTTTGCTAAAATTGTTTACCAGTTTTTATATGCCATCCAGTTTAAAAAAAAAAAAAATTTATGTTTTATCATCGAATAAAATCGATGTAAATATCTAATTGAATTTCTATTTTACATGAAACGACCAAAAAAAAAAAAAAACATTTCACAAACTCCTACGGCCTAATTTAGATACGCGAATTGTAACAAATTCGATACAAGAAAAAATTGGATTTATGATAATCGTTTCACTAGCCCGTAATCCACTTTGGGCAAAGAAAAAAACAATAAAACAAAAAAAAATTGATCAGTACATAAATCTGCATTTTTTACATCAAACATGTATTCGGTAAACACAATAGCTAAACATAAATTTTACAACAAAATGTTGATAAACTTTTCCAAAAGCTTACACGAAGTGAAAACAAAAGACGTAACTAAAAAAAAACTTTCTTATCTCTTTTGGAAGATCGCTTCTTGCTGGTTTTCTGTTGTGTTTCGGTTTGTATTTTATTTTATTGTATGTACATAGTAAAAGAAAATTTAACTCTTCTGTGTGTTCTTGAGATTTTTCGTGAATGGTAAAAATGTAATAAAAAAAAAAAAAATTGTGGAAGGTTATGGTTATTGTATATTGTAGTAAATAATTTATATAAAGTTTTTAAATTATATAAAATAAAAATGGGGACAGTTAAATATAAATGAAATATTTTTATTTTATTTATTTGTACAAGTCATATGCAAAATACTGTTCCAGGTCAAATGAGATTGTGAATTTTGATTTCTTTTAATACGTTTTTTTTTGTCGTCTTTCTGCATCTCTACATCTATTGTGTACGTAGGTGGATGTTTTTTTTTCTCATTTTAATAATCTCAATGACATTTTCTAGTTTGTTTATGTTCTATTATTTTAGAACAGAAAAAATTTACGACGGCTATAAAAAATTTATTTTAAATGTAAACGGAGTCTTTTGATGAATGTCTGGATAAGCTATGAAATACATTTTAGTTCATCAAACTTGCAAAAGCATGTCTGGTTCGATGATTGATGATTTTCGAACAGGCACAATGCCATAAAATGAAGACATTATTTCCCATAATCGATTGTCACATTTTATGATATACTAAAGTCGATTTGTTTAATGCAGTATTGGGGGAGACTCAAGTCAAAGACCAATGCGTAGCATTTTCGAGAATTTTAGCATATCGTGAGACAGTGAACGTCTTAATAGTCATCTAGCCGTTGGCCGTTAATTCTTTAGTATACCTATCCTAGTTTATGACAATTAAATTTTTTTTTTTTTTACTTTCAAATTTTTTTACAATTAAGATTTACACTTAAAAATTTTGCATTTTAATTATTTGTATACCACTGGCGAAAAGTGGCGGCAGTGTGAGAGGTAATAAAAACAATTGAAGATCACATAATTGGAATGATAAAATCTTTATTTAACTAGACAAAAATCACTATGATCCAAATCTTATTTCAAAAGCAACTGTATTTGCGAAATAATTTTTTTTGAATTTGCACAAATAATTTTGACCAAGGCCTTGCACGGTTATTTGTGTAAAGTCTATAGTAATTACTTGTAACTAGTCAAAAAGCAAAATGCCATCTCAAATTGGTGGGTGTTCTTCCTAAATGTGGAATTATTTGGGTCATCAAATTTTAGAGTAATGTTCACATTAAATGGAACTTACAACAAGAGCAATAGAATAAAACTAATAAAAGAATGCTAAAAAGAGAATACCATTTTATCAGTTTAGAATTTATACAAGTGCCATTCTCTTTAGGCAACAATAATGAAAAATAATAATTTATTTGAGAATATTTTAAAAATTGGAAACCCTTTCTGTTTAAATAAAAATAAGACATAAAGTAATTAAATTAAAAAATGCTAATAAAAAAACTAAAGACAAGAAATTATAATTTTACTTTCAAATGTCTACATCTTCTAGACAAATTAATTCTTTTTCAACACCTCAAGTCCTATTCTCCAAACAGTTCAGTGGTTAATGCTGCGGCGTTTTGATCGGGAGGTAAAAGGGTTCGAATCCCGATAGGGGCTGGATGCAAAAGGGATTTTTCATCATCTGATTTCGATCGGAGATGACGATGAACACAACTAAGACCCCCTGTTAAGAGTGCAGAATCCATGGATTGACCCACGACTCACGTTTTGTGTCAGCAAAATAGGCTTACATGAAGCAATGCAATGTGCAGGTGGTTTAAACAAAAACGGGTTTTTAGCCAATACGTCCTCGATTTGGCTACTCCTGCGTAAAGTAGGACGTTAAAAGTAAACTGCGAAAGAGTTGGGAGTGCCTTGGAGCCCCAGAACAGATTGCATAAATTAAAAAACAAAAAAAAAATTTTATTCTCAAAATTCTGATACTGTGTTGCAAATTTCAACATTTTTAAAATATCGAAGGACACATTTAATTTATTTTTTTTGCAAAAGGGTATGTGTTCGTTGACAAACGCCGCTACCTGATGCATATCCAGTGGGTCGGCGTTAGGCCACTGGATTAGGTACGCATTGAGGAACTTGCATCTATTTAGGATGATAGCATCGCATGAGAATAGTAGGTGTTCCGATGTCTCCTTACCGCAGTCACAGAATCTGCACTGGTCCGTAAGGGGCCTTCCCATTTTACTTAGATGGTCATTAAAAGGACAGTGCCCTGTTAAAAACCAGGTAAGGGATCTTAGGGATGGGCGGTCCATCCTCAGAGTAATTTCCTATAGTTCTGCTCCAAGTCCCTTATACCATCTGCCAAGTGGGTTTTGGAAAAAGCAATACTAGGACTGGGACCCAGGAACCCATCAATCTCAGCTAGCTCATTTTTGCATATCGGTCTGCTGCCTCATTTCCTCTAACGGTGGAGTATCCAGGAAACCACAAAAGGGTGACTTGGTTTGCTTTACCCAGTTCTAATAAATTACAGTAACAGCTCCAGATCAATTTCGAGTTGAACACTCAAGCTCCAAAGGATAGCAGAGCTGGCTGGCTGTCCGATATTATATAGATCTCGGTCTTCTTATATTTCGTTTTGAGACATTGAAGCACACATACCTCAATAGCAAAGGTCTCTGCCTGAAAAACTGCGAGGGTGCTACCCATTGGTATGCATAGTCCTAGGTCGGGCCCGACTATCCCTGTACCGGTACCCCCGTCTGTTTTTGACCCTTCCGTATACCATACAGAAGCATGGAGGGGGGAGTGAGGAGATAAAATTATCTACCAGTGCCCTATCCGGTAAACTAATAGTAAAATTCCTCCGACAGTCGATTGTCTTTACCATCAAATCAAATAGTTGAATCAATTCCTCTCCTTGATACTGTATTTTTGGCTGTAATTTTTAGGTTCAAACCTCTTAAACCGGCTACTTTTTTAATGTGTAGGTGCAGTGGTGAGAGTCCCAGTATCTCTAAAGGGCAGCTGTTGGACAAGTTCTCATTGCTCCAGTTGCAACCATACAGATTTACCTCTGGATCTTGTCCAGTATTCTCCGTGCACCAGTCTGCTCCGTCTTTCGTTACCACACAAACGCCGCGTAAGAGACCATAGGTCTTATGATAGCCCGGTAGAGCCAAACCAACTTTTGTGGGCTCAGTCCTTACGTTTTGCCAATCATTCTTTGGCAGGTGAAGTAGGCCTTATTCGCCTTGTTTGTGATATGATTTAAGTGGGGATTCCATATCAATTTCTGATCAAGTACGACACCCAGATATTTAACCTCCGTTGACAGCTGGAGAGTTACCCTCCTCCCAGGGCTATCGGCGGAAGGACAGTTTTCCTCCGGTTAGTAAAGAAAGTGCAGTTGACCTTGTTGGGATTTACCGTAAGGCCCACCTCCGTGCACTAATCATTTACTACCTCTAGGGTCGGTTGCATTTTTTCCCCTACTGTATTTGCGAATCTGCCCCTAACCATCAACGTCCGCATAGGTAATGTTCGAGAAGTCTAAATTTCTTAGTCTGGTATGTAATTGATCCATCACGATCAGCCACAATAAGGGAGAGATAACACCTCCCTGGGGACAACACCTGGATATCGATTTTGGTCGCAAAATGAGGATTGAGGATTGAGAATTTTGTATATGTACACGGAGTATAATATACATTTTTCTATTGTGTGCCGTCAAATATTTTTATTGTATTAGTGTGTTGTCTCATGATGGTAAGTATCAAAAATAAGCTAAGCGGTTGAAATCGGTTCAACTTTTTGTTGCTTCCGCTCGCCTTGAGTTATTTTTCCCTAACTTCTAACATGAGGAATTCATGTTTTTCTATATATGGTTGTTGTAATCAAGACTCATTTTACTTCGTTAACAAAAATCCAAAACAATATACGCAATCACTCGTGATCTTCAATATAAAAAACAAATGCAGCATAAATAAATGGTTTTGAATTTATACATTCTTTGTCGACCAAATTCATAATATTTTTTTTTTTTGAGTTATGTGAGAATAAACAACAATAAAAAAACAGTTCAGTGTTATCTCATGCGCACGAAATTTTTATTTCCAGTAATTTTCTGCAAAATTTAAAACTAATAAAATTGTTAATTGAAGAATGATTTAAAGATAAATAAATTTCAACTAAAAATGGAAAATAAGTCAGATAAATATTGATAAACTATAATTTTATTAATAATTTCAAATGATGAAAAATCACACGACGTACATCCACCCCTTCCTGTGCTTGAATTAACACTAAGCCAAAATAACTAACTTACTTATTATATTTTCCACATTATATTTTATATCCCTCTTTTTTGTGTCATTTTATCTCTCTTATTTGCATCATGTTAAACAAAAACTTAAAAAACGCCCATTAGGCACTGTTAAATGTGCGTATTTTTTAGTTTTTTGTTTTATATAACATGGCAAAAGGTTTTTTTGTTTAACCACAGATAAGAATATTCTTATCTGTGGTTTAACATCAGATAAGAGGGATAATATGAAAAATATAAGAAGTAAATTAGTGATTTTACCTTTTAGTGTTAATCCAAGCGTTGGAAAGGGAGTATGCACGTCGTGTAATTTTTCTAACTTAAAATTATTAATAAAATTATAGTTTATAAATATTTTTGTGACTTATGTGCCTTTTTTAATAAATATTTATTTATCTTTAGATCATTGGGGATTGGCTTTGACTTTCACGTCAATCGGACGTTTTCTGTGAAAAAAATATTTTTTAATTTTTTTATTTTGAAATTTTAATCAACAATCAAATTCTGCATCAAATATCCTAAAGCTATGGGGTATCCCAAGCACGGAATATTATCCAAATTACAAAAGATTACAAATCGCGATCGTCCTGCCATTGATGATCCAGATGACATTGACGATTGAAAAATCCAGGTGACATTGTGTAATTCATGGTCCGAAATGAATGGCTGGCCGACCTAAAAATGGAATTTTGTCTAATTGTACTATCCTTCTCTTTTGGCACGCTCTGTTGTAAATGAGCTTTGGCTCAAAATGGAGTGCGCCAAAACATAAATAAATTTATGTGTCAATCAAATAAATAAATAAATAAATTATTCAAGTAACAATTCTATTAGTTTTAAATTTTTCAGAAAATTACTGGAAATAAAAATAGGTACAACCTTTCGTACGCATGAGATGACACTGAATTGTTTTTTTTAATATTTCAAATGTTAATTCTCTGTTTTTCTTTATTCTTTGGACACCAATACAATTTACCAATACTATTGCCTTCCGGTATTCTCAACTTATTCTTGAAATTGCGACCAAAATCGCTGTCCTGGTGGTCACTATGGTGATGGTTTTGTCTCCAAAAGAGGTCGTAATCCTACTGTTTTTAGCATGTTTATAATCCACCTTACGGTGGAGGGGTCTATACCTCTTGTTAGTGATTGTTCCTGAATTACCTCGAAACTAGTATTATCAAAAGCTTCATATATATCAATGAAGGAGCATAGTAATAATTCTTTTTTCCAAAGCGTATCTTTGATTTCCGCTGTCAGCTCATAGAGCCGTTTCTGTTGTTTGCCCTGCTTGGTAGGCGTGCTACCTAGAGTCCAGAGGGTATCTTTGGAGAGTGTTGTATTTGATACAAAGTTAGAGAATTTTCTACATGGTTTTCAGTAAAAATGATGTCAGGCTAATAGGTCTATAAGACCTAATCTCCTCTGGGGATCTTTTTCCCGCTTTTAGGATAAATATCACCCTAACCATCATCCAGCATTTTGGAATATATTCCAAGCTGTAGCTTGCTCTGAAGAGTATAGGAAGATAATTGTTGTAACAATGCGGGAGTATACGCAGTCTCCTCCCGGTGATTTGAAAGGGCCAAATGATTTGACTGCCCATCCTATCTGTTTCGGCGTGAAAAACTGCCTCGAGAACTCGTGAGCCCCCTTTGGGACCAGATATGATGTACGCTACTTGCGTTGGATTCTTCCTGATCCCTCAGTACTATACATTCTGGGGAATGACCTCTCCGAACATCGCGAAAAATAAATAGTCTGCATTTTCTCTGTGTTAAGTTTTAATACCCATTCTTGGAAATATGATGCCAGTATGGATTTAGTGTTTAGAACTAAACTTAGTGTTTAGAATCTGAACATAAAATTTACGGTTTTCAAAATATGATTGGAGTAATTTTATGATAAATATGGGAAAGTTGTATTTTTGTAATTTATGAAGAATACCATTTATCCAAACCGAATCAAATGGCCTTTCAAGGTCAAGAAGAACCATTCCCGTAGATTTATTAAGGTTTCTTTGATTTCTGACATGTTGAATTATTCGATGTACCTGGTGAACGGAGGAATGTTCGTGTCGAAAACCGATTTGTGAAGGTATTATTAGATTATTTAATTTTATATAGTCGTTTAGTCTAATTTTTATGATACATTCAACAATTTTTCTTGGTCGGTAGCTATTTGTATCACAGGGATCCCCACCTGGTTTAGCTATCGGAAAGTTGGAAGCTTTCCATTTTATAGGAAAGTAGCCGAGCCTGAAACACTGGCAATATAATTTAGCAAGAAAGCAGAAACCAGACTCAGGAAGATGTTTTAACATAACATTTAAAATTTTATCTGAACCAGGGGCTATGAGCGGGAGACTGGTATATAGTATATAATACTTTTCACCTGGTCGACTGATACATCCAATTTTGAATGGTCCTTTATTTGCTAGAATTTCACATTTCTCTGAAGTAGAAATTAACTTATTATTATCTTGCGGGTTATTCAAAGGTGGTATGTTAGAATATTTATTTTTAATGTAACTAATAATTCGCCAGTAAGGTTTGGATCCTTTAGCAAGATGACTAAGTTTATTTTGAAATTTAATATTAACAATATCGTATATTTTCATAGTTGCACCACCTTATTTAGTAAACTAACTTTTTTTTAGGTACGGTTTCCATTGTCGGCGCCTGATGTTTCGAAGCTTAATTAATAATAAAACTTCATCAGATAATATTAGTTTATATCTCGGTAATGAATTTACTGTTAAATTAATGGCATATTTGGAGTTTGGGGAAAAGGAAGAGCTTTGAGTTTATAATCGATAATAATTCGGTACATATCCCAGTCAGCATTTCTAAAATCATAAGGTTTTATTAGTGGATTGGTATGCGAGGTACGCATATCAACCGAGCTACATAATAGCTAAATAAAAATCTATTGTGCTTTTTGTTCTGTTATTTTGATGATAGGTGGGCAGTTCCAAAACTAATGTCGGCAATTAAAGTCCCGTGATTACCATGATTAGCATTAGGGATGTAACAACGTGTGACCTTTAAAGACCCGTGGGGCAGGACTACATGTATTGATATACTTTCGATGCTTTGCATTACGAAGCTTGGAAGTAGAGTGAGGCTAATTGAATTTGTAATGGCTATAGCAACACCTCCACAAGCTTAGTCGGTATGATCATTTCTATAAATGTAATAGTGAGGGTTATGGAAACCCATACCAGGTTTAAGATGGGTTACAGTGATGATCATTACGTCAACACTGAATTGGTCAAGGAAGTATATTAGTTCATGTTTTTTTTTTACTTACACCAAGTGCATTCCAGGTGGAAAATATCATATTATTATGTACAGACATACGTAATTGTATTGAATTGCTCTCCTGGAGTTTGGCAACTCCAGAGTCCATCTATGACACTTGCTAGAATTATTAATAAAACACTTTAAGAATAAAGTTTGCTAACATTATGCTGCTCACCATGCTGTATGTTGATAGAGAATGTGTTGCTTTTGAGAATGTTAGAAAATAGTAGTCTAGCAGTTGGAGTTTCCGCCAACGAAGGCTGGATGTTTCTATGTATACCCCGAATTCAATAGATTTGGAAAATTATTTGCTGAACAGTTAAATGTTGGTGATGGTTTGCTCGAATTTTTAAGATTTATTTGTTTCCTTATCGCTTTGGACAAATGACTGAATTCGCTGCGTGATTTCCATTGCAATTAGCGCATTTCAACTTTCCTTCATCTTTTCCTTAATTTGGATTATACTTATTTATGTATAACATAAACATTTAATATATTTACAGGTTCCCAGGTTCATCACTCCGAGTGGATCGGTTCTTCTCAGTCGCCTAAATCGCGGCAGTTTTTGTATCTCCCTGGCCAATTCGATGAATAATATTTCGAACTGAATTCTTTGCACGGTTTTCATCAAGGTCGTCATACATATATATTACTATTTCGAATGTACCAAGGAGAATTGGTAATACTGCGAAGTATTTTCGCTTGGGTCATTACTGAATACGATAAGTCCATTTGGGTTTGATTATCGATTTGTAAAGTAGAGCTATGTATATTAGCTAATGACAACTGAGATTTTCTTCCCATCAGCCAATACATTTTGGAAAATGTAATTTTTATTTGGTTGCGCTTTGTTTCAATATAATTTTTCCACGTTAATCTTCTATCCAGGTGCAAACCAAAGTATTTAACCTTCGTTGGTTGAGGAATATTTTCATCGTTTAATTTCACTGGTGGGCAGGTGCGTTTGTTCAGCGTGAATGTGACGTGAGTTGATTTGTTTTCATGCACTTTTATTCGCCATGCCTTCAGCCAGTTCACGACTGTGTTTAAACGATTCTGTAATTCCAGGAGGCACCAGGATGGCCGTGTCATCGGCAAATGTTGATATTATTACTTTGTTGGTTACAGGTAAATCAGCTGTATACAACAAGAATAATATTGGTCCTAGAACGCTGCCCTGCGGGACACCTGCATTTATATCATTTAAGCAAGTAGTTGTGCTGTTTTGCTTGACCATATATTGCCTTTAAGAAGATAGTTTCCCAAAACTAAGTGAAATTTCTTCGGGTAAAGCTCTTTAATTGTGTATATTAGTTCATCGTGCTAAACTTTATCAAAAGCTTGTGCGATATCCAAAAAGGCAGCAGAACAATATTTCTTCTCTTCGAAGGTGATTTTGATTGCATTTATAATTCTGTGTACTTGCTCTGTAGTACCATGTGGGTTTCGGAACCCAAATTGATGGTCTGGAATAACGCGCCTTTCTTCTAATATTGGTTTCAATTTCGTTACTAACATTTTTTCAAATGGCTTTGAGATTGTGGGCAACAGGCTTATTGGACGATATGATGAGATTTGCGTTTCATTTTTCCCTGGCTTGTGTATCATTGTGATCAAAGATATCTTCCATTTTTAAGTAACATAACCGCTTCGCATGATCGTGTTGAATACAAATGTTATTAGTTTTATGCATTTATCTGGCAATTCCCATATTATTTTTGCAGTAACGAGATGTTTGACTTTTTCTTCATCACTTCTCGCTAGATTTCCAGTTGGTAGTCTAATCGGTGAATTTGAATTTGTTGGCCTTTTTAAATTTGTTGTTGCCTTCCAAACAAAGAATAATCTTGCCAACAAAGAATAATCTGTCCTCTCGGTTGCCGAAAGGTCACTTAAATAGTTCTTGACGCGCTGGTTTTCTTCTTCCCGCAAAGCAAATCTTAGGGCCTTAATAGCTCGATTTAAATTCTATTTCAATAACGATTTTTTTGTTTGCTGCCATTGAGTAGGATAGTTCTGGATATTACGTGACAGTTTATTAACCTTTTCAGAACTACTTATACCGGGTTTAGCGCTTTCAGCGGACAATGTCTTGACATCTTTTAGATTTTCTGCAGCCGCATCAATATCAGCTGGTGTGATCAGAGGAATATTAAGTAGACAATTATGTTCGACTAGCCTTCTATAATGATCCCAATTAGTTTACTTATTTGTAAGACGATTCGGCATTTCGTTCCTTAGAACATCGGTACTCATTGTTACTATTACTGATGAGTGATCGGAAGACATATCATAAAAATCGGTGGCCTTAGCATATGTACGTGGAATACCCTTAGTTACACAAAAGTCAATTAAATCAGGAATTTTCTTTTTATCCGTGGACCAGTAGGACTGTTCATCTATAGCATCAAAAAGTTGTTTGGCTTTCGGCGATGTTAATCTGGAACCCCAATGAGTATGTTTAGCATTATAATCATCCCCCGCAAGAAATTTATTATCCAGCTGGCTGAAATAATCCAAGACCTGGATTTTTTTTATAGCATGTTTTAGAGGACAGTACACTGCCGATATGATATAGTTTCCAGACCACTCCTGCAGGCAGATGCTCGTTGATTGTATAATATGTTGCTTCTCATATTTCGTAAGTTGGTAGTGTTTTAATCTTCGCTTAATCAATACAGCAGTGCCTCTATGAGTTTTCCAATCTGTGTTCTTGGTGTCATAAATAGAGTACCCATTAATTTTGAAATAGCTATTTTTGGTAAAGCGTGTTTCTGATATTAACATTATGTCAATGTTGTTCTCAGTGAGAAATGCATGTACCTCCGATTTATGTTGTGCCAGGGTGTTTGCATTCCATATGGCTATTTTGATGATAGTCATTTTTGGATTTTTACGACTATGTGCATTAGCGTGCTCATATTCTGCATAATTAGATCCATGGTTTTCTTCATCATCACCATGAAGCTTTGCATCATATTAGTCAATTTGTTTAAAGCTGTTGAGATATTTCTCTCTTCACGTGCTTCCACTTTAGGAGCGGTACCTTAGCGAGAGCAGCTTGTATTTCGCTTGCATTCACGTAACTCTATATTCCTTTTAACATAACAACCAATCCTTTTTAGCTCTTTAGCTGATACGTGTAGTAATGTTTACTAACTTGGTCAAAATGTTTAATAAACGCTCTGTAAGCATCAATATTGAGCGGTTGAATTTTTATTTCTTTTATATCTCTTTTTTTTGATCCCGGAAATATAAAATGCATCTTCCGTTATAAACTCGATCGTTTTTACAAGTTCTCAGTTTTTGGAGTTTTTTCGGGCGGCGGGTCATCAAAAACCAAACAAGAATATCTGTTACCATGCGTTAAGTCAACGCTAGCTAGCTTAGTGAAATTATTCGCGCTTGCACTGGTCGCTGATTTAGGGCTTCTCTTTCGTTTTGATCGGACAGTAATATACCGGTCTATCCCCGTTTGCACTAAACACTGACCTACACTTATATGATGCAAATAAACAATTCTTCAGCTTCCAACTTTAATAACATTTGCAATTGTTCAATTTTCTTAAGTCGTTCTACAGTATCAATAAGGGATTGCAAAACCCCATGAACAATAGACTGGTATACCCACGTCGCTGTGAAATCTTAAACGATTAAAGTTCCACTCACAGTCAAATTCAACAGATCGCTAAAAGAGGTAAAATTACCTAAATGCGGGAAAATCGCAAAAGTTGTTTCAATATTTAAGAAAAAAAAAATCAAAATGTATTCTTTAAGGGACGTTCTAAATTAACTAATCTGCTTTCTTTCACTAAGTACGTCACTGATAAGGATAACTTAGATTTAGGCTTTGCGATTGATGTAATATATACAGATTTATATAAAGCTTTCGACAAGCCAATCATTCAGAGCTGTTAGATAAAGTTATTGGTTATGAAATACAAACTTTAGTGTGGTCTTCAATTATTCCATCAATAATGTAAACACATGTGAAAGCTAGTATTGTTGACTTGGGTGTCACTATTGATCATAATATGGATTTTAAGCTACACTTCCCGCAAACTGTAAAGAAATCATTTAAAATTTTGTGTTTTTTTGGGTGTATCCAGATTGCTGAAAAATTATAATTATAGGAATACGCAAGAAGCCAACTTAAAAATCAAGCCAGGTAAACTTTTACACATTTGTTTATTCATTGCAGAGTGAAGTCATGCTTAACTTATCGTTATTATGCGCATTATGTTTTCATACACAACCAATTTTGATATTTTTATAAAAGTGTTACACCGAATAATATTTTAATTAAATAATAAAAATAAAATGTTCTGTCTAAACACAGTCACTTGAGTGTAAAGATAGGTGAATTCTTTTGTATTATTAATAAAATGAATAAATTTACCTTGGTTGATTGCGTTTGATGGATTAGCAGAAAATACATTTTTAATGTAAATTTATTTGTATTATTATGGTCATGCACCATGTCATTTTAATTATCTCATATGGTTACCGGATATTTGAATCATCAAAAATTATTTTTTTGTTTAAGTATGTATAGAGGTAGACATGTAATCTTTTCTTTTTTGTCACGCTATTTTATCATTTCTTAACTACAGGTAGGTTTACCTTATTGAACATAATGGTATATGATGTGAATTTGTCAGATTTTCTGTGAGGCTTATCTTAAATAATAGCAGAGACGCAATATTTAAGAATTTTTTCTGTTTAATTTATTGAAGCGAAACACTTCAATACAGAGGGATTTATTCGGCGGCCAATCTTTCATAGTGAGTATGGATTCGAGCATTTGATTCATCCAAAATTCACCACATCAAGCGTTGGAAAAACGAAATTTGGCCCTCTCTCCTAATAAGTGTCACACTTTATTTATTTTGAACCTATTAAATTTTTCTTACGTCCATTAATTAAATTGGTCAAACAAAAAATGGCAGAGTCAGATATAGTGCCCATATTTGAAAAAGCTCTGGTTTCTCATTTTTAGAGGCTCACAGTGGCTTGCTTTAAAATCAACAATTTTCATAAACAAAAGTCGTAATTCTTAAGATGTACGTGTATTCAGATGGTCTTGCTTCAAGAACACAAATTTTAAGTTAAACTACTATTATTTTATGTAGGACTAAAACAGTAAAATATGCCCTAAATCTGGTTTTGGTTAACAGCACTAACGATTTTGATAAATCGCCGTATCCTTTTTTGCGCTCTTCAACCATTTAGCATTGCCTTCAATTTAGTCACATAATGTTGTGATCTGAACAAATGGGAAAAATTTTCAGAAAATTTTTTCTCAACGTCATTGATGCTCTCAGTTCATTCTTACTTCGGACTTTCATTTCGTCCACCGTTAGCAAGCAAGCCTTTTAATTAGAATACATATCCGCGTGTTCCATCAACTTGAAAACTACATTTAAACAACCGGGTTTGATAAAGTTGAAAACGTGGGAAGTCTTAATTTTGTTTAACAGTAGTCGATACGCCTTCAGCCCACAAAAAATGAATATATAGCAATAGCCTTGAAAATATCATCAACGTCCCATTTTATGCGTTTTCCTTGACTTTGTTTTTTTAAAGTGAAACTTTTATAGCCGCGTATACCGCGTTTTAGAATCGGTAGTAAAACCGATGTAACCAAAATTGTCCGTCGCCACTAAAAAATAATACCACATTTTATGATACACACGTATACACATAAATATATTGTGACGGTGAGACCTAGGGTGTAATAGAATAAGTTAAATTAATAGTTCAATGTTTTACTGTTCTAAAATGAAATTTTCCATGATAAAACTGTTCTAAATGTTTCTGGACTGTTCTTACTGAAAAGTCATGAACCTTCTAGAAGTTTGGTTTGTGTATATAAAAAGCCGAATGAATCGAATTGGATTAGTAGTATTTGGTAAGCGATAGTGTGAAGATTAAAAAGCAATTAAAAAGTGATTTAAAAAGTGTTTTAGTGCGAAATAAAAAGTAAAAGCAGCGTTTAAAATTACTCTTCAGTTTGTTTTTATTCCCTTTCTTCTAGTTTTAAATGAATTTTCCAATTCTCTTTTCTCTTTTTCGATCAAAATAGTAAACAAAAAATTCACGTATACTATTCAATAACAAATAAATAATGAGCGAAGAAAAGAAACAAAATGAGAGAATCGATCTACTGAATAGAATAGAAATATATTTTTCTTCTGTTTTGTTCACTGCTGAATGAATAATTAGTGAATAATTTTTGAATAGGAATTTAATGTACAAGTTTTATTAAAGGTGCAAAATTGTTTTGATTTATTTTTGGGGCTGTATCGAGAATTGAGTTCGAACAGTGATAATTTTGGCCAAAAATTCAAATATTTTATGATAATTTGGTGTAAAACGACAAATTTTATTTTCCTAATGCGCAACTTAAACAAAATTAATCTTCCATTCTTAAGTTTCACTATCTCCTTTGTTTGAATAACGAATAGAATATTTCGAAGTATTGAATTGACTGAGTAGAGAATCTTTTTTCTTTTCTTCTTTGTTCGACGCAAAATAAATAATCATCAGAATATGTTTTGGTTTTCTACTCACTATTCAAATCGATCAGTTGTAACAATTATTATTCGATGTGTAGATAGGAAATAACAAATTTTACAGAGCGAGTTTTAAAACGCTGAGTAAAAGTGATCAGTAAAATTGTGCGAATATTAAAATAAAGTGATTTTGTGAATTATCGTTAGTAAATTGTGTTGTAATAAATTCGTTGGAGATAAATTGAATTGATTTTGTTTTATTCACAATGCAGTGATACACACCTTGATTGACAAGGCAAGAACGTAACAATATGTATAACAAAATGTGCGCACTCGATTGATCGTATATATTTCGTTTATAAGTTTGAAGCAAAGGGAGCCCAAATCATACATCAATAGTGTAAATAATTTAAAAAAATCAAATGGATGCTATCCTTTAAATATTAAATTTTATACATCTTAGCTATTTGGAAAAATTCCACATAGGTATCGGTAGATAATAATATAATAATATTAAAATTGTTAAATCGGTAAGCTTCGTTATAAGTTTTACTCATGCTGTTGCTGAGTTTGGTTATTGTGGATTGTAGAATACAAAAACTCTAAGTCTGGTAAACCTATTCGGATAACTTTTTCTATTGAAGCGCGCAAGAAACAAGCCGCCAGAAGATACGCTAGAGTCTTTCCAGCTGCTATGATTTTGCGGTCAACATAGCACCTGTGTCTAAAGCGATGCCGTTTTGCTCTGTTGAGTGGGTTTGCCATGACCATATTCAAAGTAGTCTAAATATAGAATATGAACAAGTTTGTCGTGTATGTATAATGGTATATTTTAAAACACAGGTTTAGTTGATTAACTTTGTTAAAACTAATAAATACATTAGCTGATTTTGTGTACAAATTATCACTGTGTTGGTCCTGATATTCTGAAACACTTCGAGTTTGTTGTAATCGTTTTGATTTATTTACGTTTCTTTCATACGTCTCGAGCACAATTCATACTGGAAACGATTCAAATTTCCGCCGAACAGATTCATGT
The DNA here is from genome assembly GCA_958295665.1 of Tipula vernalis. Lineage (NCBI taxonomy): Eukaryota > Metazoa > Arthropoda > Insecta > Diptera > Tipulidae > Tipula > Tipula vernalis. The sequence goes on from OY282560.1 coordinate 196,911,650, forward strand.
TTATCGACAAAGTTTAATTCAGGGTAAATATTTCAATATCTCAACGAGATACGCCTTGGTAGTTATGGTTGTTAGTACAATAATTTATTAAAACTACAATAATTTATAAAAATCCTATTTTTTTTCCTTATCTCTTCATTTAAACGTAAAAAAGTCTTTCGCAGGAAAAAATATTGATGTGTTGGATTGGCACCCGCAAATCCCAGACCAAAACCCAATTGAAAGTGCTCAGTTTAAAATGAAGCTAGACGTAGCAAGAAAGCTCCTAGGATGAATTCAAGCTTTAAAAAAAGTTTGTTGATAAACATCTAGGAATACATAACTTCTGGAACTTTGAAAAATTTATAAAACTTAATGAATCGGAGCTGTACCGCCGTAATAAAAGGAAAAAGGGGGCAAACACAATATTAATATTACAGATAGAATTTCTATCAACCAATAGAAAACCAAGAAGAAATTAGAAAGAAGTGTTTATTTATTCGATTACCGTTGCTCTCAACGAATTTTGAATATTTTGGCATCTTTTCAAGGTTTTCAAAAATATGGTTCATAAATATGTTTAAAACGAAACAATAAGCCAAGTGCTTTTAAAAGTTTTGTAATTTTAGCAACCAAGGTTCCAATTTGTAAAAAATATGTTTGACCAATTTTTTTGCACAGCCTACTTGTAGCGCAAATAAAGACGAAAATGAGGCACGGAAGCAAACTCTCTATCTTGTTTTCTCTTTATCTCGTTGATTATGTATCATCAAATCGACCTTTATTCGCAAAAATTGATAATAATTTCAACATAATTGCAAACTTATTTTCTTCGACACTAGGTACTACTAATTAAAGTATGAAGACATACCGATGCACTAACAGCATTACCACATTGGTCCTCTGCAAATCTGCACTGCACTGTGTATAAAATATTGTAAAAAACTATTTTGTTCAAAGACGAATTACCTAAACAATGCAAAATATTGCGAAACATTAATATTTTTATTTTTAATATACGCTGTATATTACCGCAAAAAGTATTATACAGAAAAATATTCGTGGAATAGAAACTCCCTAAGGTAGCTGAAAGTTTGTAGCCATAATGCAGACCCCTTTAAAATTCCATAATGGCAGATATGTTATTCCATCCGAAAGTAAAATAATATAGTCGTTATAGCAGAAAGTGTTTAGCCCAAAATTAGCGAGATTGTGCAGAAGCTGTTATCAGTAGCCTTGCGTGGCAAAACCTCCTTCCATTTTATAGTAGAAAAATTCGCAAAATCAACAGAATTCAAATAATATTTAAAATTTGTATCAAATCAGTCTCTAAAATGTTTTGCCTGTGAAAATTCAGTTCAGAATTTATGTGGGAAATCTGGAAAACTTCGAGTTACTATAATTCAATTGAAACTTAGTTTATAAAAAGCCTCTAGAGTGTTATGTCTGTAAGTAGATTCAGAAGCTTTTATAAATATCGCAAAGTTTTAATAACTTTTTTCAATATTCTCAACTATGAATATTTGGTGGATTCTGGATTACCCCCTATCACGAAGGTTGACAGGAGTAATTTCTGAATAATCTGATACTTTAAGGGTACTTTGAGTATAATGCTTGATTATAATATATGCTTGAAGGGACAAATTCTTCGTGCACTAGAAAATTGAAATTTGGCACACAGCTTTATATTTTGAGACATTCTCAACAATCAAAATTCGGCTAGCTCTGGATTACAAACCTCCCCACCCCCGCGTTTTATTTGACATTAGCAAATTCTGTGTGGCTCAACTTCTCTAAAGTCACTTTGACTAACTTCTACACCGCCTTCAAGTTATCCCAGACTTTCACCCCAGAAAAATTTGAAATCACCTCCTACAATACACACGCGCGTAAAACCCATTCCAGACCTTTTCTACACGTCTTAAAGTATCCGAGCATTAAAATCCTTTTCAGACCTTTTGATTGGAGTGAAAAAAAAGCATCCCAGGATTTTAGGCATTTAAACTCAAGCAAAGCGCTAGGGCGAGAGAGATACCTTTTTCCCCCGCTGTTGATATCTGCTAACAAATAGTAATTCGAAAAGTAAGTGTCCTGTGTATTTTTATGAAACAAAGACAGACTGATACACCTTGATCAAATAAGAAAAACAAAGTATGGCTAAAATTTCTAGGTGGTCGGATTCCAAAGTTATAGGTGCGTAAAAATTTCCTTCACAATACATTCACGTAAAAAACTAAAATAATAAAAGTGATAAAGTACTATTTTTTAAATTTTATTTTGCGTATGAAATAAATGAATGAAAATGGTTTTGTTTGTATGTACATACAAACTACAATGTACAATTTATTATTAAAAGAGAGCATTGTCGAGATGCCGGCAGTGCGATTACATCTTGTAATGGCTTTTCCTCCTTTTTTTTTTATTTAATATACGATTTTTGTCGTAGTTAAAAATGGAAACAAAAAATTAAAAAAATTCTTATGTTCAAGATTATGGAAATTTGCTATAACAATATAGTAAAGGGTTCTTGTGGAAACCCTACCACTAAGCCAGTCCTGAACTCGGTTCGCCGGTTAGAATTTACGCTACATCAATAAAAGAATTGCCTTCCCGTAGCTCGAAATTGAAATTAAAAAAAAAAAAAAAAACGTATGCTTAAGATTGTATTGGTCCAAACCTCCTGAATTTAGGTCCATAAATATACTCTGTTTATTATTTGCTTAATGAGACTTCTCACTTAAAATTATTACATAGATTTTCGGTTCTTCCTTTTCATTACTTTGCCATTCTAAGTACGTCGTTCATAAATATTTAAGGACATCCTAAATTCCATCGATTTTGATGACAGGCCAACTCCCAAAGAAGTGCTATGACCCATTGTTTTTTGACATACCGACGGTTAAGTTCCTGGTTCGTGAAAAAGAAAAAAATTGTAAGAGAATTTATCTGTATTAGTATGATTCGCTAGTACATAACGCACAGCACATTCTGTTTATATAGAATGTAAATCGTGGTATAATCAGTCCAGTCGCTGAGGCCTGATGAGAAGATTGATTTTTTCATAATCATAAGCTCATCAGTTCGAAACTGTATTGAATTCTCTAACAATCTTCGGAACGTATTAAAACCCTACAAATTATTAAATTACAAAATGCTATAGGTTTTGCTAAATGCTCTTTAGCAAAAGCAAATACATAATTTGGCGAAGTCCCAGTTGTTTAATTGTGGTTTGGTTTTCGCTTTGTTGCTCTATTGCTTAATTATAATGCCAATATTGTCCATCAAGGAAACACATTTAGTTTCCTTCCCATAGTTAAAAATGAATAAAAAAATTTAAAGAAATTTTTCTACTCTGAACTGTGCTAGCTGTCGAAAGTAGAAAATTCTATTGTTAACCTCTTTGCCAATTCCGAACCCAGCTTTTACTTATTAAAATTTTCACTACATACATGTTCAGAAAATATCCAGAGGAAGCAAATATTTTATTATATTGTCATAGTAAATTTCCAAAGCCACAATAATTTTGAACATAAGATTTTTTTAAATTTTTTTTATTTTTTTTTTATTTTTAACTACGGAAAGGCAATACATTAATTAATTGATTTAGCGAAAAGTCCAACAAGCAAACAGACCCAGAGGTAACCACTAGAACTGTATACATACCATATTTTAAAGCAAATTTGCAGCCACCATAATCTTGACTATAAGAATTGTTTAATTTGTTTTTCTATTTTTAACTAGAGTTAAATACATTTATTGATATAGCGAAAAGTCTAACCGTCAAACTAGACTCACAGTTTCCCTAGAGCCAGCCAATAAAAACGGCAAATCAAACAGCATAACAAATTTCTAGGGCCACAATAATTACGAACAGAAGTAATTTCTAATTTTTAATGAAAATAAAACACACCGAAAATTGTAATAAGAAAATAGCCTTCAATGTAGGCCCAGGTAGTCAATAGGCTATAAAATTTCTTTAAATTGTCTTCCAATAGCGAAAATTTTAATGAGGAAACCCGGTTCAGAATTGGCCCGGAGGTAGAAACTAGAACCCTATACTGTACCATCAAAGATACTGTTAAAGTTAGCCGAAAGTTGCCAGCCGAAAGTGAAAAGTCGAGAATGCAGATTGTGTTAGTCCAGTCGAAAGTAATGAAATGGTAATGCAGTTTGTGTAACCCCAGGCGAAAGTTTCCGGTCGAAATTAAAAAGTCGATAATGTAGATTATCTTGTTAACATTCCAACCGAAACTAAAAAATGTAGTAGTTATCAGCCGAAAGTAAATAGGATACATGAATTTAAATAAAATTTTTTGTAAATAATCTTACATGAAAAACTTTGTTTAACCTAGTCGTGGAAAATATCGGAAAATCAGAAAAATCCACAAAATTGGAATAAAATCAGCCGCAAGAGTGTATATCTGAAGTTGAATCGTTTTTATGTGATTTGTCAATAGCTGTCGAATAAAATAATTCTGTTGAAGTTTCCCGTGGGAAATCTCGGAAAATTCGATTATCCAAACATTATTAGAAAATTTGTATAAAATCAGCCTTTAGAGTGTTATGTCTGGAAATGAATTGCCTTGATGTGACTTGTCAAAAGCAATCGCAGGAAAAAAATTCAGTTCAAGTTTCCCGTGGGAAATTTCGGAAAATTTGAAAAGCTATTCAAAGCCAAAAGTAAATAGGATACATGGATTGCAGTAAAAACTTTCGTAAATAGTCTTACGTGGAAAACTTTGTTTAACCTAGTCGTGGAAAATATCGAAAAACCAGAAAGATTCACAAAATTGGAATAAAATCAGCCTCTAGAGTGTAGAACTGAATTTGAATCTTTTTTATGTGATTTGTCAATAGCTATCGTAGGAAAAACTCAGTCCAAGTTTCCCTTGGGAAATCTCGGAAAATTCGATTTTCCAAACACCATTAGAAAATTTGTATAAAATCAACCTCTAGCGTGTTATGTCTGGAGATGGATTTGATTGATTTGACTTGTCAATAGCTATCGCAGGAAAAAAATTCAGTTCAATTTCCCGTGGGAAATCTCGGAAAATTCAAAAAAGTTTCAAGCCGAAAGAAAAAAATGGATGAAAAAAATCGGACTCTAGAGTATTATATCTGGAGAAGGATTGCATTGATGTGACTTCACAATAGCTAACGTAGGAAAAAGATTCAGTTCAATTTTCCCGTGGGAAATCTCTGGAAATTCGATTTTCCACAATTTTAAATTTTCCGAGATTTCCCACGGGAAAATTGAACTGAATCTTCTTCCTACGATAGCTATTGAAAATTCACATCAATACAATCCTTCTCCAGATATAACACTCTAGATGCTGATTCTATTCATCCATTTTTTTTCTTTCGGCTGGAAACTTTTTTGAATTTTCCGAGATTTCCCACGGGAAACTTGAACTGAATTTTTTTCCTGCAATAGCTATTGACAAGTCAAATCAATGAAATCCATCTCCAGACATAACACGCTAGAGATTGATTTTATACAAATTTTCTAATGGTGTTTGGAAAATCGAATTTTCCGAGATTTCCCAAGGGAAACTTGGACTTAGTTTTTTCCTGCGATAGCTATTGACAAATCACATAAAAACGATTCAAATTCAGTTCTACACTCTAGAGGCTGATTTTATTCCAATTTTGTGAATCTTTCTGGTTTTTCGATATTTTCCACGACTAGGTTAAACAAAGTTTTCCACGTAAGACTATTTACGAAAGTTTTTACTGCAATCCATGTATCCTATTTCCTTTTGGCTTCGAATAGCTTTGCAAATTTTCCGAAATTTCCCACGGGAAACTTGAACTGAATTTTTTTCCTGCGATTGCTTTTGACAAGTCACATCAATGCAATTCATTTCCAGACATAACACTCTAGAGGCTGATTTTATACAAATTTTCTAATAATGTTTGGAAAATCGAATTTTCCGAGATTTCCCAAGGGAAACTTGAACTGAATTTTTTCCTGCGATAGCTATTGACAAATCACAACAATTCAATTCATCTTCAGATATAATACTCTAGAGGCTGATTTTATACAAATTTTCTAATGATTTTTGAAAAATCGAATTTTCCGAGATTTCTCAAGGAAACTTGGACCGAGTTTTTTCCTGCGATAGCTATTGACAAGTCAAATCAATGAAATCCATCTCCAGACATAACACTCTAGAGGTTGATTTTATACAAATTTTCTAATGGTATTTGGAAAATCCAAGTTTCCGAAATTTCCCAAGGAAACTTGGACTGAATTTTTTCCTGCGATAGCTATTGACAAATCACATAAAAACGCTTCAAATTCAGTTGTACACTCTAGAGGCTGATTTTATTCCAATTTTGTGAATCTTTCTGGTTTTTCGATATTTTCCACGACTAGGTTAAACAAAGTTTTCCACGTAAGACTATTTACGAAAGTTTTTACTGCAATCCATGTATCCTATTTACTTTTGGCTGTCAATCACCAATTTGTCTATTTTTGGCTGGAATGTTAATAACATAATCTGCATTATCGACTTTTTACTTTCGGCTGGAAACTTTCGGCTAACTTTAACAGGGTTCATCAAAGCCTATTTGCTATGCCACTGTAACCTTGAGCAAAAGAATCTTTCAAATGTTTATTTTCTTTTAATAAATTTTAGGGAAAAGTGACACATTTAAATGTAGCGAAAATCTTAACAAATAAAATAACGGAGGTGTGGCCAGGCCAACACACGACTTTCTTTTACGAACAAAGAATTTAGAGAATTATTTTTTTTTAATTTTTAAATTTGATTTTTTAATTTTTTATTTTGTATTTTTATTTGTTTTTAATTTTTGGAAATATTTTGTATTAAGTAGCTTTTTGTATACCTTATACTTTTTAAGATATTTGCAACATAAATTTTCTTGACTAAGGGAGTGGCCACTTCCGGTTAGCCGATTTGGAGTAAAATTTACTGGGACCTCCCAATTTATCAAAAAAGCTTAAATCTGAAGTTTCAGTTCGATTGTTTAAACTATCTGGGCTGTAGAGAGGACACAGACTGACAGACAGACTGATAAACTGACAGACTGACAGACAGACACCATTTCGAAACCCACTTTTTCGGACTCAGGGGACCTCAAAACAGATAAATCTCTAAAAATCTCAAAGTTCAAAATTTTCATGATTACTATACTTTATTTTAGTAGAGCAAAAGAAAGTAAAGGGGTGAAGAATTTTCACAAAGGTAGACTCCAGAACCACCATAATTTAGACCATATTTTATTTTATTTTTTTTTCTCACTTTTTACTACGGGAAGGCATCACTTTATCGATGTAGTGAAAATTATAACAAGCAAACTATGTTCATAATTGGCCCTAGAGATAGCCCCTGGAACTCTCTTCTATATTGTTTAATCAAATTTCCAGGATAATCTTGAACTTAATTTTTTATTTTTTTATTTTTTTTTTATTTCAAACTATGGGAAGTGAATATATTTATTGATTTAACGAAAACTCTAAAAATGAAACGGGTTCAGAATTGGCCCAAAGATAGCTACTAGAACAATTTTTATAGCGAATTTCCAAGGTTACCGTAATCTTGACCATACGATTTTTTTCCATTTTTAACTAACGGAATGTAATTTATTTATTGCTAAAACAAAAATTGTAACGAGCGAACCATATTCAGATTTGCTCCAGAGTTAACCATTTACACTAGCTACTATACCGACATAACAAATTTCCAGGGCCATAGAATTTTTATTAATTTTAGATATGGATAGGCAACACATTTATTGATATAGCGAAATTCTAACAAGCCATATAGATTCAAAATTGGTACTGAGAGAACAACCCTTTACTATATGTCCTAGCATATTTCCACGGCCATCATAATTATTTTAATGTTTTATTTGTTTTTAACTTCGACAAAAAATCGTTTAATAAATAAAAGTCCTGAGATGGAATTTTCACTCGTGTAAAAAGTCTGAGATGGATTTTTACGCTCGGGTTGTCGGAGGTATTTTCAAATTTTCCTTGAAGGGAAATTTGTGATAACTTCTAAGCGGTACTTCCACATACTATATACTAGAAAGTAGAAATATGAAATTTGCCACACAATTTTATTTCGTGCTGCATCTCCAACTAAGGTAAATACCTGCTCACAATAAACTTAACATAAACTGTTTTTATGTGGTTAACCTTCCTTAAAGTGTAACTTTCCAAAACAAAAGATGTTTAAATTTGATACACAACTTTAAATTGTGAGACACTTTCACCTACCTGAACTTGACGGGTTTTTCATTAAAATTAAATGAAAGGTTTCTTTGTGGTTCAACTTTTTGAGGCCTCTTTTTATTAACTTTCTGCCAGACTAGAAATTTGAAATTTTCCAAACAAATCGTGGTTCATTTTCAACCATAGTACTTAATCCCCTCTTATTAAACGTGGCATGAACCATTTCTGTATGGTTCAACTTCTTTAAAATGTAATTCAACCATTCATAAGAAAGGTGAAAACTTTATTACATCGTGAGATATTTTTTCGGATTGTGGATTATCCCCTCTCAATCAATTTGATAAGAGTGATTTCAGTTGGTGTGGTTCAACTTCTTTAAGGTAATTTTTCAACTCGAAAACTATAAGGGCTGAGAACTTCAATTTTATTATGAACTGGTGTTCGGAAACAGTATTGAATTTAAAACGTTTTTGCACAAAATCATAAAACTAACATTTGCTTTATTCATTTAATCGGTACCACAAAATTTTGATTTGCGAATATTCCGAAAATTGGAAGTATTTCTATTGTAATATCAGTCCTTGAAATCTTTGTATGTTAACAACCAAAAGAACCTGTTTATCTGAAACATTATCATTTTGAAATATTAAAATGAAAACTAAATATGTATATATTGCCAATTTGGTAGTCTTCTGTCTATCTATGGCAAGAACATATAGCGAACATTATTTTAACAATAGCAAGTGTTTATTATTCTCCCGACAATTTAAATATATTTAAATTGGACATTTTGTATCTGCATGTATCTATAAAAAGATAATCAAATCCATTGATCTATTCATTATGTTCATGTTTACGTTAAAGAGGCGACACTTGAATAAACTTTTTGTTTTGTTTTATTTGTTGTATTGGATACACATAGCTACATGGTGCAAATCGAATCTAATCTAACACACAACGAAATGTCAAAAAATAGAGCATTTATTTTCAAATTATATGTACGAGCATAATAATTTCTGTATAAGAAATAAATAGACAGAAGACGACACCGACAACGATGAAAAAGAAGTGGAAAAACTAAAATATGTACATAGTTAAACAAATACGACTACGTATGTACATATATGTATGATAGAAAGGAAACTCTTCAGTAAAATTTTCAAATCAACGTAATGAAAGTTTAAATCATGACATTAACCTAACAATATTATAACGTTTTATGTATTTTCGGTATATTTGGTGTGACGTGAAAATTCCATTAATCTTATTCAACTCAAGATTATAGTAAAGAATAATAAACAAAAAAACTTTTAAAGACAGAGTTAATACAATTGGTATATAGTATGTACACACATTATGTCGAACATAAAACAGAACAATTTAATTTTTGTTGTATGTTCCTCTGTGTATGCATTAGTTTTTTTGATTACATCACGAGATTTTCACACACGAAATAGTTTTTATTTAATAAAATTATTTCGAAGTTGATATTTTTATCAACAAATCGATAAAATAATTATTATTACCACACACACATACAGTATACAAATTAATAATTTAAATTGAGGTCAATTAAATTTTTTTTTTTTTTTAATGTTAACTTTAAGCAAATGTTTGTGTTAGGGACTTGGGTGGCAAATCTGAAACATATTGCTATATTGTAGCAAATTGTTTTGATTTTATATACACAAAAAATCCATTAAACACTTTTTGAGATAAAAGTGTGGTTGGGACATAATTAAATTGAGATTTTAGGCTGTTTTATCACAATTTTTTTTTTTGTTTTTTTTTTTTTGTGGCAATGTGCTTTGTGAAAGGTGACTGGCATTGGCACGATTTATTGTAGCGAGTTTGTAGAAAAAATTCCAGTGGTTTATTCTGAATTTGCGGTAGATTAAAGTATTTAGCACAAATAGTACACGAGTTGTGAACAGAATTTACCGATTAATAAGTAGGAGTTTGTAATCGCCAATTTTAATTACCTAAGAAGGGGTTTAAATGTGGTTTCGATTTAACAGAAACTTCTTACTTCAAATTATACCACATATAATATGAGTATAATTTAAATTCCACCAGTTTGTTCACCAAATTAAAATAAGTTCCTTTCTAAATATCTTAGGATTCTTCTTTCACTAATTCAAAAGATCATCTTTTTGATGGTTTTGTTATTTACTATTATGTGTCTAAACTAATTGGTCCTTTGTTGTAATGTTTGGAGATATTTTTGTGAAATTTTTTGGGTTCTGCTAATGATATCAGAGGTGTCACAATCCGAAAAAGCGCTGGAACTAGAACATAGTGGCCATTATTAGATAAATGGTACAATCGTTTTTAGCTCAACATAAATGAACTAAGCTCCAGGAAAATGGAATGGTTAAAAGCACAATATGTTCAAACACCAAGAAACATGCAATCGAAAGCCGATATACGAGTAAGATCTGCTTCGAATTTCTTAATATTTTTTTTTTCTATAAGAGAAAAACACAGTTTGGGATGCCACATGCGTGCTTGCGTTTACTTAACTCAAAACCAGCCAAGCTAACTTCCAAATCAAGTACCAAATTAAGCTCCAAAAAAATCTACAAGTAAGCAGGTGAATAAACCCCAAAAATAGATGTAGATCAAGCTAACTTTCAACTCACCAGCAACTCGCAAAAAACGCAACCCCAACTCAATCCATAAACTAAGCCGGTCCGAAAACTTATTATTTTTATTAACTCTATTCAATCCTAACTAAATTTCTAACCCGAACCCAAATCATCTGTCAATTTAACCCAAACTTAACCTCCTCATAAATCATCAAATTAATTCTACTCGAAAAACTATTTTCATACATCAATTATATTTGAAACAACTCAAGCTAACTTAGAACTCAACCCTCAAAACAACCCCAAATAAATTCCCAACTTATCCGCTGACTCAATCCTCAAACCAACATACATATATAAAAAATTGCTAAACTGCTCACTAAACTTTAATCTAACCTCAACACAACTCCAACACAACCCCTACCGTCAATTGGTATGACAGGTACCCGACAACTTTTTAAAAGATTTCCAATTCTCCCCTTTTGACCAAAGAAACAGATAGGCGAAAAATGATCCAAATCGGAGAAGCCCCTGGGTACAGACAGACATCCAGACATCTAGCAATCCAGACGTCCAGACAGACGGACGAACATATTTCATTTATGCTTTTTCTTTCTTAAGGGTTCTAATAACGTCGAGAAAAATATTTTCGGACCAACAAAATGCTTGATCTTTTTTGACAATAGGATTTCAATAACTTTGTACCCCGTTTGAACCAAAGTTAATCTTCATTATCGGAAACCTTTTATCGATTACTTAGGTCTAACCGAAACATAGTTATTAAAATCCTGCGAAAAATAACGAACAATTTTAATGGTCCAAAACCATGCTTGCGACGTATTGAAAGTCCATGACTTCGAGAAAACAAAACAAAAAAAATATCCGTCCGTCTGTCTGTAAGTATGTCTGGATATATAGGTTCATGGTACCTCAAAAAGAGCTGGTGTTATTTACATTTTTTTTTTGTCAATCTGTTTCTATAATTAAGACTACAAATTGAAAAGCTGTTGGTACCTGTACGTCCAAATAATCGGGAACCGGCCATACGAATTGATCCAATCTACGTTGTGATATTAATTTTTTTATATTTGCTGGGTTTGGGGATTAAGATGGGCGTTGAGTGTGCCGTTCTGTTGAGGGTTGAATTTGGTTTCATTCACCGGTTGAGCTAGCCTAAAGTTGGAGTGAAGTTGAGGTTATGTTAGGTTCAATTAAAGGTTGGATTAGTGTTCAGTTGATCTAAACATATAATTTTCTATACCTTGTTGATTTGCGAGTTGAGTTGGGCATTGAGTTTAAGGTTGTTTTAAGGGCCGGGTTGCAGGTTGAGTTATGGTTTAGTTGGAATTTATTTTTGGTTGTTTTGAGAGTTGAGTTGGAAATTAGCTTATAGAATAAAGTTTTTGAACCGCGTTTGTTTAAGGATTGAGTTGAACGTTGAGTTTGTGGTTAAGTTGAGGGTTGAGTTGGGGGACGAGTTAGAGGTTGAGTTAGGATTTAATTGAGTTAATTGACGCATACGTTTTTGAGTCATATTGATTTAGGGATTGTGGGGAGCGTTGATTTTGGCGCTGAATTGTTGGTTGAGTTGGAAGGTAAGTTGGAGTTGAGTGGGGGGTTTGGGTTGTGGGTTGTTATACTTTAATTGAACATTATCTTGAGCATTAAGTTTGAGTAAATTTGGGGTCGAGTTGGAGTTGAGTTAGGGTTTGAGTTGAAGTTGAGTTGAATTTGAATTAGAGTTTGGTTAGGGACTTATTTTGGGTCGAATTGAGTGGGTTTGAGTTAAGTTGAGCTGCCGTTGAATTGAAATTCGGTTTGGGTTGAGTGAGCTTGTATTGGAGCAGAGTTAGGGTTTTACTTAGTAAATTATTTGGAGTTTAATTCGAGGATTGAGTTAAGGGTTTAGTTTGTGGTTAACTTTGAGGTTGACTTGAGGTTGAATTGGTGATTGAGCTGAGGGCTGGGTGGACAGGTGGTTCAGTGACTGCGTTGCGTTTGCGTTGGTGCTTAAATTAAAGATTGAGTAGGAGCTCAAGCTGAAGGGAGGGGTCAGATAAAGATTGATTAATGAGTTGAGTTGGAGGCCAGATGGAGTTGACTTGAGATGAGTACATGTATGAGATGTCAATCATTTATATTTTTACTTTGGATTTCTGAATTTCTATAAATTTAAGGCCCCTTATACCAGGTATAAGTGTCAATGTATTATCGAAAACGTTACTATCAAAAATTATTCGACAAGTTTGTTTTTGAACACGGCTTAATGCAGTAAAGCTTGCTTCTGGAGCACCAATGATACAATGACGAATGGAAGCTTTCAGCAGAAATTGAATCTCAACTGGCACAGTAAACTCGTTTGCCAAACGAGATTGATTCTTTTGAAAATATCAAGTACAATGGGATTCACGACATTTTCAGTGACATAATTTATCAAATCACCCATAGATCGACTGACTAGGCAATGGGACTATAATTTTCTGAGGCCTTTTTTCTGACTTGAGGCATAAGTTTAATGCCATATGTATCGATGGATTAGCTTGAGAAATGTTTGTATGCGTAAGACAAGGATCCGATAAGTAAAGATTTACAATAAAATTAGTAAAATAAGTCGGCTTTATCCACAGGCAGATGTAAAAATACAATATTAAGCACAGATTCAGGGACGGAGTTGAAGGCTAGTTGTTGTCTGGAAATGTCTTTTTAACTTGCCGAGCAAACCTTCAAAATTTCCAGCCGTTATTTGATCTAATCAAAATTTGATAAATTTGACCCTTCTTCGTATAGCAAATAAAAATTTCATCTAGGTTTTACAATCAAAATCAAAATTTGTGTGTCCACTCCGAATTATTGAACGTTGATTTTATTTGGTGGCCTTATTTTCTTAGTTTTAGTTTTGTTTAACATCTGAATTTTTACTTTCTATTTAATTTATACAAATTGAATTATTTAGATAGCATCTGCATTTATTTCGGAACAATTTGTGAATCAAAACTTTTAAAGGCAAACTTTACCGAAAATGCCACTTTTTTCATTGCCTCAAGTTGTGCGCAAAATATGATACTGAAATTTCGTTCATGCATTAGGCAGTATGATTGATTCCCGGTTTTTAACTAAAATAGACCATAAGCACAAAAACATCTAGGTTTCCCTTATAAGAGAACGCAGAAATGGTTATTTACGGATATACAATTACTCTGTTTGTTCCAATGGTGGAAATTTGTTACCAGAAATTTAAGAAATTATATTTCAAGACCCTATCGTATATTTATTGATAAAGTCTTATAGGTCCTAAAATAATAAATCAACCCTTTTTAAAGATTATTCGGTTATCTTATCGATTCTCAAGTGGAGCAGCTTATTTGGTAATTCCAGTATAAACTTCCTCTGATACGTGTACGCCTTTATCTATTCTTATCATTAAAATCCAAGAGCCACATAAATCTGACACAAGTTTACCTAGGGGGAAGAGGCGCCTTTTAATTATTTTGTTTTTCCAATAAAGTTTATATTTTATACTTTGTATGTTGGTTCACTTTAGATGTTCACGAGTATGTTCGTGAATGTGGTTCTCGAAATCCGATATTTTGAGATATTGTAAGTATTTGGATTAATCTATTTTTGCAGAGTTTGATTAGTGATAAGTTGATTGGTATCGAAATCTTCAACATTATTCAATCTCATCGAGATAATATTCAAGATTTTTCCGTTATTTCATCGGGAAACGACCTTTTTAGTCTTTTTGTTGCTTAGCATTAAGAATTTTAGAAACTTTCTTGGATTCTAATTTTGTTCCAGATTTTATTTAAACAGTGAATATAAGGAAATAATTCTGCGGTCACAAGCCATAATTGCTTAAGTCGACTTACTTAAGACGAAAATAGTTTTCAATATTTAAGTTTTCTATCTCTCCTCTAATTTCACTAAATTTACCGTAAGCGGTAGAAGAAGTTCAGAAAAATTATCAAATTTGATGTAAGCAGTTATGCCTCGTCACCATAAGATTAATTATGTTTATGGAAAATAACACAATGCTCTTTCTTTGCAAGGATGCATGAATCTATGCAATGGATGCATTGCTTTCATAGAATCAGAATTTTTTATTTTAGAGCATGTGGGACCTATAAAATCCTAAACATACTTCCAAATTTGCATTCAGCTAGTTTTATTTGAATTTTTGTGATATGAAAATTGTTTTAGTTTAAAAATATATATTTAAATATCGTTAAAAAATAAATACAGTCTCACTCAGTAATCTTGCTTTACCGGTTCAAATTTAAAAATGTATTCGAATTTTCTGGTTAGAGTTATTAATTTTACTGGTACTAACATTTGAAGTTTAATGCTTACCGAAGTCAAGTAATTTCTAGTTAGTTTTTGGGTTTTTATTAGTGCTCTTAAACGAGATTACATTACTAGAATTCAGATTCTGACTACAAATAGAATGTTCAAACCACATAAAGCTTCCAAAAAATAGTATTATGGCTAAAAAATAGTATTATTACTCAAGGATCATGCGACCCACCTCTCGCTGCGATCTAAAATTAGTAGGGCATCAAGAATGATAGTTACTACAAGTTTATTTGGCCTTTTATTACTTATCCTAGGTTAAATTCTTCTTAAGGTCTTAAGATTACACGCCCAAACTTGTTAAAATAATACCATGAAAACGCAAGACCTTTTCAAATTCTTCAGAAATTAAAATAACTCTGGAAAAAGTTTCAAAATATTCAGCAGTTTTCGGCCTACATTTATAACACCACCTGTGCTTCGAAATTTGACAATTTTTCTTAAATAATCCGATAGGCTACAAATTTCTAATAATATTAAAAAGACAGTTGTTTCATAAAAAAGAAAATCCCTATCTCGATTTTCTTTTAATAATTTTAATAAAGATAGGTTTTTCCATCTACAAACGGGAACAATATTTTCGAATTGAAATATGTTGGAAAATAGGTCAAATCACTAATTTTTGGAAATCATGTTTTAATTTTATGACTTTTATGTATATTAAAAAAAATCTGTTTATGGAACATGATTTTATTTGTTGTTGATTTTTTTTTTTTTAAAGATATAGGATGTCAAATATTTATTGTTATATAATAAAAACGAATTATCAGAAAATTACAAAGTTGAGCTCATTTTAAAGGTAAATGAATGAAGGTTATAAAATAATTCTAAAATTGGTCCATTTTTAATTATTCCCTTTCACAATGGACACCGAAATGTCCTTTTTGAATTTGATCCTGTTTAGGTTTAAAATAATTTAATAATAATATTCTCCTTTGTTATACATTCCCGGTACTCTTAAATCATTGCTCAGTCGTTTGCAACCAATGTTTCAGCGGTTTGTTGAAGCTCAGACTAAATTAGAAATTTATGATAAGAACACAAATGACGTTGCTCGTGATGAGTTTGAGCAGGCATACTGGGAAGTTGAGTCAAAACTTTTGGATTTTATTGAAGAAGTGGATGAGAACAAAACTCAACCAATAATCCAGTCAAATGTGAATGAATCAAACATTTCTACCAACTCAGCTGCGTCTTTTCAAAATCATTCTCAGGTTTCAATTCCTCTGTGCAAATGAAAGTACCTGAATTTGATGGGCAATTTTCGGACTGGAACGACTTTAAACCAGTCTTTTAGGAATTAATTAATAACAATCCCAAGCTTTCAAAGGTAATTAAATTTCAATATCTTCGTCAGTCAAAGGCAAGGCCGCACATTTTATTCAGGGAATTCCTCCCACGCAGGAAAATTATGATTCTGTCTGGAAGTCGTTGTCCGATTATTATGATAGCGAAACTCGAACAAAATTTGTTCACATGAAAGCACTCTCCTCTCTGAAACCTCTTCGACAGGAAAATAATGCTGCAGCATTACAAATTTTTATTGAATCGTTCTTAAAACAATACAATGGTTTGCAGGCTTTGCGGGTGCTAGTCGATTAGTGGGATTTATATCTCGTTCGTCATATAACAGAACTCGTCGATAACACCACAGGACAGAAAATAGAGTAAAAAAAGGCATGTGATAAACTTTAAACTATTAATGAAGTCATTGACATCTTGACACGGCGTGCCCGGGTCCGGGTAAATACACATTCTCGCGATAAATATAAACAGTATTTGGCAAATTCAAATCCATTGTTTGTAGCGGCTGATACTTCGCAACCTGTGATTTGCAAATATTGTAAATCAAATCACAATATGTTCAGGACGTGTGTTGCATTTAATGGACGTGTGTTGCATTACCATGGTCAAAAAAGAATGACTGGGTAATAGCATCAAGCTTATGTCGGAACAGTTTTGGAACTCATGATCTCAATTCGTGCTAATCCTGCGGGTGCAGAAATTTTGGTTGCCGCCATCATACTTTGTTACACTACACAAGGATCAGCAGAGCAAAGTTCAGAAGCATTATCTATAAAACCCAATCCTTCAACACTTAATCGCTCGAATAAGGGTGATCAACCTCAATCTAGTTCGGTAGCTTCATCAACTTCTACAACTTGCGTCACATCTGCAGTAGTGCATACAAATAGTCAAAATCAAGGTGAGGCTTCAGGGTCAGTATGTTTCGCAACCACATCTCAACTTCTTCTTTATACTGCCGTAATTTGGGTTTATGGTGCTAGTGTTGTAAAATATCCCTGTCATGTTCTGATTGATTCGGCTTCTCACAAAAATTTCGAAACTGAAGATTTATGTCAAATGTTACAAGTATCAAAGGAACCTACTTTTTCATTGGCTTCCGGGATTAACGAAAATGTAACGCAATTAAAAAAGCAGGTGCACTTGAAGATTCAATCTCGAACATCTAAGTTTAAAGCAAGTCCCGATTTTTTGGTAATATCAAAAATAATAGGAAAATTACCACTTATTCCAATTACATTCAACAATCGGGAGATACCGAATTCCATTCAACTTGGTGATTTGTTCTTTTATAAATCGCAAAAAATCGATATGTTGTTGGGAGCCGAGATTTATGAAGAAATCAAGGTCGACAAAAAGTTGATTATTTTTGATGACCTTCCACCATTCCGCGAAACCCAGTTTGGCTACGTTATATGCGGTAAAATTCAATCAAAACCTTCCTCTAAAAATGTGTCCCTATTCTGTTGCGACAATTCAATTCTCCAAGATCAATTACAACGATTTTGGAATTTAGAAGAAATAAACAATTCAAATATTATGTCTTTGGAAGAGAAGGCATACGAGCAACATTACACTAAAACCGTAAAACGCGCTTCTGATGGCAGGTATATGGTTGCATTACCACTCAAACCAGGCATTGAAAGCCTGGGTGAAACAGCGTACGGTGCTCTCAGACAATTCCAATATATGGAACAAAAGCTTTCAAAGAATCCAGAACTTCACAAATCATATTGTGAGTTTATGGATGAATATTTGTCACTCGGCCATATGAAATAAGCTTCTAATTATCAACAGCAGTCTTTTCCAAGTTATTTTATGCCACATCATTCGGTAATCATAGAAAGTAGTACGACCACGAAGGTACGGGTCGTTTTAAATTCCTCGCACAAATCGACATCAGGGTGTTCGCTTAATCATTTTCTTATGATTGGACCAACCATACAGGATGATATTTTTGCCCATCCCGTTGGCTTTCGATCTTACACATTTGCATTGATTGCGGATATCTCAAAAATGTATCGGCAGATCAATGTCAGAGCTAGCGATCAAAATTTACAAAAAGTATACTGGCGTCGTTATGATCAGGATCTAATACAGATTTATACGTTGAATACTGTAACATATGGGACTGCGAGTGCTCTATTTGCAGCAATAAGAACATTGAAACAACTTGCTCATGATGATTGTATTAGTCATCCGATGGCCGCACCCATACTGTTAAAAAACTTTTATGTTGACGATCTTGTTGCGGGAGCAACTTCACTATTATCAAAAGATGGTTTTTAACTAAGGGTACCTAATGGTGTTCTAATCACTCAGATATAACACCATCCATAAATCATGCTTCTAATAACACCAGTACAGCCCTTGGGCTTTCGTGGGATCATGGGAATGATACTCTTCAGATACTTGGTACGACCATGAGACCACCGTCCAAGCAGAGTCATTATACAAAACGAAGTACACTCTCTTCAATCGCTCAAGCATACGATCCCATTGGGTTGGTGGCACCTGTTATATAAATGGCCAAGTTTTGGTGTTGCCCATCATTAAATTGGGATGACAATGTCCCAACAGATTTAATCGCAGAATGGATCGAAATTAGTCAAGAAATAAATGACTTATCAAGTATAAGTATTCCCTGTAGTGTTCTAACACTTTGCTCAATTAAAAAAATTGAGCTTTATTGTTTCGGTGATGCATCCAAATTGGGATATGGATGTGTACTTTACCGTTCGCGTGATTTATGAAAATGGCACAGTAACAAGCAATATTCTGTGTGCAAAATCTAAGGTGGCACTGATTAAAGATCAAACCATTCCAAGATTAGAGCTCTGCGTATCGCTTCTTCTTTCTGAAACGTACAGCAAAATGTCTCATTAAGTTAAACTAAAATTCAACCGGGTATTCTTGTGGACGGATTCAGATATAACCCTCCATCGAATCAGATCGTCTCCTTCAAAATATTGTGTATTTGTAGCGAATCGGTTATCTAAAATGCAAGATCTGGTGCAAATAGATTCTTGGAGATATGTTTCAAGCAAAACGAATCCCGCTGATATTGTTTCAAGAGGGTCGAAGGTGAAAGAGTTGAAAAAGTCTGAAATGTTGTAGCATGGCCCACCATTTTTAATAGATTCGAGTGTTGCATGGCCAGAAAACAAAATAACAAATGACGGTGTTGAAATGGAACGCGACGAGACTGAAGTGAGACAGGCTGCACTTACCTCAATAGTGCACATTGAGAATTATTTTGTATTGAAATTTTCAGAATTAAGCAAGTTGGTTGGTATATCGGCATTTTGTCTTCGTTATGTATCAAAAATCCGTTTTCGTATTGCATTGCGAAGGGATCCAAACCAACTTGACTTAAAACCAGTTCAAGATGGGCAACTTAAGGCATGCGAACTAGAGCTTGCAATGTCATGTTTATGTAAATTTTATTAGAATCAGCATTTCAAAAAGAATATTGACCACATGAATAAAAACAAGTGTTATCCAAAGCAAAGTCCACTAAAACATTTAAATCCGTGTTTTGATTCGTCAATGCTGCTGCGAATTGGAGGACGGTTGAGTAATTCAAATTTGGGCTTTGATCAAAAATATCCAATCATTGTTCCAAAATGTAAATTTGCGGAACGATTTGTTCAAAACGAACATTGCCGAAATCTCCACGCTGGTCCGCAGGCTTTATTAAGATTTGTACGACAGAAATATTGGGTGATAGATGGTCGTAATAGGTGTCGCAAAATATTTCACAAATGTTTGAGATTTTTCAGAATGAAACCTACCTCAGTCGAACAGCTAATGGGACAACGGCCCGCTAATCGAGCGAAGATAGGTAGAGCTTTCGAGAATGTCGGTGTCGACTACTGCGGTCCATTTGCAATAAAACCATTAGTATGTTCTAATGTCACTCTTAAAGCTTATGTCGCAATTTTTATATGTTTTTCGACAAAAGCTGTGCATATCGAGGTGGCACATGACCTATCAACCCCGTCGTTTATATCTGCATTCCGACGATTTGTCGCTCGTAGAGGTCGATGTATTGACATGTACAGCGATAATGCGACGAACTTTATAGGAGCAAGAGCTGAGCTTCAGAGATTGTTTGACTCGGAGATTCATCGCTCTAAGCTCGTTAAATACTTTGCTGAAGATAGCATCAATTGGATGACTATTCCTCCGCGGTCACCTCATTTCGGTGGGTTGTGGAAGGCTGCCGTGAAAAGCATGAAACATCATCTCTAAGCATCCCTGGGAACGTATAGTTGTACAATCGAAGAACTAACGACAATTACCGCTCAAATAGAAGCAATTCTTAATTCACGGCCTATTCTTTAATCGTCTTTTGAGTCTAACAGACATAATTTTTATTTTATTCTAAAATAATTATTTTTATTAATTTGTTGAATTTAAAATTTAAATAAAAAATTGTAGCATCTAAAATAATCTGAAATACATTTTGTTGTTAATCATTGCCCGACAATTATTAATTGTTTAATTGTTGTTTTTTAAACGTGATATGAACATTTTGTGATACGCTGTTATGTGATTATATTAAAACAAAAATGTGTGTATTGATCATTGTACCGCCAAGTGGCCGTGATACGTATTATTTTATTTCTAACGGTATTATATTAAGCGTTGTTTTTGATCAAAAATTTTGTGCATCGAACATTTTACTACCACATAGCTGCGATACTTTTTATTGTAACTGTGTTATATTAAGCGTTGTTATATTACATGTTTTTGTTACAGTGCTGCCTTTCATACTAATAAATTATAAATCGTAATACTTTATATTGAATAACTGTCAAATTTTATCTGTTTTAATACACATCATATAATAAACTTTAAATTTATAACTCTCCGGTTATATAATGTCATGCAACAGCTGTACTAAATCCTTTGGATCTATTTTTGTGGATATAGTTCCCTGCAGTTTTTGTGGTAAACAATTCCTCTTTGAGTGTACCGGTATCGATCGAACCGCCAAGAATTCCATAAAAAAATTTATGATTATTTGTTATTTCTGTAATGGCTGTAATGATTAGATTATTAATCACAACATCTCGAAATTGTGGCAAATGGTTGATCTGGCTGCTGATAGAGCTGCAGAGGCCTTAGTTTTAAAGAAAATTGAAGCGGATGTGGCCGCTATTAACAAACTGATCACTGAGATTTTGAAGAAATATCACCATATTCCTGATTGCTGTTCTGGTCATCAACCGTTAATCGATGCTAGTGATGTTGATGGTGAAGTGTTTAAGTCATCTTCAAACTCAATCAATCATGATCGGGATCAATCGAAGAATAATACTTAATAGCCAGTGTCGTTTCAAGCTTCTCATCATGTTCATAATAGTGGGGCTGCACATCATATCAAACCTCATTCTGAGCGACCAATTATTATTGGCACTGGTGATCTGGTCTCATCGCTCCAGGTTGTGAAGCCACGTAAAATTTTATTTGTTTCTCGACTCCATAAAGATGTTTCCGAAGCTGTAATTTTGGATTATCTTAAAGATAAATTTAACATTGAGGATGTAAACTGACAGCGTATTATATCTCGACGGATTAATGATGCAGACCGTAATTTTTCGTCATTTAAATTATATGTGGACGTTACTGATTTGGAGAATTTATTACAACCTACTTCTTGGCCTGCTGGGTCATTAATTAAAGAATTTGTAATTTTTAATAAAGGACGAACCAATAAATCGAATTTTCCCGTTCTTCAACGAAACCAACCAACTTTTTAACTGATGCCAGTCGTTTTGATAAACAAACTAATCATTATAATTTGACGTCTCCGAGATTATTTTATCGTAATGTTGGGCGTATGTTGTCTAAGTCAGCTGAATTTTTGAATTTCTTTTATTCAACGGATTTTCAAGTTTTTGCTCTTGTGGAAACTGGATTTCATGAGGGGATCTTTAATAAAGAGTTCTTTTCTGATGACTTTGTCGTTTATAGGTGTGATAGATCTATTTTTAATAGCACTAAACAAAGTGGAGGTGGTGTGCTGTTTGCAGCCCATTCTTCTATGCAAAGTGAGCTGGTTGTAGTACCTGGATGTGGCTCTATTGAATTTTTATGTGTCAAAGTTTTCATTTGTAATAATTTATTTTATTTTATAGTTTTGTACATATCACCTAGCTCACCTACTGATGTTTATTTGAGTCATGTAGATTGTATATGTGAATTGGTTAATATAATTAATTATAATGATACTTTAGTTGTATTAGGTGATTTTAATTTAAGTAATATTCATTGGTTGGTTGATAGTGAAACTGAGTCTTTGGGGTTACTCCCTTCGGATATTCTATCTGCAAATGATGCTGCGGTGGTGGATGTACTGTTCAGTTTCAATCTCAAACAAGTTAATTTATTTTGTAATGATAACAATTCGTTTTTTGATTTAATTTTTGTTAATAATACGGAATATTTGTCAGTTCATGAGTCTTTGACTTCTTTCAAGGAAAATGATATTCATCATAATTCCCTCGAGATTATATTTCATGTTGGAAATCGAGATGATAAATGTCGGGTTTTTTCTTTTGATGATTCGTTTTATGATTTTAAGGAATGCGACACACCTGGTCTCTCTGAATATCTCAGTTGCATTTGTTAGGATGATTTTTTTCGAGCCAATGATGTTAATGAAAATGTAAAAAATTTTAATGACTCACTATTTGTTGCTTTTGATAAATTCGTACCTTTGAGGAAAAAACGTAACTATAATTACTCAGCTTGGTTTGATTCTGATTTGATCAACTTACGTAACCGTAAAAATAGAGCTTACTATAATTCAGTTCCAATAATTGTCAACTGAATAAATCCAAATTAGTTGATCTACGTGAACAATTTAAATCTGTATTTCATTCTAAATATTGTCAGTATATAAGTGTGATTGAAACTAATATCAAACAAAACCCTAAAACATTTTGGAAGTTTGTTAACGAAAAACGTAATACAACTGGCTATCCATCGGTAATGATTTTTAATGGAGGTAAACTGAGCACGGTTCCTGAAATCTGCGAGGGTTTTGCTAGTTTCTTTCAATCGGTGTATAAAGTTAATTACGGATCCTTTGATAGCGATGTTACTGTTAGTAATTGCCAATTTAGCATTCCGTACCTAACAATAACTGAAGATGACATTTATGAATATCTGTCAGATTTTAATGATGGATGTGGGCCTGATGGGATACCTTCCTCAATACTTAAATGTGTGAGCTCATATATTGTAACTCCATTATGTTATCTTTTTAACCAATCATTAATTTCTGGACAATTTCCTACAGCTTGGAAAATTTCTCACATTGTTCCAATTTACAAAAAAAAGGGTAACCGTTCTGATAAATCAAATTATCGTGGTATTTTAATTCTTTCGTCTATACCAAAACTTTTCGAATTAATTGTGTCGAAACATTTGTTATTCCACACTATAGAGATAATTTCTTGTTTCCAGCATGGTTTCACCAGTGGAAAATCTACGACTACCAATCTGTTGTAATTTACTAAATTCACTATTGAGTCACTTGAATCTAAAGGCACCCAAGTTGATTCAATTTTCTTTGATTTTGCTAAAGCTTTTGATTCAATCGACCATAAAATTATTATTGAAAAACTTTCGGTTATTGGTGTTGATCCAAATTTTGTTAAATGGATTTATTTCTTCTTATCTAGTTGGTAGGTAGCAGTACGTTCTATTGAATGATGTTAAGTCAGATTATATCTATTGTCATTCAGGAGTCCCTCAGGGGTCCCATTTAGGCCCGATTATATTTCTTTTATTCGTGAATGATATTCCTAATATTTTTAAATTCTGTAAATGTTTATTATTTGCTGATGATTTGAAGATTTTCATGCATGTTCAATCTGTAAGTGATGCTGAGGTTTTGCAATCTGAAATTAATATATTGTCTAGTTGGTGCTCTAAGAATAAATTGTTCATCAATGTACAGAAGTGTAAGGTGATGTCGTTTTTCAGAACACTCAATCCAAATATTGTCAATTATTATTTTGATGGTGATCTACTTTGTAGAGTAACTTCAACTGTTGATTTAGGAGTTCTGTTTGATCAGAAATTAACTTTTGCGTTACACATAGATAAAATAATATTGAAGGCCAATTCTAGGTTAGGTTTTATTTTTAGAATGACAAAGGATTTTATGGATGCATTTTCGTGTGTTAGTTTATATACTTCTTTAGTAAGATTTCATCTTGAATATGCTGTAGTGGTTTGATATCCTCATCATGATGTGCATATTGCAAGATTGGAATCTATTCAGAAACGTTTTACTATCCATATGGCCAGAAAGCTTGGTCATTTATCTGATCGACATCTACCAATTTGGGAACAGGTGCGCATTCTCCCATGGTATGTGATTCGGTATGAGTGCCTTTACATTGATACGTTGGTTAAACGCCGAAAAATTGCCTCTGCCTTGTTTGTTAGCGATTCTCTTAGTGGCCGCATTAAGTGTCTTGAACTAATTTCTGCTTGAAGCATTTATGTACCTACCAGCAGCTTGCGTCCAAGGGAACTTTTGTTTGTTGACTTTCATTGAACGAATTATGGTTCCAATAAACCAACCAAGTCAATGGCTAGAATTTTTAATGAACTTTACCATTTATTTCATTTTGAAAGATCCAGAGTGTATTTTCGGAAGGCAATTAGTAATTGCAATTTTTAATCTCATTTTACGTTTTTAAAGTTTTCGTTTTTTCAGGTAATGTTCCGTATTGTTAGTATTCGTTTTATTTCTTTTTAATCTAAAAAAATTTTTTTTTTTTTTTACTATTCATTAAGTTATTAACTGTCGAATAGATCTAAATAAATAAATAAATAAATATTACGCCTATGTCCAATAATGTTGATGATTTAGCGCCTCTTACACCAAGACATTTTCTTATTGGATGCCCTTTGAATTGTTTGCCTGAACCTACACTAATGCACTTAAATTTTAACCGACTGTCGCGATACCAACGCCTGCAATACTGTACAGAAATTTTCTGGAAACGGTGGTTTTCTGAGTATCTGTCTGAGCTACAACGCCTCACCAAGTGGTAAAATAAAAATCCAAATATTAAAAAGGGAGCGTTTGTTCTTCTTAAGGATGATAACGTGCCGCCTTTGAAATGGTTGTTGGGTCGGATCATCAAACTCCATCCAGGAAAGGATGAACTTGTTCGAGTGGTTTCAGTGAAAATAGCGTCGGGAGTGTTTTGGAGGATTGACAGATTATGTGTCTTACCCGAGTGTACCGGAGAGTGTACCGGATGAGGTATTCAAAAATGTCTGATTTTCCACTGATATGTCATGGAAGCAATTAAAAAAAATTTTTTTTTGTTAAACTTTTCAAACTTTTTGTCAAATGCTTTATTAACTGAATTTACAATTGTTTTAGCTGATTTTTTTTTATATTGTATGAATTACCTGAGACGCATGAAGTGTTAATCATCGATAAATTTTTCCAGGTGGCCGACATGTTTAAGCTTAAAATAATTTAATAATAATATTCTCCTAATATTCAAAAATTCTAATTTTTTTGAGAAATTATTTTTCAAAAAATCAAATCATTTCTGCAGGAAGGTTTCAGCCATTAGAAAACAAACTCAAAAGATTCCAATATTTGCGATTTGATGATTTAGCAGACTGATAAGATACTGACTGATTGATACGCGGATGTAACAATTTAATAGAAAGACTTTTTCAGCATTACATTTCATCTAATCTTGACAAATATGGAATGAAAATTTGGTAGGTTTGTGATAGTTCAACAATATGGTATATCCATAGAATTCTCGAGGAATTTCTTGTTTTAAAAATGCACCTCCACAAAAAAATGGGGAAGAATAGCAATGTACTTCGTATTACAATAATCATTGCAATTTTAGTAGATTTTGAATAATGGCATTAATAACATTTTCGACTTGTTAATCAGAAAAAAATGAAGAGAGGCCAATCATTTATAAATATATCTACCAGAAAAAAAGTAGAAATATCAATAATTTATAAATGATTGGCCTCTTCATTTTTTCTGATTACCAAGTCGAAAATGTTGTGAATGCCATTATTTTTAAAAAGAATCTTTTAAAAATATTTCTTGTAAATTTAAAACAGGAATTCCTCATCAAAGGTATGAATGCAACAACTTACAGAAGGTACCAACTGGATCTTAGTATAATTCGACCAACTAATTGCCATACTAAATTATGTAGAAATGTTACGCGACGATTATTTGGCCTTTATAGTAAAGTAACATATAATAGGCTTAAGTGCTACACTTTTCCTCCACCACTTAAGGCAGTTCGCCAGCTAATTAATTGCCAAACTTAATTTTATTTTTGTTATTGTAATTTGTAAATAAAACATTTTCAAATGTAGCAATATTATTTTCAGTTTTCTTTAAAATTACATATGAGTCTGAGAGACTTATAGCATGCGTTTACGCAACTAAATTACCCATACTGATTAGGGTTAAATTCTAATTTCCGGTTTATATGAAAAAAAATAAAAATTAAAACGGATACGCAGCTGAGATGAGATGACAAATTTTAATTAATCTTTCAAAATAGATCCAAATCCAAATTAAAATTAAAATTTGCACAAATTATTTTAGATTGTCACTTCCTTAAATATAAATCGCATTTTAATTAGATTGATGACAATCCAATATCGCTAAATCCATAATAAATGTAAGTTGATTTATTACCCATATCCCATACACATCAACAAACACATACTGTAACAAAAATTTTTCGGTCACTATAAATTAATTAATTGGTTGCAATAAATAATAATGGCATTGAAATATTTTTGTAATTGCAAAATTTGTTATTTTTATATTTATTCGATGTGAGTATATTATATCCTCGTCTCTTCTTATGTTACAACTTACAACACATAAGAGACAATTATTATGTATAACATATTTTTTGTGTCATCTTATTTCATTAACAATATAATTTCAAGCAAACAGAAAAATAATATTTGGTCTGTGTGTATCTTGAACAATGTAAATAACAAATAATTTAGTGATGATGATCGTAAATCTTCAAAGAGTTCGACAAAGCGTATATTTTAAGTACAGATAAACCGCAAAATAACGAGGAAAAGGCAAAACAAAACAAAAATTTGCTGTTTTATGAAAAAAATTTATTGTGCGAAACTATTTAAGACGCAAACACAACACACACTGCCATAAAACAATTTGTACTTCAGATTGTTTGTAGCTTGAAATAAGTTTTGTATCTTTACACAAAAAAAAAAAAAAAAAAAAAAGTAACAAGAAGAAAGTCTTTTCTTTTTTTAAATTTCAGCTGTAATAAATTTAAAGTCAGAATGAAACAAAAATGTTTTATATATAATTAGGTTTGTAGGCAAAAGTGCATATTAATTATCTCTTCACTATACTTAGCACTACATAAAATTTGTAATTATTTTAAATGAAGTTTTTCCTCACATTTTTGTTCTCAATTTCTTGTTTTAGTTAGTTTGTATAACAAATCTGACTGACGATCTTATCTCAATTTTCTGTTGTACATATACGAATAAAACAATTTAATAAACCATTTTTACAATGAACAGAATAAAATTTAATAATTTAATTACATTTTAATGAAGAATGTGAAGGATTCGTAGATAAAGAGAAAAATGTCTGGAATGTTTTAAATTTTAAGTAAATCATGTAATGTAGTCCTAACTAAAAACAAATTCCGGTTCTTTAATAATTATTAGTTGTCCGAAATCGACATTGCAAAGTTAATATTTTAATTTTTTTTTATTTTTTTTAATTTAAATAATTCATCTGTTTTTGACCATAAAACTTAGTGTTCAGTCATTTCGCAAAGCAAAATTAAGACTATGACAGTTAAAATCATCAACTATTCAGGGGACAATTTTTGTTTATATCTTCGGAAATATTTAAACGACTGAATTTATATTTTGTGAAAAATTTTATTTTAATGTATAAATTATGGTTAATTAGAATGGACCATTAAATGGTTTTTGGTTTTATTTAAAATCAATTACATCATAGTTATATCAGATAGTGACTTATCATAGTTTTAGTATAGTTTTTGAAGCTCGAGTAAATCATCAGGTGCTTAGTTATAAAATCATCCATTAACCGTCTAATTTATTATACTATTACAAGTTGAAATTGTCGAGTGGTGTTGCATATAAATATTAAAATGCTTTGTACTAAAAAATAAGTACATATATAAAAATCTCAATGTGTATGTGTTGAAATAAACGATTGATTGATTATTGTTTGAATAGTTACGCTGAATAGGCGCATTTTTATTAAAAGATAAAACAAAAAAAAAGTTTATTGGATTTTAGTGGAAATACAGTCCATAAAAAACATAGTCAAAGTAGAAGACAATTCATGGTCCTTCGAGCCGGATATTTATAGTAGCAATCTGGTGGAATTTGTTTGATTTGGTTTGGAGAAGAAAAGTTTCATCTATAAAAGAAGACGTCCATATTTGGTCCGCTACAATGGAAATAGTTGGAATTAAAAATTTGGGAGATCATTTTGTAGTTTGATTCATCAATTTCAATATTTTTTGGCAACAAAAGTAAAGGTATTTAGTTTTGAGATATATAGTATATGGATATTGAGCTTTTGTGTGTAATAATATAATTTGGCAAAAAATGGCAACAATTGAATCATGGAAAGTTAAAAGAGCAACCGTTAAGAGGAAACTCACGTTGCAATTAAAGTTTATAAAAAATCCTGATGAAATAGGAAATTTAAGCAAAGTTAGTGCTAGATATGAAAATTTAAAGCTTTTGTTAAATGAATATTCTGAAATTTATTCTGGGCTTTGTTCATTGGTTGACGATCCTGAGTTCGAAAAAATGAGGAGGAATTTAATACGAATTTCGAATCATTCGAGCGTGAATTTGATGATGTAAAGGGTAAATTTGAAGTGATTTTAAGTATTAATAAAGTAGTGAGTAATATAGGTGATAAATTAGGTTTGGGTGATGATGCGGCTTCAGGGAATGGTGACAGTGCAGGTGGTGTTTTTTCTAAGGCAAAATTGCTAGAGATTAGAATACCGTATTTGATGGAAAATTAGATGACTGGTTAAGATTTTGTGATTCTTTTGAGAAAATCATTATAGAAAATCATCAAATAAATTCAAAGATACAAAAAATGTGGTATTTAGATATGTTTATTGTTGGAAAGGCCAAAGAGATTATTGATAAAATCGATTTTTCTGATGATGGCTTTGATATCGCCTGGAAGGCTTTGGTAGATAGATTCGATGTTACCCATGCTTTCGTAGAGAAACACATTAGTGAATTATTTAAATTACAGTACGTCAATAAATCATCTGGTACATATATGCAAAATCTGATTGATCGCACTGAGCTAAATTTGCATGATTTACAAAATCTGAAGCATAATGTTGATCAGTGGGATATGATGATAGTTCATATTGTTACTCTTAATATCATAATAATAGTACTCTTTATTATCATCATGATCATTTGGCTTATATGGTTCCAGGCCTGTTCGTCATCCAACATCCTTGAAACGATGCATCCCGGTGTTATTTGTCCTACCAAGTTGCTGCCACCTTGTGCATTGCATTACCGGATGTTCTGGTGTATCCAGCTTACCGCAATAAGAACAGTTTGGTGACTCTCTAATCTTCATCCTGTAGTAACTGTTAAAGCAGCTATGTCCGGCTAGAAACTGCGTTCGGTGGAAATTGACCTCGCCACGCTTTCGCTCCACCCACTCCTTGACACTAGGGATTAGTTGATTCGTCCATGACTCCGATTCAGAATTCTGCCATCGTGCTTGCCATTGTTGCATCATTTCTGCTTTGGCCTCTTCCTTTGAAAAGTTCCACCTAAAATTGTCACCCTTTGTTTGGCAATCAATGTGATGGGTGGCATGCTACTTAGTACAAAGTCAGCCTCTTCTGATACTGCCCATACGCACTGCTTACCCGAAGTGCTACGATACGTTGTGCACGTTCTAATTGGTCGCGAGCTCTCGCAGTTTGTAGTGCTCTGGTCCATATCGGTGCTCCATACAGCATGATTGATGTAACCACCGATGACAAAAGTCTTCTTTTGCTTGAACTAGGACCTTCAGGGTTTGTCATAAGTCGAAAAAGGCTTGTTGTTGTTCTGGTTGCCTTTGTTACTGTTTCTCTATTATGATCTTGGAAACTACGCCGATAATGTAACCATACACCCAGATACTTAATTCTTGCCTTTGGGTTTATTCTAGTGCCGTTAATATTGAGAACCACTAAAGAAAGAGGTCTCCCGCCCTTCATTACGACCGCTTCTATCTTCTCCGGGGCCAGCTGCAGACGGTGGTTGTAAAGCCACTTAGAGAATCACCTCCACTGCTGCTTCCACTCTTTTTATCAGTTGTTTCTCGGTTCTGTCACAGACGATAAGTTCTAGGTCATCAGCATAACCTACTAACTTGGCACCCTCCGGCAGTAGAATTCGAAGAACTCCGTCATACAAAATATTCCAGAGCATTTTCCCCAGGATTGATCCTTGTGGGACGCCGCTCGTAACCTCTATCTCAGTTGAAATGGTGTTTGCTTCCATAAAAATACGTCGCTCACTCAGGTAGCTATGAATAATAATCCTAAGGTATGGACTCACTTGCAGCTCCTTTAGCTTTTGGTGTCACACCTCCCAGGCTGCCCTATTAAATGCGTTTCGCACGTCCAGGGTGATAACCACTGGGATACTCCTCGCGTATCGAGACCCATTCGCCGCTGTGTCTACTATCTTCATGACCTCTGCCAAATATGATTTATTTTGGAATGTCCTGATCGAAATCCAAACTGATTATCCGCCCCTCCACCCGATCTGTTTACTTCGTTCACCAGCCGGCGTAGCAGTAAATGTTCGAACAGTTTTCCAAAAGTATCCAACAAGCAAAGAGGTCTATACGATGTTGGTGCGCCTTCTGGTTTCCCATCTTTCCTGAGCAGGACCAAACGGGCCTTTTTCCAATTATAGGGAAACTTCCCGTTTTCAAGCGACATATTCATAACGTCCAAAATCCGTTTTGGGTTCACTTCAGATGCAATTTGGACTGCCGCTGGTGGTCTCCCATCCGGTCCGGCACTTTTCTTGGTCTTCATTTTGAGCCATGCTACCTCCAATTCCTCTGTAGTGAAAAACGGTATATCTTGAGTTTGTATGACTTTCCGAATTACTCGTTCATGAAGGAGAACGAGCGCGTGCACAATAGTGGTCATCATTGCCGGTGCAATCGTGGGAACCGTTCGACCAAACCTCTGCATCATTATCTTATAGCATTCCCCCCCCCCCAGGGGTAATTTTCAATTGTGCAGCAGTGAGATTTCCAGCATTTCTTCTTTGATTGCCATATAGCCACCCTCATTTCCCTTCTAGCGCGCTTAAGTTTATGTTGGAAGGAGATATTAGCCTGTCCGTGTGTTCGTTTGTTTTCTCTCATTAGCTTCCTCCTAGCGTTGCTAAAAACTTTGCGTAGTTCGCTGATCTCTGAGTTCTACCAATAAACAGCTCTTCTTCTGTTACGGCTTCGCGGTGTTAATGCCACTTCGCATGCGGTTCTAACAGCCTCTACTAGTTGTACCGATGCTGTTATGTTTGGGGGTTCGAGGCAGCGCTGGACAGCACTATGGAGCCGATCAGGTGCAGCTTCTCAAATACGCTATATTTTACTGGTAGAGATAGTTTTCCGCAAATTGCTTAACTGATATATTAGTGTTCACCTCAAAACTAATATAACGGTGGTCACTGAGGCTTTCAGTCTCTAATACTTCCAAATTTCGAAGGCGTCTCATGATTCATTCAGCTCCGAAAGTGACATCAAGAAAGGAACCGTACCTCTTTCGAAGGTAGGCATTTACCCTGTGTTGAGACTGGTAAGGTTACATGATGCGGCCCAGTCCACCAATACCTGCCCTCTATTATCCAGTATTTCCCCTCCCCACTCTGGCGATTTTGAGTTGAAATCCCCTGCAACAATTACGTCCTTATGGTGATTACATATAATCAAGCTGAGCTCGTCTAATCCCATGAAAAATTCTTCCAGCGGCTTCTTAGGAGAGAAGTAGCAACTCATAATAACAATAGCTTCAAGTTCTACCCATACAACTTCCTTTCCTATACTGAATCGGTTCACCGCAATATTTTCGGATAATTTAGTTAGCGCTGCATCACAATCTAGGTCTGCCTTCCATTTACCTTCCTGTAATATTCATCGGTTTGGTTCGCTCACCAACAATACGTCTACATGTTGTTTAT
This sequence comes from Tipula vernalis, assembly GCA_958295665.1. Lineage (NCBI taxonomy): Eukaryota > Metazoa > Arthropoda > Insecta > Diptera > Tipulidae > Tipula > Tipula vernalis. Next base: position 196,944,383 of record OY282560.1, read on the forward strand.
TAGCAGTAGCGACTAAGAGGTCCTGTGCCGGTCTACTATGATTGGTATTAAGTTGGAGGAAGCGCATGACGTGTTGCGTCATCTCCCGTATTTGGTGAATCGTTGGATAAGTTTTCGGGAGGACTCGCGCTCTCCGTATTTCCCTTCTTCGTAAAATGGTTACGTTTTGTTTCATTGCACTCGTTCCTCCTATGACCGCTCTTCCCGCAGCTGAAGCACAGGGCACTGCGATCCAGTCCACAGCAGTATCTAGCTGTATGCTCTTTCTCCCAACAACTATAACATCGGCGATCCTCAGTACGCATTTGAATTCGACAAGAGATCCAACCAATTTTGTTGCCTTTTTTGTATTTGAATATGCAGTCTTCACCGATCTCACGAGTGTTTCTGCGGCATTTATGTTTCCAAAAGCCGACAGGATACCCTGCGTTATGTCAGAAGCAACTGTTTCCTCTTCTAGGTCACGTATATGCAAAACTGCCATATACTTCTGATGTACAGCCACTACTCCCTCAAACTTTGGCAGAGATCGCCTTCAGCTGGATCCTAAGTTCATCTGAACCAGTCTTTTTAATCACACCTACTTCCCTGATGTTTACACCCTCTTTGACAGTTTGTCGGCGTAGGTTTTTCCTTTGGCCTTTACTATTACTGTCTCCTTACTTGGTCTGATATCTTAAGTTTTTCTTTCTCTTTTTTAGTGTAGATAATCACGCTCACACGATTTTAGCGACCTAAATGAATTGCTCCTCTAGTAGATTTTCATTGGCTTGCTCATCTAAACAGCCAATATGTAATGTATGTACAGCAAATATGTGATGTATCTTGCTACAGAGTTCATCACCCAGTTAATCCCTGTCGATTCCTCTTGCCCCCATTGTGTTGTAGACATCTCCTTTGAGTCATGTTCAGTTTGAGTGGCGACTTCCTGTTGTAGCACGTTGCGTCCTCCTAGGCTATCAGTAATTCTATGCTTCTTTTCATTTCCCTCCGGTCGGGTATTCCATGTTTGTACTACCTGTTTATGCTGAGACAACCTGTAAGCAGCCATTCAAACTCTTGATACAGAATCCTTTATCTAGTTCTTCGTTGTAGGGACAGCTGCAACAAGCGCACTCAGACTAGCAGACTCCTTCTCTACCTGCTCAATCGCTGCCAAGACCTCGGCTGGTTCAACTTTTTACCGTGCGTGTCCTGGACCGTCTTCGTTGCGGCGTCGTTTATTATTAACCCACATTGAAATTTCAGGGAGCGAATTATGATGCGGTGGGGATATTGGGGTAACTTTGGATGTTTTAAAAGCATCAGCGTTACGTATTCCAACACCTTCCTTGCTAGTAACTATTTCGGATGTGCCGGCCTGGTCGTTCACCAGCTACAAGATGGTTTATTGCCCCCCCCCCCCCAGAATCCTTGGGGCAGCCCTCTAATACAGAGGAGTAGGATTCCCAAACTATTTCGGTACCCACCTGGGGTAGATTATTGTTTTGCTTATCCATCATCATGCTTTGCTGGTTTTGGTCCGCCTCAGCTATTTTATTTCCCTGATACCTTCTAATACAACTAGTGAGCGTTCCTCTATCCGCCACCTTGAGGAGGCGCCAAGTAGGTATATATATACATATATATATATATATACATATATATATATATATATATATATATATATATATATATATATATATATATATATATATATATATATATATATATATATATATATAGATATATATATATATATATATATATATATATATATATATATATATATATATATATATATATATATATATATATATATAATAAATTTACAATGGCTTTTAACAGGTTGGTTTAACCTAATAGTGTTTCAATAATTTGGTAATATTAAGTTAGAACCTTAGTTAAGTTAAATGGGTAGCTACGGTTATAATAACCGGTCAATGGCTGTAGAATTTCGTTTCAATTTATATAGTTAAGTTAAATGGGTAGCTACGGTTATAATAACCGGCTAATGGCTGTAGAATTTCGTTTCAATTTATATGTATGTCGCTAAGTTATAGTTCAAGAAAAGACCCAGCATATTTAATATCAATAAATAGCGCTCGGTCGGTTGAAAACCCATCATAGAGCTTCGTTAATTTAGCCATAGTTTCTGTGTCTATTACCCATATTTTTCTTTCACTGGAGGTCGGCAGATTATTGTAGTGAATCTTTTCTGTAACGTGTTGGTAAGCCTCATACTGGAACAATAAAACCACCGTGCTTATACTTGACGAGTCATTGCTTTTGTAGTTGGTCCGAAGTAAACAAGGGTCCTTATTAGTAAGAATTTATATTACGTTTTAGTTGTAATATTCAATCATTCAGTTAACAGTCTGGCTTCAGTGTTTTTTATTTTATATTCATACACAACACAATTTCAGTTTTGTGTGGAATTTAACTATAGATTCAAACGTTCTTTGGGTTTTGAGTCTAGTGCGTTAAAAGAAGATCCACTGCAAAAGTGCTTCATACTTTATAAACAAGGGGAAGGAAGATGTCTGGTATAAAGGGTTACACAAAATATAGGTAATTTCATTTAAATGACCACAACCTAACATTCACATTAAATAATATTCGATAGTGGTAGTGACCTTTCAAAATCTATCGCCCCTATGAAAATTTCCGTATAATGAATAGGTATGACCGGAAGTTGACCTATATTGTATAACTTACCTCGTATATTTAAATATTAATCGTTCAGGTGTAACTGTATCAAAACAATCTGAAATACACTAAAAATAAAATGTGGTACAGAATGACATCGGTACAGATTTCACACCTAATTTCACATCTTATAATCGTATTCTAAAATTAATTTACAAAAAAAAAAAAAAAAAATTCGCAATATCAGAAACAATTTGCACGTCACGATCACCTAAATGCAAGTCACAGTCTGATCGTACATGTAATTTTTATCTATTTTTACAAATGAAACAGTTATTTTTTGCCGTTGATTTTATTAAATAAATTTTTTGTATATTTCTGGATAAAGGTACATAAAAAAAATACAAAAGGTGAGAATTTTATAATTGATGATGATTCACAAAGAAATGGAAAGTGTTGTTGCTATTGTCTGATCCACGCTATATGATAATAATTTATGAATGCTTTTAACAAAATATTTTGGTAGTATACCTAATAAATGAGTTTTGATGAAAACCTACCTCAACGCAGCCACACAAAAGACAGACGTCATAAAAATATTTTGAAAAATATTCAATAACTATTTTTAAATTTTGTGTTATGCTGAATGCTTTCATGAAAATATTTTTATTATTATGTTGATTGTTATTATTATTGTATACGTTTTAATGTTTAAATTTATTTTAATCTTTGTATGTTTAAATTAATTAAAACAACGAGATAATTAAAATTACGTTGTATACATATGTGTATGTCGTATATGCCACAAACACATAATAAATATGATGCTCTCCTCAAGTTCAAGATTATGATACATGTTACAAATGTATATGCGTATATTGATACAATAAGGTTATTAATTTTTTTAACGTTTCGTAATAAAATATCAAGAGGTGTTGGAAACAGTAAAGCATAAATTTTAATTACTACAGTTTAGTACCCAACTCATAAATGTTCATCATACATTCATTTTAGAAATATTAAAACTTATGAACAAAAAATTTCTGACACATTAACATACTTTTGTTTTTCATGTCATTTTTATTTATTATTATTATTATTATTTTTTTTTTTTCAAAGCATATTGAACGATGTATTGGATTTTGGTAATGTGGTTAAAATTATATTTAACCCTCAAGAATAAATGTTCAAAACACAAAATTTAATTTTTATTTTATACTATATTTTCATGACTCGTGTGCACTCTGTAATGAATCATGTGTTGTAAGGTGAAAACGATTTTTAATTTACATATGTGTTGTCATGATGAAAATTTAATCCAAAAATTTAAATCGTAATATGATGCTCGAGGTGACTGCGTAACATTACAGAAAATAGTTGGGTTTGGTCATCAAATCAAAAAAGTTAGCCTCCACCAAATCACCTGTTGTTGATAGCATTGATAAAAAAAAAATATTTTTTTGTGTTTAACGCGCAGAGTGGCGTCATCTACATTCATAATTTATTCCACACTTCAAAATAATTAAATACTACAACTGTTTTCAATACTCTTTTTTTTAGCACATTAATTTGGCACTGCACTTATCAAAATTTGAGGTTTGCCATTAGAAAACTAGATTTTACATAGTCACATAGTCGATTGCGTATAAAACTCCAATTGTGATAAATGTATTATAAATGTTTTCAGAACTATTTATTGTGACAAAATAATCAAATACACTGTCGCTCAATGCACTTATTACATAAATTATTTAGAATAACCGTACTGGCTGATTCTTGCCTTGATCACGATTTTTTGTTATGTTTTTTCAACTCTCAAAAATATTTGTCTTACTTTATACATAAAAAAAAAAAATATTTTTGAAGGGATTTCTCAATTAATCAGCCATAAAACCACCACTATGAACGCCTTTATATTTTTATAATTTAAAATTCTGATTTATAGAAAAATTGCGATTTAATATCAACTCATAAAACTAAATATATTTACTCTAGTGGTAAACACTACAACTAGGTGAAAAAGAGAATTTTTCTATACCTACCTCTCAGTGGAATGAAATTATATTCATTCCGGAATGAAAATACACAGCATTGTTGTTGTAAAATTCCCAAAGTAAGACTAAAATTGTCTTCCTCGTATTAAATTTCTCTCACTAACAATGAACATGTATTAGCGAATTATACTAATACAGCCAAATTCTCTTACATTATTCTGTGTAAGCTGTGTAATTACCAATTCGTTTATTTTCTAATATAATTGCTAATAATTGTAAGAGAATTTAGCTGTATTAGTATAATTCGCTAATACAACCTGCACAGTACGTTCTATATATATAGAATGTAAATTGTAGTACAATTAGTCCAGTGGCCACGGCCTGATGAGAAGATGATTTTTTTCTTAATCATAAGCTCATCAGGTCAAAACTGGATTAAATTCTCTTACAATCTTCGGAACATATCAAAATCATATAAACTAAAATTAAATACCAATGGGATAAAAACCATAGAATGATTGTTCGTAAATACTAATATACTTCTACGTCTTAATTTGTAAAACACAATAAAAATGGTCTAAGGACCGGTTGCATATTAGAAATTACACAAATTAATTAATTAACATTCAAAATAAAAGTATTACTTTTTGTTATATTTTGTATTCTTCTTTTCCCCATTTTGCGGCAGCTTCCCCCATATTCCACCGAAATCCGGAGCACTAGGGGAGTTGAAATGCCAATTTACTTTGTTTTTAGATAGTTGATTAGATATAGTGCTACTATTGTTTTTAATAAATTGGTAGAGTTGGATGAGCTGATTGTTTGCACCAACGAAATTAGTGCCCGACATCACTGCAAACTCCTCGGCGAGAAGTAAATGTCTTAAAACTACCCAAAAACGAATCCGTGCTTAAGTCGCCCACCAGTTCAATAGTTATCGCCTTTGTGCTAAGGCAAACAAAGATACATATGTAAGCTTTGATTGGTCGCTGTTCACGACCTCTTCTCATATAGACTTCAATCGGCCCTGCATAATCGATCCCAACTTTCAGGAACGGTCTGGTCTGCTCAACTCTGACCGGGGGTAAATCGGCCATTAACTTCTCTTGAAGTGATGCCTTATTTTTGACGCATGTTCCAAATTTGTTAACAACTTTTCTGACCAAGTCACGACAACCTAATATCCAATAAGTTTGACGTACATTGCTAATGATAAATGACTGTCCAGCATGATGGTATTGACGATGCATATCCTGTATTATGATATTGCAGATGTAACACTTAGGTAGGATAACTGGATGCTTACTTCCAAACGGCGCCAACGAATGTTTTATTTGTGTGGGTCATTTATGTGTGTGGGACTCTCACCCACTAAAAACCTCCTCGATTTCAGACACAAATCCATCCTGGAACTACTTTTCGTTTTACATCGGCATGGTGTCTCGTATTTCACTAGTGTTACTTCTATCTTCGCTGGTGGTTATCCTTTGCTGTTTTCTTTCGCCGTAGGATCAGTTCCACATACTGGGCCACTAGATTTCAATTCGACTCCGCCCTGAGCATCATGTTAACGATATTATCGGGCGTTGCGTTGCCGATTTTCCTTTCAAATTCTTTCTCTCACGTTTCCACTTCTCGCATGAAAAGAATGTGTGTTGCGCGTCATAAAGGCCTGCATCCCCATAAATACATGACGGGGTTTCCACCTTCCCCATTGTGAACAAATATTTGCAGATATACCCATGGCCTGTGAGGAATTGGGTGAGGAAATAATTTGTTTCACCATGTTTCCTCTCTATCCACTCGGCCAGGTTTCTTATCAGCCTTGCAGTCCACCTTCCACGGTCCTCTGTTTGCCACCTCTCTTGCTAGCACGAGCGATCATTACTGCCGCTATATTATCTGCGATCATTACTGCCGCTATATTATCTGCATACCCCACCATGAAGGTGCCATCTGGCATTTCCATACGCCGTGATCTCTTTGCTACATTTCCCCTCCATGGTTTCAAACATAAGCCTTCTATCTTAAAGGTAGCTATGCATTATTCGCAGAAGGTAGTCTGGCATATGAAAGTCGCTTGTTAACGCCGACAACATGTCCGCCCATCTCGCGGAGTTAAACGCATTCTTTACATCCAACGTGTCAAGCAACACTATTTACCTCGAATGGTGATTCCCTTGTTGCGCCATATGGAAAGCTCTCACCACTTCCTTTACAGCGCCAATAGTTGACCGACCCTTCCTGAAGCCATACTGTTTATCAGAGAGATCTCCTGCAGCTTGAATTGCTGCTAAGATCCGCGACTTAAGTAAGCGTTCCAATAATTTTCCTGCCGTATCAAGGGTCTATATGCTGATGGGGAGTTCGGGTTGCCTTTCGTTTTGCTAATGAGCACCAACCGCTGGCTTTTCCATGCCTTAGGGTTAACCCCTTCCTCAAGACAGTGGCTATACATGTTTAAAAGTATCTCAGGTTCTGATCGAGCGATTACCTTCAGTACTTCCATGGGGACTACGTCTGGGCCAGGCGTTATCTTATTGCGGAGAGAGGCGGCGGCTTGCTGAAGCTTTTCCACCGTGAACGCTGGTATTTTCTCTGGTTTATCGGGGCAATGTGGCCGATCGTCGTTTGTGTGATTCGGGAAAAGGGAGTTTACAATATGCCACATTTGCGATGTGTCCATTACAAGGCTAGGCGCGTGAGATCCAAGTTTGCGCATCACAATTTTGTAACCCAAGCCCCCAGGGTTCCTTGTCCACGTCCCGTTTCAGCCTCTCCCATTTCAGGCGCTTACTTCTATTTATTTCGAATTTTAGCGCTCTTCTCACCAGTCGATAATCCTCATGTTCCTGTTCTGCAGCGAATCAGTCTCTTCTTCTTGCTCTAGTGACTAGGCGTTTAAGACGTATGCAGTGCTTCCTGAGATTCGCTATCTCGTCAGGCCGCCAATAAACCGCGGTCTTTTTCCCCCTTGTGCCTCGTCTTTTTGGCATAGACGCATCACATGCTTGATTTATTAGCTTCATGATGGTCCTCGCAATTTTTTCGGGAGATCCGTTTTTTCGTAATATTGCTACTTTTCCGGCTTCGATGGTTGCCAAGAGATTTTCTTCGCACAGTTTTGACACTTTCCGTCCTATCGCTCGGTCATTACGACTAGCGGGTTGTCGCAATCCGCCCCATACATTATAGACGATATATTGGTGGTCGCTACCAGTGTAATCCTCTATTACCCTCCATCCCGTGACGTTTTGTGCCATCATGTCAGATACCAGAGTGATATCGGGAATCGTTTCAGCATAGCCCGGCCTTCTGAACGTCGAAACGCCACCTTCGTTCATCACTGTGAGTCCTACCCTAGCCGCCATATCCAGAATATACCGTCCTCTTGGGTTCTTAGTGTTCATGCCCCAATCCAATGCTCTTGCATTGAAGTCTCCGGCTATAACGAACGCACCACTCAGTTCACGTGCTTTATCCTCTAATACATCAATTTTAGCTCGAAAATCGCCCATCGGCTCGTTTGGGGTAAAATAGCAACTCACGTATATAACTGATTGGATTTTAACCCACACAAAACCATCCTCGGCTCCATGATCGTCGACTGTAATCGGGTACGTGGTCCAGATGGCAGCTGTTCCAAGGTTATCAGAGTACCATTCGGGTTCCGCTCTATTAAGACATTGCTCACTAACAATCAGCAGGTCTGCGCCTATGTCTAGCCTCAGTTGATACAGCAAGGCATCCGCTGTCTTACTTCTATGAAGGTTACCCTGAAGAACCTTCACTTCAAGCTTCTGTTTCTTGCTTTATCAAGGGCCTGCCTAAAGATTTTGGAAGCCCCTGAACCGTGTACGTGTTTTAGTTGTTCGGGCCCAATTGGATGCTCGGCGCAGAGAAAACACTTTGGGTCTGACTGACAGTCCTTCTTGATATGGCCTTTCTCCCCACATTGGATACATATGCCCTGCTCCTTCCTGTTGGTCCTTTGCAGGTCGCCTGGTGATGATCAAAGCCAAAGCACGCATAACACCTTATAACCACAGTTTTTCGCACTATAATGCAGTATAGCCATCCTATTTTTATACGGCCTATCTTAAGAAGCTCATGTGCTCCTCGTACATTGATCTCCACGAAGGACATCCGTTGTTCCCTCGAGTTTGTCTTTGTAACTGACTGTTGCCTTCTCTCCCAGGGCACCTCTCAAGGGCTCGCAGAAGGTTCCCTTATTTCGCGTATTTGCGCCAAATTCCAAGAGGACATCGCCCATCCTGGTACGGCATACAGATTTGATTTCTGTATTCGAAGCCTCCGGGTTAACCTTATCCCTTATCGTACCCAGCACTTGTGCGTAAGTTTGATGCTTTCCGGTTTTAATCAGTAGGGCCTCCGGTTTTATTTTGGGTTTCCGCGAGTTATTTCTTCGTCTTTTCTTTTTTGCCGGTGTTTTCCTTGACGGTTCTGACCCCTCCCCTTTCTCTTTTCTTTTTCGCTGTCCGGACCAACCTTTTCTGGGTTTCCTTTATTCTATTGCTTATTTTTCTTCTCTTCCCGTTTGTTTTTCGGGCTAGATAATGCTCGCCTTTTGTTAATGTTCACGGTAGAAGGGGCTACATCGGTATCCACCGATGTCAGTGACTCCGTCTGGCTGTCCCTTCGATAGTCCCTCCAACGTTTCTTTTTAAGCATAGAAAGTATATCTATGGCTTCTTATAGCTTACATAGACCGTTTTTGACCTCCATGCTAATATTCCTCTGTTTATGCGTTGCCCATTTCACTGCTGAAATGGCGTCTTTACAAACCTGCAGCTGTTGATCTTCATTTTTCAGCAGCATAAAAATAGGGGCAATGACTGTGGCATTGTCCTCCGTCTGTAGTGCTGCGTTTTTTTCTTCCTCTGTTGGTACTTTTAAGTATCCAGCATACCTTGGTACAGCACTCTGCTGTGATAGGGGAGGCGGTGACCTTTGCATGGTACTGCTTCTTCGAAAGATGCTTGGTCCATCAAACAATGTCTGATTACCGTCAAAACTGAACGTGTGTTTGCTTCCTTCTACTGGTACGTTAGTGCCGCTTCCATCCGCGTGGGGTTTGGGAGCCGCAATGGCTTTTCCGCTATTTATATCTGGCGGGCTTCCCCTATCCGCCACCCGGAGAGGCGCCCGATGGGGGCACTAGCATAACCCCACACGGGGGGAATCGAAAGCCAAAGCTGTAATAAAGTTTTTTTTAATTAAAAAGTGCCCTATAACAATATTTTAAAAATTTGTTTTAATTTTAAATTATTGGCTCAATAAAATAAAATGAATCTTTAATCATGGTGTGGAAAATTTACATATGCGTCTGTTTTTGATTTAATTTCTTGCCTAAAGTACGTATTAAATAGACAAATTGTATGAAATGTCTAAAATTTTGTTGTTTTAATTGTGAACATTTTTATATAATTTTCGAATAGTGGGGTTTTTGTCATAGATAAATAATCTTCCCAGCTATTAGCGAGTAAAATATTTTTTTGTTTCACAGGTCTTTAATTATCCATCCTTTATCTATCGATTTATTTGGTTCACAGGTCTTTGGCCAAAAATATTCATGTTCTTATTAAGGGTTTTTTAATTATGCTATTGCAGGACTTTTCTGAAGTAAATTTCGCTTTTATCAAGAATAGCGTTCCACTCTATCACAATCCTACTCACATGAATTATTATAAAACAAACTAACTCTATTCTGAACCTAATAAAATAAAAAAAAATTCGCTTTTATTTTTAAAATATTATACCACAGTTGTTCACATACGCATACATTTTATTTTGTTTAATAATATCTGGATATAATATTATCTTTTTAACCAAATAAAACAAACGTCATAACATATACATTTTTGCCGAAATATTTTGAACACTGCAAATTTCAAAACCTTAAACAAAACGTTTCAATGTCAATCTAACTAAAATTTATCTAAATTTCTATAATTAAGTGACTAAGTGTAAGTACCCAACATCAAATATTAGAAAAAGCATATGGTCGAATTTCGTTGATATTTTGCACCTTTACTACGTTGGTGATGCCCACCCAAAATACAAAAAAAAAAACTTCCGGAAATGTTTTACTCACAGTTTCGTGTAATATACTTATTTGTATGAATCATTACGTCTCAAACGTAAACTTAAAATATCAATACTATTTCTTATCGATCATTTAAAGATCAAACGAGCGATATACATAGTATAGAAAAACCAAGGTCACCTATATTAAACGTCACCGTGGAGCCGATTTAGTTCGACTGATTACAAGCATGTAGGCTCATTTTCTAATTAACTTCTCTTATCGTAATTATTATTTATACTGCAAACAATGTATTTAGTATATACATAATATTATAGTTTATTTTTCACACTCTGTTCTTATTTTTATAGTAGTAGTGTAGTAGTTCAACAATTAGTTCGAGCAAAAACGAGCAAAAAAAAACTAAGAAACAAAAAAAAAAAATTGTGCTACACAATTTTTTGAATTTACTAGATATTTCATTATAAGTTTAGACTTTAATCAAAATCATTCATAAATTTAATGTGATGTTGTTGTGATACAAAAGAATATCTCTGGATATACTTACAGAAAAAAGGAAAGAATTTTGTGTTCTAGTGCAAATAAATTTATTCAAAAAAAAAAAAAAAAATATTAAATAAAAAATAAGTTAAAATTTGGTTTAACAAGAAAAATTGTTTTAAGTGTTTTTTAAGTTATATACGTATAGTTTTTTGTTTTTTTTTATAAATAATACTATTTTATATATTTATAGTGAATATAAAGTGTAAAAAAAAAAAAAAATTTGTGTTAGTTCTTGTTTTAAAACCAGGTGATTTATTGTTTTACTTTAGTTTTATAACAATATTTAAACGTAATACAAGATTTATTTTTAAACTTTAAATAAAAGAAAACAAAAAAAACAAAAATCGTTTCTAAAATAAAATGTGTGCGAATGTATTTTGCCCGAGAAATATTGGATCAATTGATTTGGTTCTATTTGATTTTAAATTTAAAAAAGAAAACGAAAAAAATTCAGCCAAATGTTGGAATATGTTTGAAATAGTCAAATTTTTTATAAAATATTCGACATCGTATGGTTTTGGTAATAAAACACAAGCGCACAAAACATATAAATGTTCCGCATTTATTGATAAGAGAAATGGGTTAAATTATTTGCTTACATTACGATTTGTGCGTAATCGGCTGTAAAATACAATTCAAAAACCAGTCAAATATATTCAAAAACCAGTCTATCTGAATATATTAAGTGAGAATATTTATTGAAAAATATGTCGTAATTTAAGTGTAACCTTCTTATCTGACTGGATAATCGGATTAAAGGCAAAGTGTTGAAAAACCAAGCAAATTAGACCAAATCAATAAAATATTTGTTCGCTAGTGAGCTGTTTAGAAATTTAATTTAATTTTAAATTTCTGTTTTTAAAATTCGGATTTTTGGATTTAAATTTTTTATAAAATTTTAAACTCTAAGGTTTTGAAAATTTACATAATTGCCCAATTTTTATATTTTTATTTTTGTTGTAAGATACGGATGTAAGTCTTGATAGTCGCATCGATTATTAGGTCATTAGAACGATTTTATACGCACGGATCTCTTATTTAAATAATCGAATTAATTTTTGAATCAGCGTATTTTCAATGTTTCCAGATTTAAAAAAAAAACTGAATTAGGGTAGCGGCTTTGACAATTTTTATCGTATACAAATTTGGAAAATAAAAGTTCAATTTTTAAATTGAATTTTAAAACTCCCAGTTCAGTGAACTCTATTTGATTTTCGAATTTTCAAATTCATAAGTTTTTCTCGAAATTTATGTTTTCATTAATTCCACATTACAAAATTTTAAAATTTACTCTTAATATTTGTTTGTTTTAGTCGAATTCTTTAATTTTCAATTTTAATTTCAAATATTTTGAACATTGATTGTATACAATTTAATAAAAATAAAAATTAATTAATTAATTAAAAATAAAATAATTATTTTTCAACTACAAATTTTTATCAATAATTGTGTCTTCAAACAGTATGTAAATGCAGTTATAATTCAGGGGCAGGTCTTCCTTTTTTAGAACAGTAGATTTCAAGTTATTTCTTCACCAGTTTTCAGAATGTTATTGAAATTAATTAAATAAGCACACATGCTATAAATATGAAAGTCCCAAAGGCCTAATAAGGTTTGCTGCCTTTTTCAAAATCATCATTTTGAGAAGAAGTCATTTTAACGTTGTGAATTTTTATGGCTGAACTCGATCATGTAATCCGATAATGTGAAATTTTCTTGTTTAAATCTAAATTGGTCTGAAATTCAGAATTCACAGGTTTGTGTTAATTCATAAATCCAGTACCTAGCAATTGAATTAGAGCCACCTCCTAATTTTGATATTTTTCCAAATTAATTAGGAACAATCCTAATAATCTAATCTTTGTTTTTTATAGGAATTATAGATTACAATCAAAAAATGTTTTTAATTTTAATTTTAGAAAAAAATTACTGTTAATTTAGTGTTTAACAATGTCATTTGTGCACGCAAATTTTCTTGGGTATTATGGAAAAATTAAAAAAAAAACGGTAAATCAATTAAATTTAAAATTGTTTTTGGTTAATATTTGTTGCGGCTTGGTAACATCTTGCAATTATTTCAAAGATTTGTTGATAAATTCACGTAGAAATATATTCATCTCGGTTTTCTTGGCACTCTGCTATAAATTTTTGGTCTTGTTAGATCGTGAATATCTTCCACTTTAATTTAAACTTCTGCAAGGGAACCTCTGCCCAGGTCGAGCCCACTGATTATATTCGAGATAATGACTCTTTTTATGTACATGTCAACTGGAAATATTACATTATTCAATAAACCGAAAGTAAGTATTGTAATTGAATAGTTAAAGATCGATGTTTATGTAATGCTAAACCTATCTTCTAAATTCAAATTAAGGTGAAAACGCATTAATTTGGGCATAATACAGTTCTCCAGAGTTCAATGGGTTATGCTTATAATGCTGTTCACTTTTTGTTTCCTGGCGGTAAATTATATTCCGTTTTTTATATAACTTATTAATTGCAACTGTTCAAGGCCAAGGTTCAGTTTCAGTTTACTGAATGTGATAACATTCCTAGTTTACGATAAATTAGCTGATCCTCAATTTGCTCTTCAGTGCAATAATCCTCCCGCAGATAAGGAAAGCCATTTCTATGAAATGATTGAAATATCTTGAATATAATTTGTGGTCTCGGCCAGGGCAGATTCGGTTTAAACTTGCGGAGATTTAAATTAAAGAGGGAAATATTCATAATCTAAAAGCACCAAAAATTTGTAGCAGAGTGCCAAGAAAACCGAATTTCATAAATTTCTTGGTGATCTAATCAACAAATTTTTGGACCACTTGCGAGATGTTACCAAGACGCAACATAAACTGATTCAAGTACATACATAACATAAGTGATTAAATCACAATTTAACTACCAAAAATAATTTTAAATTTAATTGATTTTCCGTTTTCTTTTTAATTTTTTTCAAATTGCCCAAATAATTTTGTCAAACACTAATTTAACTGTAATTTTTTAATTAAAACATTTTTTGATTAGAATATAAATATAAATACTACAATTTTCAAATTTATTAAAATTAAAAATGCTTAGAATTATTTAAATTCTCTAAACAATCGAAATTGTTATAATTCCTTTTTAAATATTAATTTTCGCGCTAAATTTGTGTCTTTATATTCTTAAAATTTTTAGAATTTCATAAAATTTTAGGACATTGAAAAATTTATTTTCCTAAAGGCACGTAAATTTTAAAACTGTCAATATCACAGAAAAGTTTGAAATAAATTGTAAAATTCTAAAAATTTGGGTACATATCCTGCATTTTTTTTAATTTCAAAATTTGGTTCTAAATTGTTATTATTTTAAATTTTTATATTTGGTTAATTTTGTAGATTTTTGGATTCTATTATAATTGACAGCTAAAGAACAAAAAAAAAAATCAATTCCTTAGCGTTTTAATAATTGTGTTGTAAATGTTGTGTGTGAAAATTTAAACAAACAATTAATTTTAATTAGCTATCATGAACAAAGTCAAATTTTTAAATTTTTTAATTTTCTTAATAGACTTTAAAGGGTAAATATAATATCGACTATGGCTGTTTTCAACAATATGAAACATCATCATATTTCGTTAATAAGAAGACCAAACAATTCAAATAATGTTTGCTGTTTCCACGAGTTTTCTTAGGATATATAGAACCGCAAAAAATCAAAATTAAATACAAAACTTTCTTTTACAATTACCCATTCTTACGGTTGAACTCGATAATGTAATCCATTTGATTGATCGATTGATTGATATGAATGCACGGCCAAGCTTATGAAGCAAGAAATCTAGTGTTAGTGATGTGGTCATTAAACTGTCACACCAACTTTATAACACAGGTGAATGGTTTCCTTACTGAAGATACCTAAGCACCATTACCACCCGCGATATCACATAAATGTGACAGCATCATGTCCACCCCTGGCCGGCTCTCACCGTGCACCGTTTCACACATAATAAAACCGAAGGATAGGATAGGATAGTTTGAAGTGACAGAATCGGCCCGGTTACAGACACCTAGGTATAGCCGATAGTTAGTAAATTGTTAGTAATTTTATAGTAAAAATAGTTAGCACAGGACCACACAATTTCTAAACTACAGCTTGTTTACTACTTGTTGATCCTGGAGGGTTGATTTAAGCTAAAATTTAATTCCGAAACTCAGGATTAATTTAATCCCTATAATAATGATTATTTCTGGAACTATGCTATATTCTGAAAATTGGATTATTTATTAACATATTAAGGAAGAGACCCCTTTAAATATTCTTTAAACTAAATTAATTAATATACATTAATGAACAAAACACAAAATATTACACATTAAAACTAATAAATTAGTTAAGTTAAAATTAAATTAACTTCTCTGAAACAAATTATAAATTAATCCCAGTATACTTACAACTAGATTTAAAAACAAAAACAAAAAATAAATATTTAACAATAAAACTAAACTAATTAACAATTTAATATAAATCTGAAGAAATGAAAATTAATATTTTCGACAGCCATGACGTCAGACTAAAAAATTCAAATCACTAATGTAACTAAATGTATCGAACTGCAGCTGGTACACAACCCTAACTGAACCCAACAAAATTTCAACACACACAATTTAGCATTTTAGTAAATTGACTTCCTTTCTCAAACATCGCTAGGCTTCGTGCCCCTTCATAGATTAGCTTTACTATGAAAATCAAATGTTTAAAGGAACAAGAAGAACGACGATGCTTTAAGAAAGAAATATTTTTATAAAAATGCAAAATTACTTATTAAATAATTATTAATTTCAATCAAAATTGTTCACAGATTATATTTCGATATATTTAATATCAAACTATTCATATTTGCAAACAAAAACGTTCACACAAACTGAAAATATGCTGTGAACAGATTTTGAAATCTGAAATCAGATCGATTTGGTCAATCTGAAATAAGAAACAGGTTTTAGATTTTTCAGATCAAAACAATTTTCAACTTTCAAAAATTTTCAATTTAATAAAATTATCGACCTTTGTCCACATAATAATTAAAATTTCCTTCTATTTCCATTTTAATAATGTTTACATAAAAAAAAAATTAATAAAATAAAATTAAGTGATGAGAATGACAGTTCTCTATGCGGCAATGTACATATTTGAATTACGTGAAGGTAGCTAAACAAAAACTAATCTGAGAAATCGGAATATTTTTACAAATAAAAAAAAATCAATCTGAAAAATATAAGAAACACCAAAAAAATTGATCAGATCGATCTGAGCTGAAATAAGAAACAACTTTTTAGTACTCAGATCAATCAGATTAGATCAGAAATAAGAAACACAGCATAAGGCGACACAAAAAAATGCATTTGAAAATCCCATACGATTCCACCAAGCCCCACAGCAAAACAAAAATCTTTGTTCCCTTAACTAATACCACTACCTCCCATCACATACAAGATGAATACAAATCCTTAAATAAATTTGAAACGCGTATTCTATAGACAGTTCACTTATGAATAACAAAACCCAGTTATATGCATACATATAGATCCACTCAAAATACAAATTATATAAACAAAAAATCATGCCAAATTCCTGTTCTATATAACAACATTCAGGAATGTATTTGTGTCGATTGTCAAAACCAACATTAATGTACCGCAATTTTACGCTTATACATGAAATTATTGGTGATCGACAGATTATATAAATGAGTGAGAAAAACATACAAATTGTAGATAAAACAAAACAAACGGATTGTGGAGGAAAAATTGGGTATGTTAATAATGCAAAAACTAATTGGAATTGGTTAGATGAGAGTATTTTTATTCTATTTTCGCACCAACAATTTCAACTACATGCTATTAAATGTAAGAGAGTATCTGTGTGCTTAATCACTGAATCAGGATTGTAGTATTACATCAGTGTTGGTTTTGCGATTGTACATAAAATAAAACACAAGAACACTTTCAATTATGCGTAAAATAAAATAAGATATGAAAATTAACTACGTACATATATCAAATTAAGTTAAAATTAATTTTAATACAATCCAATTATTCAATTTTGGTAATTAAATTCTATGTACAACCACACAAAAGTTAAAATCATGCACTTAATCAAGAAATCAAGAATTTTGATTTCTTTAGCTATAAATACAAAACATTGCCTGATAAATGCATCCCGGTGGATTGAATTTTCCAAAATCACAGTTTAATTATTATTTCACTTTAAATAAACTGAATTAAATTATAATTAAAACGTATATCCATATGTATATAAAGTATATACAAAATACTTCATACTAACACATAAATAAAAATAAAATTAAATTAAATCCTCATCCTATCCTCTTTGAATGTTCGCTCGATCTCCCCAATAATGTAATCCAGTTGTACATTTTTATATTTCTAAATCAATTCAATGAGAGTTTCATAGTTAAAATGTATTTCAGATGTAAAATTTTTCGGAAATTCAGAATTCACCAATTTTTGAAAAATGTTGGTATTTCTAAAATTTTGAAAGGTTACTAAAAAGTGGGGATTTGCGACAATTTGTTTTATTTTCATAATAGAATTTCTAATGCAACTATTGAAGCTCTTAAGTTTCACGAAATTCTTAAAAAAAATTAGAATTTATTAAAAATTTAATTATTTCAGAAAATTAGAAAACACCTTCAATTCTCTAAAACAATGAACTCTAAGAATTTTGACAATTCAATAAACGTCTTCTCAAATTTTAAAGCCCTTAATTTGTTTACTTCTTAAAAATGTTGAATATATTCTGTAGACTGATTAAATTATTAGATTTTTGCTGTAACTTGTTGCTTGTTAATTCCAGAAATTCATAAAATTATAACATATTTTGTATTATTTAAATTCTAAATATCTTATTTAATTTTATTATATGAAAATACATATATAAATGAATTTCCATAAAATTAATTAATTAAAAACAATTAACTTTCTTTTTGTGATATATTATTTAAAAAAAAAAAAAAAAAAAAAAATTATTAAAAAAGGATTTTTTCCGTCTTTATAATAATCTTATTTAAATTTTTATTTTAAAAAAATAATATAATTTTGTAATTTTCGCAGTTTAATCAAATCAATCTTCAGAAATTCTTTCAATTTTTAAATTCATGAGATTGTTATATTTTTGAAATACTTAAAATTCTAGAAATTTTTACAAATCAAAATTTCTAAAATTATGCAAATTATTGAATTTCGTAGATATAACATGAAAAGTTTAAAATTAAGTAAATTTCTAACAGTTTCGGTACCTGAATTTTATTAATTTTTAGAATCTTAAAATTCCCACATTTGATTTATTTCGTTAGAAATTTAAAAAAATCTAAGGACATTAAAAATATTAAAATCAACTTAATTTTTGGTAATAGTTAAAATTTATGAAATGCCGGTAGATATTAAATCCCTCCAAGTTTTTAAAAACAAACGATTTAAATTTCCAATTAAAATAATTATTTAAAATTTAGAAGTTTCGTTTTTAGTTGTAGAAGTCTCTGCGGGTCAACAAACCAACTATTCCTTTATATTTAAAAAAACGTTTTATTAATTTTTTAATTAGTTACCTATATTTGTGATATGTTCGGATGCTCTTTGCTTTGCGCGAAAGACCGCATTTTCCAACGGGAACTAAAAGTTCGATCAATCTCCTTAAAGTAGTAAGACTTGCCACAGCTGGAATGTTATTCTGGAATTTTTAAAAATCTGATAACATTAAAATTGCCCTAAAAATTAGAATTAACTGATATATTATTGAAATCAATCAATTTTATTAGAATTAACTGATATATTATTGAAATATTTCACTTAATTTTTAAATCAGCGTATTTTCAATATTTCCAGATTTAAAGAAAAATTCTGATTAAGATTCTAGCTTTGACAAGTTTTACTGTCTACAAATATGAAAAGTTAAAATTCAATTTTTGTACGAGTAGAATTCAATTTTAAAACTCTCAGGTCTTTGAACTCTATCTGATTATTGAATTTACAAATTCATAAGTTTTCTTATCAAAATTTAAGTTTCCATTATTGCAACATTACAAAACTTTAGAATTTACACTTGATCGTTTTCTGTTTCAAATTTTCAACAATTCATAAATTCTTTTTTCTTTTCCTTGCTTAATTTTCAATTTAAATTTCGAATATTTTGCAATGAAAAATTATTCTTAATTTGCAAAAATTATAATTTTATCAATTTCCAACTACACAATGTAAATTTTTATCATCATTTTATTTCCATTTTTGAAAAGTCTGCAAATGAAGATAAAAATTCAGAAGTGTTTCTTACTTTCTAGGAAGAATTGACTACAAGTTATTTTATGACCCATTATGACAATATTACAGAAATTAATGTTGGTTACCTATTCGCTTTTTCTTAATTAATACGGAACCCATTGATATTATAAATATTGCTGCAACGTCGCATTACAATAAATGAAAAAATATCGTATAACAGTTTAGATATTTTATTCATCAAAATTCGAGGTAAATTTAAAGAAATGTTCATGTTTAAAACTGAATCTGTCATAAAGTTTGTAAATAATTTTGGTACTTATAAAATATTAAAAATTTACAAAAAAGCAGGGAGTTGCAAAATTTTGTTTAATCTTCACAACAGATTTTATAATGAAAGATTTTATATCACATGCAATTGACAAGTTTTACGAAATTCCTCTAAGAAATATTAGTAGGATGGTTCAAAATTGTAATTATTTTTAAGAATTCCTTTATTTGTCTGAAATAATGAGCTCTAAGAATATTAACAAAACATTAAACTTGTTCGAATGCCTTAATAAATTATTATTATACTTTAAAATTTTTGATAAGAAGAATTAAACTTGTAATTATTTAACATTAAATTCTGGTGTGTTCACTAAACTCTTTCAATTATTTCAAATTCTTTAAACTTTTGAATTACTAAAATGGTTTATGAACCTGTTAAAATTTTTGAAATACTTAAAGTATTAGAAATTTTGAAAATTCTTAAATATTACATAAAAAGTCTTAAATTCAATAAAATTCTGAAATTTTTTTATTAAATAATTTTTTGGGTTATTTTCCTGGATTTCTAGATTCTCTTATAATTCACTGAACATCTTTAAATATCTAGGACACCAAAATTATTAAAGTCAATTAAATTCCTTAACTTTTGATAATTGTTAAAATTTATGAAATGTTTGCAGATATTAAATAAGCGCAAATTTAAAAAAAAAATTAATTTAAGTTCTAAACCGTTGCAAATTTTAAATTTCTACTCTCTCAATATGATGTGATTTGCTTGATCTTGTAAGATGAGGTTGTAAGCGTATGCAATTGCACAGATTAGTAGGTCAATAAAACAATTTTATATTGAAATTTTTATCGAATTTCTAATAATACAATTAGTTTTCCAAAACTGGAGTAATCCGGAATTTTTTTAAAACCTAAAAACATTGAAACTGCGTTAATGCGAGTATAATTTCAATTTTATTTACGGATTTCTTACTTAGAAATAATATTGAATTTAAATTTGCATCAGCGTATTTTAAATCTTTCCAGACTTAGAAAATAATCTGAATTAAGATTCTGGCTTTGACAAGTTTATTGTATACGAATTTAGCAAATTAAAGTTCAATTTTTGATTTGCCAGAGCAATTATATGAAATGTCATTTTTTCAAAACACAAAATAATTGAATTTTAAAACTCCCAGTTCAACAAATCACAATATCAAAGTTGGTTTGCATTTCAATTATTTTTGTTTTACTGGAATTTTTAATTTTCAATCTTAATTTCATATATTTTGGACACTGAATATATAGATTTGTAAAATGTTTATCAAAAATTGAATAACTTTAAAAGTCTTTATATTGGGTCAGTAGTGTAATCGCTTAAAAAATGTTTTTCCAGATTTTCACATTTCTCGATGAATTAGAAAAATGTTGTGTCCATCCTTCCGTCCTTCCAGTCACACATTTTTATTATTTTCGTTTTGCACAAATACTAATAATTGTTGGTCGAAATTTTGTACAAAGGTAGATAATAGTAATAAGCGAAGGTTTTAGTGGAAGAGAAAACTACCAAACAGATTTTCTCGAAAACGGGACCAACGATTTTTTTTTTTTGACAATTCATCATCTCCCTATTCACGAAATTTGAAGTCGATTAAAGCATTGCTTGGAGGATATTTTAACATAAAGGTGTAATTTAAATTTGTTGATCTGTTTTCCGAGGCAATGGCGAACTTTTCGAATAAATATTTTTCTAAGATTAATACACGTTTCAAATTCTAACAACTGTTCCCTAGGTGCCTTTAAGACAAAATGAATAGATTACCGTATAATATGGATTTAAATTTCTAAATTTACTTAAAATACTTTGCTGGTGGCCTATAATATTGTAAACATTTAAAAATAAATTATAGTAAGACATTCCCATTTCTGTGACATTGACATTGCTGTGACGTTTTATCGACATTTTATAACATTTTAAAAAATTTCACAGACATGTTAATCGATACATTATTTGTGGATTGCTTATAAATAAATTCTCTTGGTATTAAAGGGCGCATATATGGTAAATCTTAATAGAAAAATACTATGGACGCTAGAAAGGCGCTTGGCGATATATAAAATGAAATAATATGTGACGAGGCAAAGGGATTCGGTGACAAAAGATAATTAACATTAATTAATTCTGATTTCGTATTGTTCGTATTTTATTATTTTGTATTCTTGAATGGTCCACACTCCACAGCGATGCCCCGGCACAAATTTTCAGAAAATAAATTTTCAATATTGTGAATACTCTCTGAATGGTGTAATTTAAATTCTTAAGGATTTTTAACGATAAACTAGATATACATATGTATAACTTGATCTAATTGTTAAAAATCGAAAGTGAAAAATGGCGAATGTGACTTTGATAGCTCTTCAACATGTGTCAGTTCCAGTAGCGTAACTAAGGACACGCAGCACCCGCAGTTGGTAGGGCCCACGGTTGCTGGAGCCCACAAGAATTCCCTTATTAGTTTAAATTTTAGATTAAATAGCTCAGATTAAGCTTATAGTGCAAATTTGCAGAACAGTACATTTCTTGGAAATTTTTAAGAAAAGGGTGATGGTCTAATTAATTAGAAAAAGAAGAAATCGCTCCTGTTGCTTTTAAATATTTTCTTAAGACAGGGTCAATCATTTCTTCTCGGTTCTGACTTCATAGAAATAAAAATGCCTTAAGGTTCTGACCGATATTTGGGTGTAGAAAAAAATTAGCTAAACTCAACGATTTTTGTGTTTGCTGGATTGATTTATTTGTATTATACGTTTTGCGTAACTTCAAGTCTACCACTTTTCCATTTATCAAAATTCAACCGTTTACAAATCAAATTGAGCCTTTAAGGTTGCATTTGATTTTCCTACAAATACAATTTCTTTTGCATAAGACTAAATTTCATTTGAAAAAGGGAGTTTATAGTAACCTGCTGGTGGTTGCAGCTTGCGATGTTTCATTGTGATGTTCATAAAAATCAAGAAGAAACTAGAAAAATACATAAACGCGACTGAAAATAAATTCTTTCCCTCACTTGAGGCGAACCAGTCGACTAGCGTTCATTCGACTTATAAAGTTTCTCATTTATTGCATCTTTTGATTACCAGCAAACGGTAAATAAAAATGGTATTTACAGGTTTATTTTGGAAAACTATTTTAAATAAAAGGAAAATGCAAGTGCCAACTTAATTTTGCAACTAGTGATGGTGCTTTTTTTTTGGGAATGTTTGGTAGGGTTGGCTAGTCTAAGGTTTCATCTTTTGATCACTTTTTAAAATTTCTTCTTGTTTGGGACTTAACAGCTGATTCGGTGTTACGAAGCAGTCAGGTTATTTGAGATTTTCGAGATTATTCGAGTATGCTTGAGATTTATGTAGAGTGTATTTCATAGTTCGTGGTTAATCGAGAATTGAACGATACTTTTGAAAGTGCCCACTAGTGATGGTGCTTTTTTTTTTGGGAATGTTTGGTAGGGTTGGCTAGTCTCAGGTTTCATCTTTTGATCACTTTTTAAAATTTCTTCTTGTTTGGGACTTAACAGCTGATTCGGTGTTACGAAGCAGTCAGGTTATTTGAGATTTTCGAGATTATTCGAGTATGCTTGAGATTTATGTAGAGTGTATTTCATAGTTCGTGGTTAATCGAGAATTGAACGATACTTTTGAAAGTGCCCAAAGTAGCACATTTAGAAATTGTTCGATATTTAAAAAATTACCCGATTAGATCCGTGAGTTCTATTCTTATTGCATTTCGCTATGTTGAGCTTAGCCTTAACTTGCTTAGGAGTATTAGTAACATTAAGTTACTTGACAAATAATTTCATATTTACACGAGTTTAGATTTTTTACAGTTTTTCCGATATTATTCATTAATATCCAGATTTTTGGGTATTATTGAAATTGTTCGAGATCAATCGAGATTCACAGAATATAGAGATTATGCGAATTTTCTTAAGATTTCTTAAGTTTTTTGACATTTCTAGAATTATTCGAGACATTTAAAGATTTTCGAATTTATTCGAATTTTGTAAGGCAATGTTCTGCGGTTAGCTTTGAGTTGTAGGAACTTGCAGAGTTACACAAATAAATCTAAATGCTGGTATTTAGGAGATCTTGTGAGGTTCTGCAAATAATTTCGATATTTCTCCAATTTCCTGTAGGTTATTCGAAATTATTCAACAATTTTCAGGTTATTTACGTGGTATAGTGACACCCATTTTGGATGTAGAAAATTTACATTGAGAACAAATATTCTGAATTTTTTACAAAAAACACCCTTTGTAATATCAAATTTCTGAATAAAATTATTTAAGTTGAAAAGCTTCGATAAATGAAAGGTCTTAAAACTAAAAGTTCACGACATTTCTTGCAAATATATGATTTATGTTCATAAAACATTTTAACGAAAGACAGAATTTATGGAATTACAAAAATTACCGAGAAAGTATAAATAAATTATCAAGATTTATGATGGTTTGTTTAAAAAGCTTCGATAAGTGAAAGCTGTGAAAACTAAAGCTCTTAACCATTTTTTCAAATACATAATTTATGCTCATCACACATTTGATTAAAAACCTGAAATTATTAAAAAGTTAGAAAAATGTAAGTTCCATCCCACCTTCCTTCAAAATATCAAATTACAGAATAAAAAGTAAATGATTTGGGTTAAAAAGCTTTAATATGTGAAAGCTCCTAAAATTAAAGGTTCGACATTTTTTTGCAAATACATAATTTATGTTCATAAAACATTTTAACAAAAAACTCAAATTATGAAAAGCCTCAAAAATATTAAGTTCAAACCCAAAAAGTATGAATTAATTGTCAAGTTTAAAGCTCTTGATAAATTTTGCAAATAGACATATATTGCGCATATAACATTGAAACAAAAACTAGAAATTATTAAAACGCTCAGAAATGTTAAATTAAAACCCAAATACTTAGTTAAAATTATTTATCAAGCCTAAAGCTTATTGTTAACAAATATTCTAAATTTATCCCAAAATTTCGTAGCCCATTTTAATTCCAGATTTCGGAGTGAAATGATTTGATTCAAAAAGCTTTGATAAACAAAAGCTTATATTATAAAACCAAGTTTCCTAGTAAAATGGTTTCGTTTGACTAAAAATGATCCTAAATACCACCTTCCATTATAAAATCAAATATTAGAGTTTAAATGTTTGGTTTTAAAACCTCTTAAAACTAGAATTTTTTGAAGATTGGTGGTTAACTTTGAGAACAAATATTCTAAATTTTAGCCAAAATTCCGTCCCCTTTTGTAAAATGATATTTCTGAGTAAAATAGTTCGGTTGAGGAAGCTTTGAAAATTGAAAACTTATAAAATTAAAAGTTCATGATTGTTTTGCAAATACATAAAACATTTTAACAAAAACCTAAAATTATGAAAAAGGCTCAACGTTAAAAGTCAAGTTAAAACCCAAACTTGTTTAAATTAATTATCAAACTTAAAACTAATTGACAATGTTTGCAAATACATACTTTATGCTTATACAGTTTTTTAACAAAAATTACGGATAATTAAATATTTGAGAACTTTCAAGTGTATTCAAGATATTTCAAGGGTCGCAAGATGCTTCGTGTCATCTACTTTTAAAATCAGATACAATTAATTAATGCGAGACTATAGACGATAGGAAGAAATAAATTTTTCACTAAAAGCTTTACTTGTTCATAGGTAACAAGAAGCATTTTTAGGGGCCCAAAAAAATGTTTCGGGGGTCCCGAAATTTGTAGTTACGCCACTGGTTAGTTCTAAATAATCTAACATCATTTGTGAGTTTATGATTTGGCGGCTAGAGAGTAAAAGATTTATATTGTCGTGCTAACTGTAATGGATGCTTTGTGGTAAAAGTCCTAGGACGTCGGATAGACCCAATTTTTTTAAAGGCACCGAAAAAATACCAAATTTTTTTTTCCCCCAAAAATAAATGATCAAACATTTTTTTAAAGTTGCTTATTTTTCTAGTTGACCTCGAAACTGTAATTCGACAGCGTGAAGTTTTCTTGTTTATAACCAAAAACTAGAAAACTTTAAAACTCAATTTATCTGAAACTCATTAAAAAGCGGGAATTAGCTATATTTTGTTTAATTTTAACGATGGATTTTTTAATGAATTTGACATGTAGCTGAATAATTTGTCATAATTTTTATTTATATGCCAATTACTAATTTACTGTAAATTTTGGTCTGTTCACTAAATTTGTCCCTTTATATTCTTGAAATTTTTTAAAACTCATTCCGTTTAATTAGGTTGTTCAAGTTCTTATAAATTAATTGAAATTGTTAACATTTTTAAAATTTTACAAAATTTTGAAAATCTATATTTTCCAAAAGTAGGGTAAATTTTAAACTTTGTCAATATCACCTGAAAAGTCTGAGATTCAATAAACTGTAAAATTCCGAAAACTCATGGGTCTATGTTATGGATTTTTTTTTTAAATTTGAAAGATTTTTGATTCTCTTACAGTTCACTGGTTATTTTAAATATCTTAGAATACAAAAATTAACTTAAATCTTTAAACTTTTAATTATTAGACGATTTCAGTTCGCACAACATGTTAGCTTTGATAATTTACTGATACAACAAAAGACTTTCCATCTACCACATGTTGGCACCAGTTCACGTACCTGAAAGCGCCCGAACTAAAATCTGTGCAAATTAAAAAAAAACAACTAGTTTCAATTATTTTAAACAAACCCAAACTTTCTTCGAAGTCTTTAAAAGGTCGAAATGATCTGTTTTTAAAAATTTGAAAATTGCACATTCTTCCGGCTGAGCTTGATAAAGGGATCCCATTTATTCATTCAATTTTAAGATCAGTTCAATAAAATTGTCGTATTAAACACACATTTGATATGTAAAGTTTTCGGAAATTCAGGATTCACAAATTTTACGTGGGCGTTTGCAATATTTCGCTTAATTTTCATAACAGAATATGGAATGAAAGATTTGGTATCACAATATTACGAAACCAACCCTTTTGGCATGCTTCAAGAAAGTAGTGAAGCTCCCTAAGTTTCACGAAGTTCTTAAAAAATATTAGTAATTATTACAAACAATCATTTTTGAAAAATCGTTCAATTTTCTAAGAACTCGTTCTAAGAACTTTCTTAATTCATTAAGCTTTTCTTAAACTTTAGTTAGTTTACTTGTTTAAAATTTTGAATATATCTGTACACTGATTAATTTTTTTTGAATTATTTAAATTCCTAACATGTAACATCTTAATTTTTTAGTCTTATTTTAAATTGTGGTGTCTTCACTAAATTTGTATCATCGCAATTTAATAAAATTTTTATAAATTCTTTCAATTCTTTGAAATTCTAGAGATTTTTATATTTTTGAAATACTTGTATTTAGCGTTTTATAATCTTTACATATCATAATTTCTTTAAAATTTCGTAAATTAATAAATTTCGTGAATATCACATAAAAAGTTTAAAATTCAGTAAAATTCTAAAAATTTTGGTGCCAGTATTTTTTTTTTTAAATGTTAAGATTTTTAAAATCCTTAGTGTTGACTAATTCTGTAAGTTTCTGGAATTGCTTATAATAATTTTGATGAAATTTGAAACAGATGTTTCTACTTCAAGTCAAACTTTTAAAATTTATAAATTTTTAGAACTGTTAATACGAGTAAACTCCTTAAAGGCTAACTACGAGGGGTTGCTGTGGTTCTTTTATTGCGGGTTCACAAACCAACTATTCCTTTGTATTCAAAAACTGTATTTTTTATTTCTAAATTAGTCATCTGCATTTGTACGCAAGTTCGGACGGTATTTGGTTGGTGAGCACGCGGGAAGATCGCATTTCCCAAAAGAATTAAGAAATGTATTATTCTGTTTATTTTTTTTGATAAACGTTGCCATATCCAGAAAGTTCGTTCTTAACTCATTTTAACAATCGTCAGTGAGTATTTGATCAAGACTACAATTAAAAAGTTGATTTTATTTGGCATACAAAAATTTAAATGAAAAACTTTAAAAGAGAATTTTGAAAGTTGAAAGATCCCATAAATGTAGAAAATTGTAAGCTGAACACAGACAACTGGAGTGTACATTTGAACAGGGCGAGCTGCTGCTTCAAAGATTTTACAACTCACGCCTGGGCTGCAAAGATTTGCAAAAACTTGCATATCGGATGATGTCATCATTTCAATTATTGAAAACCCCAAATATTTTACAAATTGGGATGGTCAATAAAAATTTGGAAGGGCAACAAGAGTATAATAAGGAATGAAAACCCTTCGACCAGATTAAGTTTGATACAACTATTGAGCTTTTGATATTAGCAGGTGTGTTTACAAGTAAAACAACGAAGCACTTAGAAATGTATTGTACCAGGAGAAAGGTTGGCTTATATTTTGAGCAACTAAGAAGTAATAAGACTCGACGGCCGTAGTATCGGAGTTGCTCGCAGATCTAATGATAAACTTTCTCCGATCAGGGAAATGTGGGATAAATGGGTTGAAATATTATTAAAAGTATTTAATTCAGAAGAAAATGTTACCGTTAACGAGAAATTGGTCGCGTTTCATGTCTCAAAACCTGCCAAATATGGAATACAATTCTGGGTACTTTGGATTGGTCAAAATAGGTATGTTTGGCATATTCAGGTATGTAATGGGGAAAGAAGTGCGGCGCTTGAACAAAACCAAGATTTGTATGTAGCACGAAATTTGAGTTCGACAAAATTATTTATGGTTTAAGTGCTTTTGTTCTTGAAATATTTGAAATTTTTAGAATGAACGAATTCTTTAAATATCCTTAAAATTGAGAAATTCTTAAATTTCTTTAACTTATCTTATTCTTGAAATATTAGAAAATGTTAAACCACTTAAAATTCCTCCAATGGTAGCTACCTATCCTCATGTTTGTAATTGTATCATTTTAAGATTATGAAGACTTTCAAATATTTATAACGGCTTCACGTTACACTCAACAAAAATCTTACTTCTTTAATTAGCTCTTAATTTGTCTTTAGTTGCAATTAAAATTGAAACTATATACAAACACTCAACAAAAATCTTACTTCTTTAATTAGCTCTTAATTTGTCTTTAGTTGCAATTAAAATTGAAACTATATACAAACAAAATTGAATTCTTGATGATGTTTACTGAATGTAATTTGAAATATTCATACAATTCTGATATTTAAATATTGATAAATCCTATCCTCATGTTTGTAATTGTATCATTTTAAGATTATGAAGACTTTCAAATATTTATAACGGCTTCACGTTACACTCAACAAAAATCTTACTTCTTTAATTAGCTCTTAATTTGTCTTTAGTTGCAATTAAAATTGAAACTATATACAAACACTCAACAAAAATCTTACTTCTTTAATTAGCTCTTAATTTGTCTTTAGTTGCAATTAAAATTGAAACTATATACAAACAAAATTGAATTCTTGATGATGTTTACTGAATGTAATTTGAAATATTCATACAATTCTGATATTTAAATATTGATAAATCCTTAATTAAACACTCTTAGTATCAATTAAACAAAAATAACAAAACGAACGTCATAATGTGAAATTCTTCCTTCTTACTTGACTTCAAGTTAGTAAACTTTTAACTAACCTTTAATTTATTTTACCGGCCGCTTTCGCTTAAATGTGAATATCAAATCAAGTATGGTGGTGTTTCAATATTACGAAACCCAAAATTTTAATTAAAATTTCGATCAAATCAAGTATGGTGGTGTTTCAATATTACGAAACCCAAAATTTTAATTAAAATTTCGGGCTCAGGGGCCCTATTCTCGAATTCCACATTCATTATCCACATACGGACATCTGCCAAAATTCATCAAAAGTTCGAAAATTGTAATTCGTATGTAAAACACATGAAACATGGACATTTTCGTATATGGGGAATTTCTTCCACCTGTTTATACCCATTCGGAAATATTCCCTAAAAATTACTTGAAATTTTGAATCGAAATATTACCGTTATTTTGGAAAAAATCTTATACTAGCCCGGTCCAGTTCTTATAATTAAAACCAGCAAATGAATCTATATGTTGGGTATTTTCGATTGTTTTTGGAACCTCATAAGGCAAAGAATTGGCAAAATAGCAAAACATTTCTTTTTGAGCTTTACAATTATTTTTAACTATCCTTTTAACTTTTTAACCTTTAATATAAACAAAATTTGAAAATAAATGTTCGATATTCAAAATCTCCTAAAAGCTTCATATTCTATAATATTTGTCAATTTCATGATTTAAGTTTTTAAAAAACCAAAATTCATCTTGCAAACTTTAGAATTTTATAAACAGAGAAAAAATTTAAATTCTGAAAATTTCAGGAAATTTATATTCTTAATTGGAAATTTGGCATGTTTAAATCGTAAAAGTAAAATCTAAATATGTTTAAAAATAAATATTTTATTTTCAGAATTCTTACCATAAATTTAAAGTTGTCCTGAATTTTTTTTTTCTTTTTGCAAAGAAACTATCCAAAAATTTTGTTACAATTGTATTGACAATTCTTTTTGTCTTTGTCAATCAAATTTTGACAGAATTTATTCATTTATTTATTTACTACTTTACTCCCTTAAATCTGACGATTTTCCAATAAATTGTATTCCACTGCCAAAATGCTTGGTTTACTAAATATTGAAAGTATGTACGAGTAAATCAGCAGGTCACGCAATAAAACTAAATTCGTGTTGTTTTGTGAAAATTTAACGCTTTGCAGATATGTTCATCTTCAATCATCTTCAAATTAATTAATCATGTTGTTTTGGTATTTTTTTTGCCAAAGATAAACATGAAAATCGAAGAAATAATTTCTTTTATATTTTTTTATTACTGCAAACTCAAGGGTACATTTGCAAACAAAATATTTTGCTTTTTATACTTTTTGTATTTCCATAAGGACATAAGATTTATACACACGATAGCTACATCAATCTTAACAATCTAGAGTAAAATGAAACAAACTGGGGTAGGGGCTCCCTTCTAAACGAAAAATGTTCTAATATGTTTAACTTAATTGTCTCATTTTAAGATTTGTATAATTTTTGAAGCTTTCGAAAATAAAAACTGAACGATCACCAAAAGAATTAATTTTTATAAAAATTATTTATTGACCATAATTTATAAAGAAAATGAAATAATTTGTAAACGAATCTAACTTATCGAATATTTAACACCGCATAAATCAAATATTATCCAAATTTATATATTAACACCTAATCTTTCAACCACACATATTATTTAATACTGTCTAACTTCACCAGTTTATTAGTTACGTACGTATAAAATAAATAATAAACGAGCCACAAGCGGTATGGATAAATAATGATTAATGCACTTTAATTTTTCTAGTTGGTTGCGTTTGAAATTAAAAACCCCAATCAAAAAGGTACCAAACAACAACAACAAAATAAATTTAAAACTTTGAATATTCATAAAAACAAAATATAAAGCATTTACCTTAACGAAAAGCGTAGAGATTTTGTTTACATAATTTAATGTTATAGAAAAAAAAATATTTAAATTTTCTGGAATTAATTAAACATTATGTATATTTGTATTGTATGACAAAAATATAACCTTAACTTTAAATTTGTTAAAAATGAAAAAAAAAAACTTTGTTGTTCTCGAATTTAATTTTATATTTTTCTAAATGTGACCTAAATTTTAATTAAAGCAAATCAAAACTACCTTAATAATTTTGTCTTATCGTTCGTCATAAATATTTATTTTGTTGATAATTTGTTTTATAAATGTATTCTATTTGACATTTTTAATTATGTAAATTTGAACATTTAATCCGTGAATTTACCCATTTTATAATTAAGTTATTTACAAATGTATACCTGTATTAAATAATATGATTTTTTGATACATATTATGATATCATCTTCTATTATTATCAACATCACAATTCAAATTCACATTTTGAGATAAGATAATATTGTTAAAGAGAGTTATACTGCTCGTACATATATATTATGTACAAGTAAAAAGAATAAACACTTTAGTTAATGAGATTAAATTATTTTCATGTTGTGTGTTTATTTAAACAAAAAAAATTAAAATGTTGAATAATAATTAACATTGATTAGCATTGGAGATTAAAAAAACGATTTATTTTCCATACCCCAAAAATTCTATACTATTCGTAAGCGTTTCGTATTATCTCACCTCTTCTGTACAATTATTTAAAATAAGGTATCATTCTTTCTGTCTGTCTGTAAATTCGAATTAATTTCAAAAATAGGTTTTTATACAATTTGTCCAGGCTGGGGCTCGGAAATGGTTAATCACCGTAATTTCGTTAATTCCGTAATAAGGGATATTTTCGCCAACAAAGAGAATATTTCCAAATTGTACTAAAAGTTACGAAAATGTCAATATTTACATAAAGTTTAGAAATATAAAGTGAACTCATAATAAAATATAGAGAATTCCAAACAATGCGGGGGGTGTAGTATAGACAAAAATCGAAAAATCCATATGAAGGCTTTCTAATGAAATTTAGGGAAACTTCCTCTTTGGTATCTGTCGTTTGCCCGGCTTTTTTTAATTTTTTGTTTTTTTTTTATTTTAACCACAAATAAAAGTGAAAATTTAAATATTGTTGGACAAGAAAAAAATGTACGCGAAATTTTCATATGCAAAATTGCACTCACTTGGAAAATGACTCAAATAAAAAAAAAAACAGAAACATAGAAACAAGGCACAAGAAAGAAACTCCATCAAAAATATTTGAATTCGTGTCTGAATATTTTTGTTGCGAAATAATGAGAGCGGAAACAAAGGTTAAGTCTCTGTGATCTGTGGCTGCCATGAAGCGATTTGAAATACAAAATTTTCCAGAATATTAAATTTTTTATTTTATTTTATGATTTTGTGCGATTATTCACAAAGATCCATTATCTTGCGGCCTTAGGGTATTCTCTGAATTAGTACGCTAATAATAATAATATTGGTGTTTCTATTAATTCTCGAATTTCCCGAAACTTTAATAAAGCGGAGATTTGAGGACTGCAGCTTTTATTCTCTAAGGCAGTGATACCCAAAAATTATGGCGGGTAAACATACACATGCAAGTCTGTTACTACGACTTAAGCACAAGCAACGAAAAGAAAATACGAATAAAATAATTTCAATTTCAATTCTCTTTAACCGATTTTCGTATTGGGTTTATATGGAAAGAAAAACAATATTATTAGGTTGTCACAAAAATAGTGATTATTTTGTGGCCGTTTATTTCAAATTCATAAAACTATTGCTATGTAGTATTTTGTACGAATGAAAAATCAAAAAAATATATTTTAAAAATAAGTATATCGTCGTGTCCAAATAAGAGTATTACATCTACAAATCGCTATTTTTTTGAAGAGGCTTTAAAGTTGTTAATGGTAATTTCATTTTCGGCTTAATTTTTTTTTAGATAAAGTTCTTTCCGGAAAGTGTGGCAAGAATTTTATTTAAAAAAAATTAAGCCAAATTTCACATTAAAAACTTAAGACGCCCCTCCAAAAAATTAATGGTTTGCAGCAGGGATCGGAAAACCCTAAGATTTCTTTAAATTATTGGAAAAAGTTACCGAATTTTTTTTTATTACGTTATAACGTTATTTAACCCTAAATCATGTGAACCGTTACGTTACATAACGTTATTTAGCATTAAATAATGTTTTTAACGTTATAGAACAAATAAACGTTATCTAAAGTTAAATAAATTATTAACCTTTTCTTTACAATACAAGAATTTATTCGTGCATTTGCAGTTAAAATATAGTTCTTAATTGTATAATTTGGTGTCACCGAAATTATTATAATTTTTTAATTAGGTGTTCCAATATGTATATATATATATATATATATATATATATATATATATATATATATATATATATATATATATATGTATATATATATATATATATATATATATATATATATATATATATATATATATATATATATATGTATATATATATATAAATATATATATATATATATATATATATATATATATATATAGATATATATATATATATATATATATATATATATATATATATATATATATATATATATATATATATATATATATATATATATATATATATATATATATATATATATGTATATATATATATATATATATATATATATATATATATATATATATATATATATATATATATATACATATATATATATATATATATATATATATATATATATATATATATATATATATATATATATATATATTATATATATATATATATATATATATATATATATATATATATGTATATATATATATATATATATATATATATATATATATATACAATTTATCTCATTCATGTGTTGGTCAGGCGGATATACGCGAGCCATGAGATCGTAACAAAAACATTTTTTATAACGTTATTTTATTTTGTTATTTCTAAATTTTATAAAGTTATCTGTTACGGTTACGTTATAACATAACGTAATGGGTTTGGTTACGTTTTCTTGAGAAACTTCACAATTTTAGCGTTTTTTAACCGTTATTCGGGTAACGTTATATAACGTTATCCGTCCCTGGTTTGCAGATGTAATACTCTTATTTGGACACGACGATATTTCAATGCGTATAATGCAAATTATTTGTTAGCCAAAATATCAAAATCAATTTCAATGGCGGTAGTGGAAAGCCCTAATAAATTTTCAAGTTGTTCATCACTTAATCGATTTCGATATTGACTTTTAATCATTATCATATGAGAAAACGTACTTTCGCAAGTATACTTGAAAACAAAGAATATTGCTTGATAATGGCTTCAACTAAGTTCGGAAATCTTGATGGGCTAACGAGCTTCCAAAAATTTATTCCAGTTTTCTTAGAATTTTTTAAAATAATATCCGTTTGCAAATCGCATAATTCTAGTTGAAAATCTGTTGGTTGATTTCCTATTGTGCAATGAATGGGATTACCAAATATTTCGGTAATACGTCTAATAATTTCAAAATCCACAAATCTTTCGTTGAATTGTTGAATTAAAATTTTTATTTCTGGAACGAATTTTGAAAAGTTGAAATCGGGAAATTGTTTTAATACAGCAAAGCAAGATTTAAAATAAGCCAAGTTATTATTTTCTAAACTGGTTTTAAAAATTTCAAGTTTTAGTTTAAAACCATCAATATTTCCTAAAAGACGAAAAACGGAATGATTCTTGCCTTGTAAGTTTAAGTTTAATGAATTTAAATGTGTAAACATATCATTCATAAATGCCAAAAATGTAATGAATTCTTTACATTTTAATCTGCTAATTAACAATTTGACGTTTTCGGTTTCAGATATTCGGGTTTCCATAAATGCTAAAATATCCTTTCGTAAAATAAAAAACGATTCAGGCAATTTGCTCTACTCAGCCAGCGAACTTGAGTAAATAAAATTACATCTTCATATGTTGATTGGGTTTCTTTTAAAAAATTCTTTAATTCTCTGTGTGTTAAGGAATTTTGCCCTCCTTTCAATTTATTTACTATTTTAATAACGGTATCCATGGTTGATTTAATATTGAACGATTTTGCACATAGAATTTCCTGGTGAATTGCACAGTGGTAGAAGGGCACGTCAATATTATTTTTTTTCATAATACCCTTAAATTCATTAAATTTGCCGACCATTAAAGCTGCTCCATCATAACGTACTCCCGATAATTTATTAATATTTTCAAACTCAATAATTTTTTGCTCAACAGCCCTAAAGATATCAATGGCTTTGGTAGTTCTGTGCAAAGGTACCCAACTCAACATTTCTTCATGGGTGGTGAAGTTTTCAAAAACCATTCTGGCAAAAATTAAAAATTGACTTGTATCAGATAAATCTGTGGATTCATCTAATGCTATTGAAAAATATTTGCAATCTGCACGCAAATCTTTCAATTTGCTAGACACAAATGAACTTAAATCTATGATCCTCCTACTAACTGTGCTGCGCGATAAGTTTATGGAACTTATGTATTCCACGCTTTTCTCACAAATATGGCCCAAGCATTTTAAGGCTTCTTCAAAATTTCTTTTGAAGAATTCACCTTCAACAAAGGGTTTTTTGGATAAAGCAATATTGTATGATGTTATGTAAGATGCTTTCAAAGACGAATGCTGCATGTTGATTTCATCAGACGTCGATAGAGACGTTGTAGTAAAATTTATTTTCTTCTTATCGCACAACGATCTTCATGTTATCGCACAACGATCTTTTTATTTAAAATACAAAAGTATTCAGATTCCCAATCAAAAACGGAATTTGCTCGCTTTATTTTACCACGTATTTTAAATTTCAAGTAAGAAATAAGAATATGATATGATCAACAATATTCAACTTACTTTTAAAAGTATTTATGGAACTATAATAAAACGTTCTTGCCTACTTGAGCACTTGAATAAAACTAATTTTATGCAAAAAACCACAAAGTAAACAAGCAACAAAATACAAATTAACAAAATTGCGTTTGCGCATTGAATTTTTGTTTCTATGTATTTATAAAAAAAAACATTTTTTGGTTTATATTCGTTTCTATATATTTTACATAATGAAAATTCTTTGAATGTGATGAGCAAATTGAGTCAAGGCTGGGCATCACTACCAAGGTACCCAACGGATTAAAATTTTCTTAGAAATTTGAAACGGATACAACATTTTTAAATTTTATTATACTCTATGAAATTATTTTCACATAAACCGATCGTTAGGCTGCTTTAAGTGAAAATGATTTCACTAAAAACGGCCTGTTTTAGAAAATAATCGTTTGGTTCACATAATATAATGCGTAAACTTGCAATTGATACAGAAATACAGTTTGAATCAAATTCTAACATTTCCAAATTTCTTCGAGATCAAAATAAAACTTTTTGAATTTTTAATAAAATTTTTAATTTTTAAAAAAATTATTAAATTTCTAATTCTGTTTTTTGGGACTATACAAAATTAATTTTAAAATTGCAAAAATTTCGAATAGAATTATGATGTTTCGTTAAGTTTTAAATATTTTGCCCAATTTAAATATTTTATCCATTTTTGAATTTCTATAAAATTTTTAGGAATTTAAAATTTTATAATTTTACAAAATATTTTATTGAACTCTGAAGTGGATAAACAGGTTGATACATACAATAAACGGTATATTTAGATAGGGATGGGGTGCTGGGCTTTTACTAATTTTGTTCAGTTTTTGGCATGAAACACATCAAAATATCTCATCTATTTTAAAAGTTTCACCTGGTTAGTACAAAATACCTTATACCGTCAAATGATGAATCAAACTGTAATTTTAAATAACGCTTTATCCACATTTGATCTGTGGTGTTAATAATTTTTTTCAATAAATTATGTTTCATTATGTGCATAAACAACTACCCAGCATTACTAGCAGCAATTAGTTGCTTAGAGTCTCCGTCGATTAACAGGATAGTATCGAGCCAATCGATGACTGGCTTTGAGTGTACTATCATTATACACAATTTCAACTAGACATATTGTTCTATACCATCTACTAATAAATTGGGAGCAATCCCTTCTGAGGCAACGAAGAAGCTCACTATTCAAGGATTTGCTTAGCAAAGTTTAGTACAAATAGTTCTCACCGCTTCGAGCTGATTCTTATTCAGTGTTTAATGTGGGCGTCCGAAGGGCATAATTTGAACACTTTCCCGTATCATAGTAAAAGGACTAATTGATTTTAACTTTTCGTCAGTAAAACTGTTTTGGTGCTATAATTTGATATTACGTGTACTTTGATAATTCCGATTTAAATACAGATGCAAACTTATTTACAAATTGAACGGAACACTCTAGGTAGATATTTGAAGAGCTGATACATTTTAAAATGAATTTTCAACCGCATCTTCTCCAGGTTTTCAAGTATCAAAAACAATCTGAAGTAATTATCGCAAATTAATGGTTACGGTTTCGTCATTACTAAATAATGCGGCCATTTAGATAATGCAGGTAACCGTTAATATATGACTGATTTCCCCGTTTTTCGAATCTTCCAAATAATGTATAATTGTTCATTGGAAAGCGAAACCTGATGCCTAAAAGTACCTTAAATGCTATTTATTCAATAATAGCGCATATAATCAGAGCGAGCCGTTTAGTTTCAATTTAATTTATTCCCCGAGAAAATGAAGATACTCATGCTAATCATCAATAGAACACATT
This sequence comes from Tipula vernalis, assembly GCA_958295665.1. Lineage (NCBI taxonomy): Eukaryota > Metazoa > Arthropoda > Insecta > Diptera > Tipulidae > Tipula > Tipula vernalis. The sequence continues at coordinate 196,982,385 of OY282560.1, forward strand.
CATTGATAAAGATGTGCATTTCTGCCATTACAGTGACAAATATTTTATCATAAAATGTACAATCAAAGTAACAACAAGGGTACTCGCGTAATGCTTCGACGATGCTAAACAATACAAGTCTAAAATATTTATTTTACAGAAAACGATGGTTTCGTTTTCTCTCTTATACTGGTAAAGGTCCGGAATTGTAGATCTGAGTATACCTTGCTTTTTATATATGAAATTGTCAGAATAGAGTGAAATTGGTTAATTTCTTCGAAAATTGATAAAATCATAGTTTAACAATATGCCCAATCCAAAGCAAAGTTAACTGCATATAACCTTGTCATAGTACAATTTTAAGTACCACTAAATCAATGCATGCCTTAAAAAGAAGTCATACTTTAAATAGAACAACGATAATAATCTTTTACTCGTCGTCAAACAGATAATGAATCCATAGAGGGGGTAAATTGCCTCACAAAAAAATCTCAGTATGTCGTGTGAGTTTGACCAGTTACGTGAAGATTTGATTAGAGATATGTTTGCGTTTGGTCTGTCAAATGAATATTATGAATATGAAATGAATGCAACATCAAAATAATAATAAAAGTACAAATTATGTGCAATGTAATAATGCTAATAATAAAGAATGTGATCCCCAGCTTATCGTCAACAATAACACCAACACCATCGTCATCAAGAATTGATGTTCTTAAAGTATAGAGTTCAACGTTAACTATTAGTGGTTTGAGCATAGATTGGCAGGTTACAAAATGTCACTATAATTACCGAATTGGTTTACTAATTTAGAAGTAATATTTCACTAAAATCCATTGATAAACGTGCGTGTTTGTAAATCCAATTTTTTACACTATCGCAATCCACTTTGAATAGAATGTAATACAGTTGTCGAATTTAATTATTCTTCTTCCTCGATTGGCAATACTGTAGTTCAGTATTAGTTAAAATTTAAATTAATTATGTGGCGTTAGATTTAAAAAAACAACGGGCGAGTTCACGCTCAACTCGCAAAAGTATTGTGTGAAAACCTTTATGTATAATAATCCATTAAATTATTTCAAGCCTATTTGACGGGCCTGAGAAATCAATAATGCAGATAGACGGCAGCCGTTCGCTCACGAGTGTGAAGTTTGTCCGAAATTTGGCCTAACTTTTCTCACTTGAGAATGTATTGGTAATTAAATTAAATCTCTCGTTATTATGAATTTTTTGCAAAATTTGAGATTTTTAATATTACCTGAATAAATAACATTTAAAAAAACCATTTGTAGTTTTTCAACGTCAAACAATAAAAAATATTAAATTAGATTAGCGAAAAAATAGAATCTGCTTATCTACACAATATGAACAAAAATACATTATCAATGAATTGGTAGCAATATCATAACAAAAGTAATTCGTGAGAATTCCGCTTTATCGAGACATGGTCATTAGAAGTAGAGAAGTAGAGTCGAGAGTAGAGTTTTACCAGATTCGCAGGCATTTGTTGCATACCGTTGGATTCGTTCAAGTTTTCTCTATGGTTCTTGAGATTTTCGAAAATTTTTCATGACGCTATCTCGAGTCATGCTCTAAAATTTTATGAAATTTTCGAAAATTTTCCATGACACTATCCCATGATTCATTAAAATGTTCTCTAAATTTTAAGAAATTTTTGAAAATTTTCCATGACCCTATCTCGAGTTAAGGTCTTTAGAAGTAATCCTTATGGGAGATTCGCTAACACTTATCTCATAGCGTTGGATTCGTTGAAGTTTACTGTACGATTCTTTAGAGTTTCGAGAATTTTCCTTGACGCTATCTCGCAGATTCGCGAGCACTTATCGCATAATGTTGGATTTGTTGGGTTTTCTCTAAATTTTGTGAACATTTTGATAAATTTTATGAATCAACGCTATGTGTTAAGTGCTAACGAATCTCCCATAAGGATTACTTCTAAGGACCTTAACTCGAGATACCGTCATGGAAAATTTTCGAAAATTGCATAAAATTTACAGAAAACTCCCACGGGTCCAACGCTTTGCGATAAATGCTCGCGAATTTGACATAAGGATTAATACTAAAGACCATAACTCGAGATACCATCATGGAAAATTTTCGAAAATTTCATAAATTTTACAGAAAACTTCAACGGATCCAACGCTATGCGATAAGTACTCGCGAATCTTCCATATGGATTACTTCTAAATACCATAATCCATTCACGGAAAACTTTCTACGGTTCGAGTAGATAAAACTTCATCAAATCCAACGCTATGGAGCATGCGCTAGCGAATCTCCCATTAGGGTTTCTTCTAAAAACCATAACTCTATATAGCGTCATGGAATTTTTTTGAAACTCTCACTATCGGTCTTATCTGAGATAGATAGGACGAGATCGATAGATCAGCCTTATCTCTCTCGTATACTGAGATGGTGAGTGTTTTAAATAAAGTACTGTATACACTGCATTTTCGATTACTAATCAAAATATTTGTTAGCTTTTGATATTGAAAAATTACAATTCTCGGTTTTTAAGGGTTGCATAATTAGTAGTCACGAAATATTAAACACCTTTACATTTAGAAAAAATATCATTGTATCGATGAGCTTGAGCTCTACCATTACTGATACAGTAAGTGTAACAGTAGACCATTACTAATACATGGTAATCTTGTTGAAGATTCCATACTAGGACTTTTCTGAATGGCCACGGCACACCCGGTGAATAAATTAAATTGGCATCGCTGATTTGATCAGTTTGAACTAAATGAAATAGATCGGTTTTATTAGACATAGGTGTTATTTTGACTTTAAAATTATATCAACTGGAAAGACGGTAGCATGTCTTCCTGCGTCTTCTTTCTAGCGTGCATCATTAGAGAATACCGTACGAATCTGTTTACGACTTTAATAACGGGTGTTCCATCTAACGTTCGCAATTTAATTTGGCTCTAAATTCAAAGAGGAATGAATATTTTTCAAAGCGGTTTGATGTATTGGAAAGAGCATACATTGCCATTAAGTATGGAACACAATTTCATTCAAATGACTTTCACGGCTGGCTTCACAATACCCCATTCTTTCAACTCAATTTTTCAGAACATTTTCGATTGTAAGGGCTCCTATCTCATCAGCTTCGATTTGATCTTTCAAGTCTTAATAGTCTCTCAGTTTATTAGTCTCAGTTGATCCTAAATTGCCTTGTAGGTATTTCATTTCTACTGAATTTTTCATGTAAATATCTTACAGCTTGGATAGAAGACTCATCACTGTGAAAGTAAGTTTTCATTATTTCCCAATGTCGTTCAACTTCCATTTCGTAAATGTCAAACATTAATCTAATTTTCTGTCATAACACGATGAAATCGGTAGTTGAAATTACAAACGCTAGATGGACCACCCTTTAATTTTTGGTTTTTATACTCGCCCGCACAAGCAAACTCAGCAACAGCATGAGCAATACTAAATAGAAAACAAAAGCAATACTAAAGTATGCGTGTAATACTGTTTGTTTCTAATATATTTCCATTTCACTTTTTTGAATCATATTACACCACCCATGCATAACTTTTTTGTCCTTCCATTTTAATCCGACGGAAGTTGTAATTCGTATTTTTTAGTGTGCAAGTTCGATGCATTTTGTGTTCGTTTTTCTCGTACGTACACAATTTCGTTCGTACCGGATTTTCCGTTCCTTTTGTTATATGGAATTTTTGACTTGCCCTTGCTAAAGATGTTTTCACATCAAAAAGTTTACATCCAAATTGAGAACTGTTAAAGTGATTGGGCATTTCGATTTATGTATTCGCGGTTTGCGTGGAGAACCTACTGAAAATGTCACAAATAATACTGCTAAATAATTATTAATTGAACAGAACCAAACTTTATATATAAATTGTAGTTTTTAATAAATAAACAAAAAAATAATTTTCGTCCGTTTGCCTCCATCAGTCTTTAATTTCCTGCCGCCAGATCTACATACAGTTCTCTATATGTAAAACCGGACTTTAGATTCAAAATGCATCATATGCACCATAGATAGCATTTAACAAATTAAACTTAGATTTGAACTGCGGTGAAAATAATTTATTATTTGTTTATTCTCCATAACTGATCATTTGGCTTACAAATATATTTAGAACAAAAAAATTATTAGTTTGACATGCCTCCCACAAAATACATATGCCATTACTGTACCAAATTTATCGTACAAATACATATTGTAAACTCTGACTAATCCAGCAGAATATACAAATTATAACAAAATAATACAATTTCGCACATCTTGCACAGCTATAAAAATAATATTTGAATTACATAACTTACGTGTCTCATTCACAAAGTAATCACATTAAACTAAAATCCATATAAAATTATTATTATTAATGTCAGGGTGATGTAAACATATTTACTAAACATTATAAACGCCTATCAACTACTATATAACGACCGAGTTCAATTCACACCAACAATCCTTATGAAATTAACCTTGATAATGAAATATGATGTTTGGTTAACATATGAATAATTTTTTTGAAAACGATCAATTTATCAAAAATGCGTAGACAAGGTTGCGACAGTTGAAACTACCTAAAAATTTCTACCGCATATAAATACAGTAATATCATGCAAGTCATGTTACTTCAAAATTTCGAACCCACTCAAAGACAACAATATAAATAATTTTCTTGTTTATAATATTTTATTAAATCATTAGGAATTAAAAATTATATTAAATGTTTACTTTAGATATTTTATTATGATATTTTGACAGATAACTGACCCATTAAAAAAAACAACGTTTTACGATTATAAACGATCATCTCTTATGAATCATCTGAAAATAAATTTTTGTATGCAAAAATATTACCGTGAATTCTATTTATATATGGAAATCTTCTCATATGCAATGTAAACCAAAATAATTTATTGTTATTTCGGGATAATTATCTTTAGAAAATGTGCCAAAACTAAAAAAAAAATTATTTTAGAGTTTTGAAAATACGAGTAACATCATCATAATAGAATTTTTTTCTAAAAACCTATCAAAGTTGTTCTGTACTTAAGGTTTTTTTTTTTTTTAAACAGCAAGTTAAAACCAAAAATGAGTAATTAAATATTTCTTTAAATGTAACACCTGAAAATATTATAATGTTTTGGCAACTCGGACGTGGGAAGAGGAATTATGTGATATTTGTTTAGATTTTCTATAATACATTCAGTAACTGGAGAAAGAGAACCAACAGATTGTTAAAATTTCTTTTCATTTCTTGTTTTTTCCAAAGGATATTGAAAAATGGGATAATAAATTTAAAGTGGCTTAAATAATATTCAATGTTAAATAATTATTAGTTGTTCGCGGTTATGGTGTCATTTTAATTTTTATATTTAAAAATGTTGTGTGTCGACATACTTCTTACTTACAAACGGTACACAAGACAATTAAGTTGTTATATTTGAGCTAATTTCATATAAGCCCGTTTGCCCAAAAATAGCGCAAAGACAAATGCTAAAATTAATATTAAAAGCTATTAAGGTTAAATATAATGATCAAACATTTTTTGAAGTCATGTTTTAATTTTATGATTTTTATATTCTAAATTGTAGCACTACTTAGACAAAAATTGTATGGGACGTTTTTTTTTGTTGTTGTTTTTTTAACATTGAACATTGTTATATGACATTGTTTTTTTGATAATTTGACTATTAATCATTTATCCCATCTTTTATGTTTCATTTCATGTTAGAAAGATGTATGGAAGTCTGAATTTCATGCGTACCAAAGAAAACGAAAGACAATTTTTATGAGTTAAAAAATAAATAGTAAAATATAATTAGGATCTGAAACTTCTCGCTACATGGCCAATCTTTTGTGAACCATAATGATCTCTTTCCTTCAATTAAACAGTTTGATATGATGGAGCTTTCAATTTTCTCACAGTTTTTCTTTAGTAAAAGATCGCCTACCTGAAACTTTCGTGCTACTTTTGATCTTCTTCAAGGGGAAATTGAATTTTGGTCCCAAACTAACAATCTTCGAAATATTGTTCGGAACATCAATCTTAGTAATTGGGACAACTGTTTGTATTTGCGATGGATCAAATTTACTATTTATCAGTTGAGATTGAAGTGAATTTTAAAAAAATCGTGCTTGGTAGAATAAAAGTTGTTTAAAAATTGTATTTCAATATCAAAGTCTAATTGGCTTTTACAATTCGAAATACACTATGTAAATTCTTTAATTCGCCAAAAAGTAATTTTGATTTCCACGTTAAGAACTTTTCGTTTGAAATTTTCAACCAAATTTTGAATTTTGTTATTAAACGGCATGTTTGATTCAACGGCATGGTATGGTTCATAAAAATGCACTTAACATTATTGATAATATGACTGGGGAATAAGCCATACCTTCTACATTTTGTCAAAAATATTTTTCTTGCTGTAAAGCTGGCTAATTTTCTATTTGTCTTCATATAATTTTTGATGCTAATACATATATCGTTGTAAATTTATTTCCGTAAATTTATTAAAATTTTAAAATTTCTAAAGTTCTTTCATATCTTAATGTTTTTAATTCTTTAAATCAACTTTAAAGTTTTTCTAATTCTTAAATTTTTTTTTATATTTTAAAACATCTTTAACTTCGAAATTTATTGAATTCTTTAAATTTCATGATTGCCTTAAGTTATTTGTTTTTTAAATACTTAAAATCTTTTAAATTCTTTGGTCTTTAAATTCTTTAATTTCTTTAAACTATTATAAATTCCTTTAACGTATAAATTCCTTAATTTTGTTAAATTCTTTAATTAAAAATAATTGTTTTTTTATTCCTTGAATTGATCAAATTCTTGATATTTTTTTTTTAACAATTTTTAATTTTTTTAATTCATAAAATTCTGTAAACTTTACAATTTTTAAAATTGTTACATTCTTGAATAATTAAATTTCCTAATTTCTGACAACTTTATTCATTTTCAATTCCTTTAATAATTTTAAAATCCTTAAATATATTAGATTCCTTAAATTATTACAATTAAAAAAATTATCAAATTCCCTATTATTTTAAATTATTTTAAATTGTCAAAATTAACTTTACATTTTTGTATATTTTAAATTTTTTAAAATGTGCTCTAAATTCTAAAAATTCTTCAAATCCATTTAACTTTAAATTTGTTAATATTTTTAATTTCTTGAATTCTTTAATTTATTTAAAGTGCTTAAATTTTAGCAATTTGAGGCATTTTTAAAATTTTCCTTGAATAATTTGAATATTTAGATTTTTGAAAAATTTTATTTTTTTAAGCTTTTAAATTATTACGGTTTTTCTAAATTTGTTGCTTTATTATTATATTTAAATATTTAATTTCCTAACTTTTCTTTAAATTCAATTTTTTTAATTTTTTTAACCTCCTGAGTTCTGTAAAATTCTTTAATTTCTTTAATTTATTTAAATTCTTTAGTAATTTTAAATTTTTAAAATTCTACAATTTCCCCTAATTTATTAATTCTAAACATTTTTACAGTTTAAACATTTGGATAAATTTAAGAACTACAAGAATTGTGGCGAAACTAAACATTTAGAAGAAACCGAAGATATTTTAGAATTTATGAAACAAGTAATCATTTGTGAATATATTGGATTCCATCCTACTTCGAAAACGCATTCTGCAAACTTTCGGAACATTTCAATTGTTATTAAAATGGTAAAAGCATTTGGTAAGACCTTTTAAAATTTCTCCCCTTAACGGAAATTACAGTTCATAGGAAACATCCTATGTCGTTCAAAGCTTCTAATCTTAATTGACATGAATATTTGAAATAAGATTACAGTCATTGATACTCAGCGTATTTAATTTAACTTTTAATAAAACTACTATTTAACAAAATTTAAAGTAACACTAATAAATTCCTAACTGAAACAATGTATTAAGAGTACTTACGAGTACATTTACAATATTTCTTATGTAAATTCAACAATGTTTCGCTGACAAATTATGAAACCATATCTTCAACTAACGACAAACTTATTATAATAAGAGAAGAAGAGAAATAGAAGTTCACCAAAATCAGTTCGGAACTACCCTAAGATCCTTTCTAACTGGCCATATTCCAGAAATGTTTCCAAAAATCATTTTAGAAACCCATTTCCAACGCACATGTCAATTTTTATCATATTCGGATAAGAAATAGCTAAGCTCCATCCTATTTGGCCATTCATATAATTTATTAAGGGTTCAATTTGAAATGTAAAAGGTTCAATTTGGAATGAAAAATATCAATTTGAAGTGTAGAATGATCAATTTGAAGTGTAAAACCTGAATGGTACGTTGGTATGATGTTATCATCGTATGATGGTAAAATGGTATGATGGTATGGCGGTTTGGTGGTATGATGGTATAATCTAATGATGGTATGATGGTATGATGGTAAGATGGTGTGATGATATCATGGCCGACAGTACCATGATATGATTATATGATGGTATGATGGAACGATGGTACGATGGTATGATAGTTAATGATTCTATGATGGTACGATTTTATGAGGATATGATGGTACGAAGGTGTTATGTTAAGATATACATCATGGTTTTATGGTTCGACGTCACTATAGTACAATGGTACGATTGTATGATAGTTTAATGGTATAGTGTCACGATGGTATAATGGTATAATGTAATAATGGTATGATGGAATGATAGTTTAAGGTTATGATGGTACGACGGTACAAATGTCGGGTATGATGGTGAGTTGAAATTGAGTTGTGTTTGATAGAGAATTTCGGTTTGAGATTAAGTTGAGGTCAAGTTTAGGGTTTAGCGGAAGGTTAGATTGAGTTGAGTTCATACACAGATGTAGCTTTCGGATCGAGTTTATTTTGGGATTGGGTTGGAATATAAGTATCGAGTTGAGCAGTGGGTTGATATTTAGGGCGAGCTATAGAGACGTAGAATTAAGATTTAGTTAGCTTGCATTGGTGTGTGAGTTGTTCGGTAGGGGAATTATTAAAGGATTGATTTGGTGATCTAATTGATGGCTGGGTTGTCCGTTAATTTTGTGATTGCGTTTATGATTGTGTTGCGATTGAGATAGAGGTTTAGTTGTAAATTTAGTTGGATGACCACCTTATGAGGTTCGGCCCTTTATATTTTTTTAACTATATATTACTTTAGGTTAATTATAAACTTTTTATTTCTTTGAGATTAATCAAATCAATTGTAATAAATTTCTAAATTACTTTTACCAAAGTCGGTACAGAATTTGAGTTTGATAGTATGATCTGTTATAGGGAATGAAAAAATTTAAAAATTTGAGCAGAAAAAATTGGGTTATAAAGAATTTTAAGAAATTTACGCTCTACAAATATCAAGAATTTTTTGTTTAATCTTTCCAACTAGTAAAACCAATTTCTGATTTTGAGTAATTTAAAGAATAATTAGAAAAGAAAAATTATAAGAAATATTCGAACTTTAATGGTTTGAAAATTTAAAAATTCTAGAATTTATTGTTCTTTTAAAATTATAAAATTTGTATAAATTTTTTAATTAGAAAAATAAATTAGAAAAATAAAAATTAAAGGAATTTCGACAAATTTATAAATTTTTGAGAATACACTGAATTTTAGGAATTTAAAAAGTTTTAGGAAAATCAGTAAATCAGTAAAAAATAAAATGGACGTGGAAGGGATTAGAAAAGTAAGAGTTTAATAAAATAAAATTGAAGTTTTTCATAGCAATTTCAAAAATATTAAAATTTTAAGAGTTTAATAAATGTCTTCTATGATGAACGGTATTTTAAGGTACCGTTATTTGTGTGGGACACTTTTAGTAAAAGCATTATCAATTTAAAGAAAAGCATTATTATCTTAAAAATTTTGTTGGAAGAATTGAACCATTACTAGAACAGAAATGTCGCTTATTCGTAGGAGTGAATTTTTATTGTTTTTGGTTAGTTCTAAAATATATCAAGTTATCTTTATGTTATACTTTTTGAAAAACCAAATTAAAATTTTAAAAAATTAGTTTTCAAATGAGTTAAAAAATTTGTAACAAATTCTAAATAAGTTCTATTAAATTCAGAATATATGAAAGCAGTTTTTGAATATTTGAAGAAGTAAAATTACTAAAATAGATCTTTGTGAGTTTGAACAATATAAGAAGCATAACCGATTGAAGAATTCTTTAAAAATTAAAAGTTCTACAATAAAACAAACAGTAGTTTTACCGGTTTAGAATTATACAAAAATTCACAAAAAAGCAGTTGAATATTAGTTTGTTGATTAAATTTATATTTATAGTAAAATGATTTATTTGTCAGATTTATAACATCAAGTATACATCAATTTATTTAATTCAAAATTAATTCGAGATATGAATCACACTCTATTAAGACGTCTCATTGGTTTTGATTGCATAATAATGTTAACGATTTTATTATTCGCGTTGCTTACAAATAATTTATAAATAAATCACCAATGATATTACAATATTTAAGGCATCCAGTGTCCGCAGGTAAATTTAAACATTTATGTCTCACCAAACGCAAATAAACTTCTTAATCAACCTATACTTCATTCATTTTTTAATGATCTCATTGCGAGCAGTGGTAAAGAACGACATGCAATGCAACAACTCAATCATGCTAATAAATCAAAATTAGCGTACCCACGAGTAGTATGAGAAATTTTTAATTTAAGAATATTATTAATACACTTTGTATGATAATTAGTCAACTCGTAGAACATATTGTGTTAATATTCAATTATGGTTTCCAAAATTAAAAATTAAAATAATCATATATAGTGGTGTAATAAAACTAAAAAGTCAATAAATTTTACAATTATTTATACAACAATAAAAAAATGTAGCCAATTTTATGGACGGTTTTTATTTATTTATTTATTTTTGCGCTAACCAAAATAATAAATTACAAATTCAAAACATTTTTTTTTGTTGTTATTTTTTATTTGTTAACTTGCAACAAAAAATTTTAATATTTGATTTTATGTAACCAACCAAACCAAAAAATTTCATTTATCTAGACTCGGGTAAAGCGTGTCCGAAAAATAAGCCACACAGCAATTTTGTATAGTATTTTGGATGTTGTACCGTTCAATTTCGTGTGAAGCATGCTTTATTTCCAATTATCCAAAATAATTTTAATTTATATTATATTTATTATTATAGTAATAAAATAAAAATAAATTGTTAATATAATTTATATATTTTTGAAAAATAGAGAAAATAAAATTTTTAACAATTTTTATGACGTAGCACATTATTGTGTATTAAGTATATTGTCGTTAGGAGGGTTCTAGGAAATCAATAATAAAAATAATTATAGTTAAAATGTAAATAGAATACTCATAATTTGATGGATAAATGACACCTATCTTATATGTATTGCTGTTTATTAAAAATTAATTAGCCATATCTTAAAATCATTAATTAAGTATAATTAGCTCAAATTACTAATAAATATTGTTTTTATTTATATTTCAGAATTACACGAGTGCAGAATATTCGACCTGTACTCTAAAGTATTATAATTATTATTGGTAAGTAGTTTTATTTTGTCTTTGATTAATTAAAAATTAATTTATACCCACATCCTAACCAAAATATATACATAGACTGCATTTCAGTATGCGTAATTTATAAAACTTCCAAAAAAGAAAAACCAAATTAGATTTTTATCATAATGCTGAATTAATTATTGAAATTTATGTGCAATGCGGGATTTGTGAAATACAAAGAGCATAAGTTCTATTTATAGAATTATGATCGTACAATATTTCATCCAATTTCGCGTGTCTTGTTATCAACATTTTATGTATGAGTACACGGCTTTTAAAATATCAATGACTCAAACCGTTTAATTTGTATTTTTTGTCTCTCCTATAAATATTAATATGGGATTTTGTTTTTTTTTCAAAATTAATGTGGGAGACATGAACAATTTTTTTTATTGAATTTTCAGTGTTTTGTGACCAAAGTCTTTCTGATTAATAAAATATGAAATAATATACTTTAATGTTTAGACACTTCCTAATATCGAGTAATATGTACTGACGATAGTTATTATGATGTGAATGAATTTATGTTTAGCTACTGTTTGCTGATAAAACAAAAACCGAAAAACGCTTAACACAATTAATGAATTACAGTTGATATTATATTTACACATTTTTTTGTATGTTTGTTAACGTCATATCTACTATCGTTTGAATGGAACAAACATGAGTTATGATTATCATTTTTATCTGTATAACAAAACTTTTTTTTTTTTTTTTTGTTTAAATAGATTGCGTAATTTTACACTACCTAGGTCTATATCAAACTCGAATTAATGTTAATCAAAAATGTCGACGGTCACCTATAAATAACAGCGTATTTAGGAAATTTGCAGTTTCGATATTTGTATGTTTTTTAAGATATTTCCAGTTGGACCATTCGTACTGTGTATTCAGATAGTGAAAAAAAAAATTATTTAAAATTTAAAAGTTTATTAACTTTTTCTGCATTCTAAATTCAAATAAACTTTCAAGTCATGAAATGTTTAATTCAAATTAAAATGTTTTTAATAGTTTTAAGATGGTTATGATTATGGTTTTATAATGAAGTTCTGAAATAAAGTGAATTATGATGGAACTTGGCCATTTCTTAATAGATTACGTTAAAATTCGACTTGTGGGGTAAATACCTAATATGAATTGTATATGAAGTTCCGAAAATTGGACATTTATAAGCAGATTATTGGAGATGTGCAATGGAAATGGGCTTCTATATTGAGTTTTGTATAAAGTTCTGCGATCGGCACACAAATCGAATTTCCTCATAATCGATTAATAAATGGACAAGCATGGCTTGCGGAAGCACCTCGCGATCAATGCTGTGCGTTATTCCGCCTTCGGCACATTTGGCATTAAGTTTAGTAGCCAAAATAGATTTCATGACAATTGGTTTGATATAAATGCCTATTTTCAAAAATAGCAGTTTTTAACTTTCTATGTTTCGTGGTTCGTTGTGCAGTATTTTTAATTGGGATAAATATTAAATGCAAAGTTTCTTTCGCAGTTATCGCTATTATCTACATCTTGCAATTTCTACATTTAATTCAACGAACTGAATCTTTTTTCTGGGTTAGATATTGACAAATCACATAGATGTAAAACAGGTTTATTTTGGAGTTAGAACCGTTTTTAAATGTTTGTAAATTTTTGGTAAATTTTCCGGCGACGCTAGAAAAAATATTACTCATGATTCTTGAAATAATTTGATGGGGCATCTCAAAGTGGATTTTTTTAGTTGCGGAGTTAATTCGATTTTGTAGTAGTGAAGTTTATGAGGAATTAGCAAAATATACACATTGGCAGTATGTTAGTTCGCGCGATGATCGAAATGATTTTAATCATTTATCGGTCTCATATCTCTGAGATTTCCACAATTTAGGAAAATTATTTGAGTGATAGTAAAAGTAAACAATAACATGATCTAACGAACTAAAACACATTATTTAAGGCTACGTGGAACAAAAAAAAAATTCCTTTTTCCTACAATATTCGCTTTTTTTTATTTTATTAATGAATGCTTCTGTTATTTCACTAGCCATTATTTAATGTTAAATTTGACTCAAATTTTTTAAAATGAATCTCTATTTTTTTTTCTTCTAGCCTATTAGTGAAAATTTGTTGATTGAAAATTGATAAACTTCTAGGAAATAGTGTAGGTATATTTTGTTCTTTTGGTGTAAACATAACTCCGATGATGTATCAAGGGAAGAGTCTCTCTAATGTCTAGTGGCATTAAACTAGTGAGAGTCCGGGTATACTGTCCTTGGAAACCAGGAGGACATATCAATGTAAAGCAATGTGTAGCCAAACCTTACCCAACGGAAGCTTTCGCGGAACAGTTTTACCGCTGGAGAAATATTTTGGGCGGTCAACTCTTTTAGTTCCTACGTACCCTGTTTTTTATATTTTTTATATTTTATAAGGAAGTAAACTTCTTTAGATCAATATTGGACTTCTTTGTAATTTTACTCATTAATTTATTCTAACTGGAGCAAATCGTTCTATATAATTGGTGCAGAATTTCTATCAACATTTTTTTTTTATATTCGACTTACAAAACAAAAAGCTGATAGATCCAGCTAAACAAAGCTGTCAACTTGTATTTCACTTATAAAGTTATTCAATTATCTATGATCCATCAAACACTATGTTCATCACGTTGTAACAAAAGCCTAGTTATCGTTCTCTTTAGTAGACCATATCGCTTAGATCGGGTTCGCCATAGAGCATCTTATACAGGATTGCAATAAATAATACAATTGGGAATCTTTCAGCTCTCCATACCTGTCAGTTCCTCTCCAGAATCTTGCACTTTAGAAACGGCTGAAATTAGAAACTAAACTGGAGACCTTATGGGAACTATCGATCACTAAACGTGTTTTGCAAGAAAACGATGTCTAATAGAATTAAATGGGGGAAATACGAGTAAACACAAAAAAAAACAACAAGAAAATTATTTTCAATAAATGTTTTGTTTAATTAGCGCTACACATTCGAAACATAAAAATAATCTAAAAATTAAAGCATGACCACTAATTTATATATATATATATATATATATATATATATATATATATATATATATATATATATATATATATATATATATATATATATGTATATGTATATATATATATATATATATATATATATATATATATATATATATATATATATATATATATATATATATATATATGTATATATATATACATATATATATATATATATATATATATATATATATATATATATATATATATATATATATATATATATATATTATATAAAAGATTAAAAATAACAAGTGAGAAATGGCAAAAACGGTAAAAACTACAGAAATTTGTGAGAGGAAAGTTTGTGAGATTATAATGTTTGAAATAAGTACCAATTTGCTCTCTTTAAGTGGATTTACTTACGGTTTTCTTGCCTTGACAAATAAATGAGGGTTTATATTGAGGAACAATAAATTGTTTAGATCCGATTTTAACTCAAACGCGAAAGAACCAAAAGCGGATAAGGTACCTTTATCGATAAATTTTGTAATATCAATGCAATACCAACAAATTAATGGAGGTAACATCGTTTTCGTAGACATCATCGAAGGAGATGACCGGATAACTATTGTGACAACATGACAAAATTTAACCAGGGTTAGGGACTCTGAATTCTGGATGATGGACGGAACATTTAAAATGTTTAATAGGTTATACTTCCAGCTATATACAATCCAGTGCAGCATTGGACCACTTCGAGGAGGGTATTTACTGCAGTAAACGATTTCGAAATTGGAATTTAGTTGGACCCCTAAGTTGGTGATAACGGATTTCGAAAAGCCATGACCAATAGTATCCGCACAAAATATGTTTAACTACTAAAATTGACTGGTAAAACCCGATTTAGTTTATAGAATTTTGCTTGTATTTTTTTTTGATTTTTAAAGTTAAATATTTCTTAGATGATATAATTTGACTATATCAACAATAAAAAAAAAATTATTTCAACAAGTATTCGATTTATTTCGCACTCTGCAAGATTGACCGCTTTGTGATTGTGAGATCTGTTTTATCTAAGTGTTGAATTTTACCATAAACATTGAAATTATTTTATAATCCCATTTCTATCGTATAAAACAAATTTAATTATAATCGGTACAGAAATAATTAGGTTTGAAAATATGCAATAGTGTACCATAGTGTACAATACGCTGTACAGAAATATGCTGGAGTGTACCATATGCCGTAAATTAATATGGATTAGTGTACAATATGACGTTGTCATACCAGGTGCTGTTTTGAAGTATGCCGTAGACGTACCATATGCCGCATTGAAATATGCTATAAAAACATATGCCTAAGTATAACTTATACCGTACTGAAGCATGCCGTAATGGCTCAGACCCATCCAAATCGTATCTCTATTTAAAATTTAATTAATCAAAAATCTCGAAATTTAAAGAAACGTTCGGTAATATTCATCGGTCGATACTGTACCGATAATTGAATTTAACAAAACCGGATAAATGACAATGTTCAGACATGTTCGGTATTGTAAATAGGTCACTACTGTTGCCTAAAATATAGAATTCAAATACTCTTCGGTGATCGATAATGAAAGCCGATTGGTTTCGGTTTTGCAATAAAATTCAAATATTTAAAGAGATTTGCTGTAACACAAATCGGTCGTACTGTTCACGAAAAAATGATAAATTGTATGAAATCTTAAATTGCATATGTTACGATTGTAACTAATTTTATATTTTACGAACGGAAAAAATATTGAAAATGTTAGGCTTCTGATATTTATCAGTGTTGTAAATTGTAAAGCTCAAGTTCTATGAGCAAAAGTAAATACCTTTTACAATTTAGATACGACGAATCTGCAATGAAATGATTTTATTTGTGCCGAGATAAATAAGGTCATCTCACTATTTTATTCCAAAAAAAAATCAAAATTTAAAAACAAACAAAAATTCTTTAAGATCATAATTTTATTTATTTTGTTTTAATTATTCCTTATTCACGTTAGCTTACAAAGTTAATAATAAATAAAGTAAAAATTTAGTTTTCCATTGGAATATAATATTTGGCTAAGGCCTGCATAAAATTGCCTAAAATATGGAATGAAACATTTCTGTAATTTTATCCGAGTGTGCAGCAGAAATATCGCAAATAGTACGATTATAAATGCGTGTATTTCTTATTCCATTCCATTACTAAGTATGCACTGAAAAAAATGATTTGCGATATCGAATAAAATTCTTATCAAATATTACATTGCGCTTAGTATAGGTTCTAAATGTTTTTATTATTTTTATGTTCGCTATATTTGCTCTAGGTTTGCTACGTCTACTTTGAATTAGTGCTGGTCATTAGCAAATAGAAAAATAGGTTCAGTAAAAGTTAAGTATATAATTGGCACTGCTCAGTAATTGTTATAATTGCAATTTACATAAATTAAGAATAGAGATAATAAGAAGGCTAATTTACGCAAATTGGCGAATTTGAAATATATAAAGCATAATGGAGTTTATTATACCATGAGTAATATCAAAGCAACCTTAATAATACAAAGCCATAGTCTAAAAAATGAAGCTTTTATAAGCGAATTAGAAACGAGGAAAAAACCAAACTTTTGTTAGTAAAATATACAAAACATATGGGAAATCACTTTTTTTTCTAAGACAAATTTTTATATGAATGTCGTTTAAGTAAATCGTTTTCCTTTTCTTGCAATAATTGATTTATTTAAAGCAAAATTTAATAAAAATTTCACAACAACAGCATTCTGGTCACATTGAAATAAAAGCTTACCACAATTCATATTAAGTCAATATACATACATTGCATAGATGGCAGTGATGGCCGTAACAATTTCGTAAAGTCATACCAAAATTACCACCTGGGGAAATTTCAAGTTCAAAAATTCTATTAAAAGCAAAACAAAATCACAAAATGTTAAGAACGTATGATTAAATAATTTTTTTTTTGTATTTTTCTGTAAACATTTTAGACATCAGCTGTAAAAAATAAGATAATGTGTAAACGTGAAAACGGGTAAACTTTGTGATATTTTATTAAAATTACATTAAATGGTTTTTCGATTCTTTTTTCGTTCACTGTTTATCACGTGTAAACGTTATCTTATTTTTTATAGAATAAGGCTACTGATGTACACTAGTAAAACTAAACCTACATTTAGCAAGTATAACTTAACCCGCCAGAGCCAACTTTGATGTATACATATTTTTCAAAATGAAAGTTCGAAAAATATATTTTGGAAATAATTTAATGTTAATATTTATACAATTAATATTTGCTTAATACCAATATAGGCTTCTTGTAAATTGTTGTGAAATATATGTAGAAAGCTTTTATATAAACATTATATACCTAATATTATTGCTTTTTGCAGTGAAAAACTTGCAGCTAAAAACCCCATTTTTACTAAGGATTCCTATGGAAATCAGTGAAAAGTTATACCACTAAAAAAGCTTCTAATAATTATGACTATATACTTTTGAAAGCTCTGGTAATATTCACGATGAGTAACTTACTAAACTTCTGCAATTATTACTCACAATTGTAATATTAGCTAGCGATATATGGTGAAAAATTCGTTAAATCAAAAATTGTTGGAAGTCATGTTTTAATTTTGTTGGTAAAAAATGGATAAAAAAAAAATTTTGTAGTACTCAATTTTTTGTTGTTGTTGTTGTTGCGAAAGATACAGTTGGTGAAAACTTTGTGAATCAGATATCAGTCTTTAAAGATTTAGCCCATTTGAAAAATTCTGCTTCATTTGTTATGATACCATCATATTCATCAGTAAGATTGGCTCTGGATGCCATTCTGTTGATAGTACCTCCTATTCCATCGCATGGTCCTTTTCCATGTACTGTAGCATGAAAATAACAGTCACAGTCACTCCGAAATCCTTTTTGTGTTTAATTATATTCATAAAACTATTTTTATTTTTATAATGTATTACAGCACCATTAGTAATATAATAAATTTTGATTAAAATCCTCATTTTAGTTTTCAAGAACTGGATCATTTTTTCGATGAATAGATGAACTGCCACAGTGACATGACTAAGACAATCCGATATAACAATAAAACTGTAGTGCTGCAATTTCCCATCTACAATTACATATATAAATAACAAATGGCTGAATAGTCGTTGAATTTACCGTTCGTAATACTAATATGTTTCTACGTGTTAATAAATAAAAACACATTTAAAAGTGTCGTAAGACCGGTAGCATATATAGAAATTATAAGAATTAATTAACATTCAACAAAAATTAAAAAAAGTAAAATTAGCGTTCACAGCTTATGTGATTGTCATGAAGAAGAAAAAATTGTAATTGAATTTATCTATATTAGTACGATTCGCTAGTATATAAAGCACAGGACATTCTGTATATATAGAATGTAAATTGTGGTATAGTCAGTCCAGTCGCCGCGGCCTGATGAGAGGATTGATTTTTTCATAATCATAAGCTCATCAGTTCGAAACTGGATTGAATTCTCTTACAATCTTCGGAACATATTAAATTAAAATTAAATAAATAGAATTCTGTCTATTAGCCGGTTTTCGTTGAATTTACCGTAATATATATATAATATATATACATATATATATATATATATATATATATATATATATATATATATATATATATATATATATATATATATATATTTTACATATTATGTCAACATAATTATCCACTTATGTTTACACATAAATACTCTTGAAATAAAACTATTAACTATTAGTTTAATTTGAAAATAAACAAAACAATTTTATTTTAACAATTTTAATACATTGGTTTCTACTTGTATAAACTATCCTTAATGGTATATCTGGAATCTCCACCGTTTTTGAAATGTTCACCAAGTTTTTTAAGATCGAACAAAGCAGAAGTAACAGTTCTGTATCTGCAAGACAAAAAAACTTATTAATTAGACTCATGCTTGCACTTTTTAGTAATTAAAAATAAATTAAGTCATTAATATCAATATGCCTAGATTAATCGTTTTTTTTTTTAATGCGCTTGGGTTTCCCACTAAGGTTGCAACTATCAGATGTAGATTAATGCTGTTAAATTTTTTTCAAAGGCGCACCAAGTCCATATCATCTGTAGATAGCTAACTAAATTTTTTTATAAGAGTTTGTAGTATTTAAGAAAAAATGGTTTGAAGTTGCAGAGTTAATCTTAGTTGCACCACGATTCAAACATGATCGATAATGTTGTATGTTTATATAGAAATATTTATATAGTGTACTAGATACGTGATATGTAAGTAAATAAATGTAATATCGGACCATTCATAACTGTCAATTCTAATTTACACGGCGCAGTGTAACTTTATAAAATGCCGTTGCTAATTTTACTCTGCACACTCCTGCAATTTTGCAATTATAGTTGCATGCATATTTTATAGACACTTATATATTAAGTACATAATGTCCTCGTAAAGGAGTCATTTCGAATTCAAGTAAATGCGTGGAAAAATATGTTACTTGAAATTTTAATAATAAGATCTTGACTTAACATTCGCACAATTGATTATTTATATTTTCACTATAGTCCAAACTGTCAACAAAGCGTAACAAAACTTAAAATAAAAATTACAAACACGAGGATAATATGCACGCACATCAGATAATAACGACCATTTTTACTAACCATACTAATCTATTTACTATTTTTTCATATTACTGGAACCAAACTTACCTTTGAATTGATAAAAACTCTTTAGAAGAAGTAGAAAACTTCTACAAACCTTATGATAGTTAAAACTATTTAGATTTATGTTCACAAACAGAATGATTTTCTATAAATTTTAATGTAATTATTTGGGCAACAAAAAAAAAACAAAATATAAAATCAAACAAGTTTCCACCAGTTTGTTACATATTAAATCGCAATGCTGTGTACTATAAATTGCAATCCACAAAGTCCAGCGTTAAGTTTAAAAGGCATTTACAAATTTAGTAATTTATTCTGAACAAAAACTAAAATTGAACATGCGCAGTATAAATATATAAATGTTACACTTACTTACTAATCCTAATAAGTTTATTACTAACAAGAAATTCTTAATGAATACTTTCATAAAATACCTTCATGTACATTATGATATTTTTGAGGTATATTCCGAGTCGGGTTTTCAGTAAGAAGTAAACCGCATCGTCAGTATAGACGATTCATTAGTCTCCGCTAATGTTTTGTCCGCAAAGCGGTTTACTAGAAAAAGAACAATTTCGTCAAGCTCGACCACATCAGGTACAATAACTCCCTTAGTAACAGAATTAACAAACGAACTACAAAATTTTCCAGCAACAAATATCGAATCACCATCATAATCATCATCATTACAAGTAACAAATTCCGAATCATCATCATCATTACCAGGAACAAACAACGAATCATAACCAACCCCGCCACCAAGACACCGAATAAGATGGCACAGGAAAAAATTGCGGAGAAATACTTTGCTCTTAAGCAAGAGAGACTCGAGAGAATGGGAAATCTGATTCGAGAGAATGAAATAAAAAGAGCAGAAAGTCGCGCCTGGCGCCACGCGGATCGCATGAAATGACTCGATAAATGGATCGAGCTGCAAAGTGATAAAAAATAAATGGTGTTTGTTATTTATATATTTTTATTAAATTAGTTCTAATTATTATTTAGTTAATCTTTTTGAATAAAAAATAAATATTTGAAACATTAATTTTTTATTAAAATACCTCTGCAACTGTGTTCCTTTTTATTTCCCCTAAATGTTTCAACACAACTTCATCTAAATTTGGTGCCACTCGGCCCGTGTTAGTTGTAGTTTCTGCCGAGGTACCATCAACAGGAACATCTTGTGTAATCACTTCATTTTCGTCCCATAAATCACCATCTTCTATACACATATTGTGCGGAACGCAACATGCTAATACAAATTTGCACAAGCGTTCTATTGAAAAAAAATCTAAACGAATGAGTTGTCTAAAACTTTGTTTAAGCAAACCAAACGTGTTTTCGATTTTCACCCTCGTCTTGCAATGTTTCTTCATTTTAGCATCTAGATGCCCGTAATCCTTGTAAGGAGTTAATAGATACTCCCTCAAAGGGTTCGCAGCATCTCCCAAAATGTGATATTGCTCGCCGCAAATAGATGGGATTTTTTCTGATATATATGAAAGTTTATATATCCTCGCATCGTGAATTTTGCTGGGCGATCCAATAAACACATCGAGAAACTTTTTGTTGGTGTCACAAATTCCTTGCAGGGTGATTGATATTAATCCGTGCCGATTCACATTGGTAGAACTTACCTTATTTACTGGCTTACGAATATATATGTAACAGCCATCTATACAACCTATTACATTTGGAAAACCTGCTAGCTAAAATTTTAATAATTAAATAAATTAAAATTTTAATATGTGGCGGTTCATGCATTTATGCATGCGTTCGCCGCCACACGGTCAGAACAGACGCAAACGGAAACACCTTATACATAAAAGGACAAGTAAACTTACTGTCTCTTCCATGTGAAGCGACAAACAAAATAAAATTAAAAATTAAAATTAGTCTCGTCTCAATCTTGTAAGCAACAACACGTCGCTCGTGGTGTTGGCCGCCAAAATATTTTTAGTGACAAAATGGTGGAAAATAAAATAATTTTATTATTTATAACACAATTAAATTATTAATTGTGTGTATTTTACCAAATAAAATTGAATATTTTGTTTACCTCTACAAATGCTCTGGCTTTTTCAAGCTTCTCACTATCACATATTGGGAATTAAATATGTTGGTCAGATACATCATACAAAAATTCCAAGAAGTTAGTAAGATGTGTGTAAACAGCTGACACGGAGACGTTAAAAAGGTTTGCGACTTCTCTGTAAGTATCCTTATTACCAGCAAACCTGAAACCAATTAAGTTATAATATTTTAGATAAATTGAAAATATTTTATTACCATAGAAAAGCTAGGCATTGTGACTCAGCTGTTACTCTTTCCCTTCCAGCTTTATAAGTCTTAAAAAAAAGCAGAGTTTCCAAATTTTTCGAAAAGGTTGTTGGCCATTTTTCGTGATATTCGAAAATTACGACGGAACTATAAATAACAAAAAAAAAAATAATTAATTTAGAATCAATTTAGATAAAAGAAAAATCTAAATATATCCACAACTTACTTCCTCATCTGAATATTTTGCTACTACATCGGTCACAAAATTCTTCACACGGTTATTTTTCGTTCTTTGAAATAAATTAATATTAATATTAAAGCTCTTGGAAATAAAAACAATTAAACTTTATAAAAACTCAAAACTATACTCTTTGAAAAACAAATCAAGAATGATGTCTGCCATGACATTTTCGATACGTGAAATAGTACCGGTTTATTATCACCAATACAAACATAAAAATCGTCAATTTAGGTTGAAACGTCAAGTTGTTCTTTTTGGATCAAAAAATTCCAGTAAATTGGAAATGGCAAAAAGAAATCGACATAATTATTCCAAAAAAAAAAAAGAAAATAGTAAACTGCATCATGTTATACGAGTACATATCAATGCCGTGTACGAAATCAGTATATGGCGCTTTATGTCTTGGTATGGTTCGTTTGTGGTCGTTAGTACCTTACTTAAGGTCTAGATTTTTCCCAGTTATTAGATATGTTGGTTAGAGACAGTACAATATTTAGTCTAGATTGACAGTTTTTTAAATTCCAATTTCGTACTTTGTTGATTTTGGGGAGTAGTTTCTCTGCAGAATACAATAAAAATAATATTTGTTTCAAGGTTTTTTTTTTTAAATTTGAATTTAGAACAGAGCATTCAAGTTTATCTACAGTTGGTTGTTGGTTGCAGACTAACTGTTTTATTTAACCTTCACTCTGTGTATAGCTTACTATCACGTTGTCTGTGTATAGGGGTCAATCTGACCCCATAGATATCTTCATGTATTTCATAGGGAAATTAAATAAAAATCCTTTATTTTCTACAAATATAATTACATTCAAGATTCAAAACATATAAAAATAAAATTAACAGTTGAACTCGCTAAAAATCACATTTTAATTAGTCAAATTTATGTTTTAATCAGATGCGTAACCTGATGCCACTTCCTCTTCTTCTATCCGTATGATTTTGGTGTGGTTGAGACAAAATGGCTCATTACAATAATTACATCTTGTTCTGGTTTTCATATCAAATGATTTATGGCTCTAGTAACATCTTCGTCGTTTGCTAACTGTCTTAACCGTCACATCTTCGCCTGTTGATTCCCGCCTTATTGGTAATGCTTTATAACCTATAAAGTCGATTCCTGTCCTTATTTTTATTTAACTTTCTAGTGTTAAAGAGCCGCTTCAACACGTTGGCCTGCACTAGTTTCATAGCCAATTCTTTTAGAAATGATTTTCTTTCGGATGCTTTCCGAGTTTCATAAAAAGGGTTGGCGCTTTTATACAAAACGTAAGGCTGCAACATCGCGAGGTCAGTAAGGATAGAAAAAATAACACGTGTCCCCCTTTTGTTGCGTTATAATCCAAAATTTAATTAGTTATATTAGAATCACGGTCTACTCCGTTATTGTTGTGTAAAGTTGATAGTAGCAAAACGTTTTTATTTGATTTAGGAAAAAAACGCACAAGTGTTTGGTTGATATCAAAAAAGAATTCTGAAGGTTTTAGTTCTCGTGTTTTTAATTCCATTTTACTACTAAGCTCTTTGGGAATATCGGTTTTATTTCATCTAATTGTACCAATTAAGTCCTTATGCTCCCTTGGTTGCCTACCAACATATACTTCTGCGTTAAATGGGTAAGAATTGTTTGCGTCGCATTGCCAGAATATTTTAATTCTA
This sequence comes from Tipula vernalis, assembly GCA_958295665.1. Lineage (NCBI taxonomy): Eukaryota > Metazoa > Arthropoda > Insecta > Diptera > Tipulidae > Tipula > Tipula vernalis. Next base: position 197,006,822 of record OY282560.1, read on the forward strand.
ATATTTTAATTCTAAACTTCTCTGGCTTCGAAGGTACCAATATACTGTCGGAAAGAATATCCTCCTCGACCTAGAGCCAATTGTTGATCAATGATTAAATTTCATGATGGTTTATGAGGTCCTCGAATGTTTGCCAAGGACTTATTCCATATATATTGTAATGCTGCCAATCTATCGATTTTTATCTGCTCCGGTCTAAGACAGCTATAGTTACTGAGTGGTTTGATTTATTTCTGTTTAAACCGTCAAGCCTTCTCTTTCTCGCAGTAGGAGGAAGTGGGCGTGTTTTGATTACAATTGGAGGTTTCAAGCTCCACTTTCCGATAGATTTTTTTATTTTGGGAATACTCGTAGTACCACATACCAGTGTTTGTTTCTTTATCCTCAACAGTCGCATTTTCAACATTTTGTTATTCATTTCCTCGATCGTCAGCGACAAGTTAAAAATGTTAATCGTTATCAAAATTTATCGGTTGAACATGCTCATCCTCATCGTAGTTACAAATGTTTATCGGCGCAGCTTGTTCACGTTCATCGTCATCGGAAACTCCACATCAGCAGTGTCGTTTGCTATTTTTGCTTCATCTGATACCTTAGGAGTAGAAAATCTATCGAGAAGTCCAAAGGGCTCTTGATTGCTCTGTGTTTTCTGCACCATAATAACAATATCTATAACCAGGATAAGCTATTTTTACTACTAAGCACCTTGAATTACAAAACAAAAACTAAAGCAGAAATATCGTTCAGCGGTCATTCGAAATATCGGTAACGGTAAAATAATACAAAAGTAAAATGAGGAAAAATATCTATATATCAAATATATGTATATATGGTATATGCCAGAGACGGGTAGTGTCCAAAACTAGTATTTGGGGCACAGTTCATGTTACGTTTTGACACGAGTTCTGGGGTGCTATTCTTGAAACATTACGAAAACTTTCGTATTGCGAGTTAGTGTCAAAGTATTACGAAAACCCTAAAATCGTATTCTTGAAATCGAATTACGAAAATTTTCGCAACGGAACGTTACTAAAATTTTCGTAATGGTTTTTTCGTTTCCCATTGCATTTCGTAATGAAATCATTTGGATTTTTGTGTTAATTATATTGATAAGGATGTTCATAAAACTCAATATTTTCTATTCTCAATATTTTATAAAAAAGTGAACACAAAAGCGTACCTTTTTTTTCTTTGTTTCACGTGTTCTTAAAAATATGTATTATTTATTTCGAGATAACGATGTACATAACTATGCATTCGGTTTTGTTTACTACCTAACTAGAACAAAACCATATTTTCTTCTAAATTTTTGTATTTACATGTCGTATACCTAAATCTTGGGATATTTTTTTAAATGCTTGACCACTTTCTAATTTTAAACAATACGTGTAAGGGTATGAGATTTTTTCGTAATTGACAATTGGCTATAGCGGACAAAAATGGAATATGTGATTCAATACAACAAAAATATGTTATTTAAAGCTGTTCAATACAACAAAAATATGTTATTTAAAGCTGATATGTTAATTTTGCCTATTTAACTTTTATATTTATTTGTTAAAATTGTAATTATTGGAAATTAATTAATGCAATGTGTAATTTAAAGTGTGATTTTTATCATTCATTAGTTCATTTGGAACAATTTTGTTTTATCATTTTAAATGCCCTGTCTTCAAACATTACGAAAATTTTCGTAATGCACAATATTTTCGTAATCGTAATGGTGAAATCATAAATTGGTATTCTTGAAGCCATTACGAAAATTACGAAGAGAGGAATAAAAAACTAAGAAGATTTCGAAAGAGATGATTAAAAATGTTAGTTTAGTTTAGTATAACTGAGAATATTAAGCGAAGCGGGCGCTTTCTTTACTTAAAATTATAAATTGTTGTGAATTTTTGTCAATAATGGCTTATTTATTTAATATTAAATTAAATATATTAAAAATGATTGTGTATGCTACTTTTTCGTTTAAAGGGAAAATTACTTCGGTCTAAAAAGACCAATGTATTAAAATTTTGTCAAAAATGGCCAAAAATTTGTTTGATCCAAAATCATTTATCTCGACGTTTTGAAAATCCTTGAGTCCGAAAAAGAAAAAAAAAAAAATGTCTGTCCGTCTTTCTGGACGTCTGGATGTCTGTACCCATGATATCTCGAGAATCGCTTATCCGATTTAGAATTTGTTTTTTCCAAAAATCTGTTTTTATGGTACGGCGGTACATATGATTGTATGATGGTACGATTGAACGATGATATAATGTTACGTCGTGTATGATGGCATGATGGTTTGATGGTATGGTAGTACGACAATATGATCCTATGCAATGCCACTACATAAAAAGCCATGAAAAAAAAACTTGTAGTGGTGTTAAGGCAATAAAGATTTTTATTTCCAATGGAACGTAAACACAATCATATGGGATTTTGTGTTGCCTCTATTTTCAATTTAAATGAAAATTTTTATTGATAAATAGAAATAATTTTAAATTAAATACAATCTGTTTCGTCGGCAAGTGACCCCTTGTGTGTTGGTGATAGCTTTTCACATTTTCATCATATCTCCCAAGTTATGGGCTCGATTTTAATTCTGTTTGCGGTTTTTTAAAGCTTTTGAGTCACTTTATTGGCTAATTTGCACACTAAGCCAGGTTTTTGTAAAGAATGTAACAAATTATGGGAAAATCACATTTTTTTACTTAAACGATTTTTTTTATTTAAAAAAACCTCTACTTTTTAAAAAAAATGTCCTGTAAGTCTAAAAAATGTCCCATGGCATGGTTATTTTATTTATAATTATTAAAACATTGTTACTACCTAACTCATAAAATATTCGAACACCAATTTGTCGAAAAAATGGCGTTTGTAGCCGTTTAGGTATAGTGATGTTATCTAACCAAATCTTTTAAATGATCGAAAACTCAAATTGGTAAGTAATATTAAATAGTTCAGTTGTTCGCTAACCAATCGTGTGACACTTTCACACATGTACTCTCAGTGTTCTGTGTTTTAACAATTTTAAGTTTGTGTGAAAATTAAAAGGACAGTTTGTGTTAAGTAAACGCTTAATCATTACAATGACACATTTGCGTGATCCACCACCTTCTCATGTAGCCAATATGCATTTTGTAAACCTGTTCTCTAATGGAAATGCACGCGTTGCTGTCGAAAAATACAGGCGTCGATATCCAACAGGCCAGTACTTGGGTATAGGACATTCATTGCAATACATCGACGTTTTCCCAAACAAGGATTATTCCAACAACAACACGAGTCCAGCGTGAATATTAACGTACACGTTGGAAGAGGATTTATTACGATTAATACGCGCTGAACCTACGACAAGTATCAGCCGCCTGTCTATTAGATTAGGCATATCGAGGTCAAGAAGGCCTTAATCCTTATCACTTCCGCCGTGCTCAACATCTAGGAAATGTGGACCATTGTGCCAGATCAGTTTTTTGTAACTGGATATTTTCACAGCAAAGAAGTGATGTCAATTTTATAAGGAGAATATTGTAGACAGATAAAGCTACTTTCACCATGGCGGGTATAACAAATTATAGAAACCTCCATGTTTGCGCTGTCGAAAACCCAAACGTCGTAAGGGAGACAGCTTTCCAGAGCCAATTTGCTATAAATGTATGGGCGGGAATGATCCACGATTAAATTATCGGACCTTACGTGGTAATAAACAGGCTTAATCAACACGTATTATTAGAATTTTCAGGAATCACGTTGTCATGGAAAAAGTGCCATTGTTGAGGAGAAGGCGAATGCAGCTGCAATTAGATGGAGCTCCAGCACATTTTGCAAAGATAATACGTGATAATTTGAATGAAAATAATCCACGGTGGATCGGTAGAGGAGGTCCTGTAGCCTGGCCGCCAAGGTCCCCTGATCTTACGCCCCTAGATTTTTATTTCTGACAGCAAGAATTTTCGCTGCTGCAGCAGAAACAAGAGGCAACCCTTAACAATTGCGTTGGACAACAACTAGTGTGATCAGGAGAGCCCTTGTTTGTTTACAAGAGAGTGAAGGGCATTTCGAACATGTCATTTAATTAAAAATGTTTAATAATTTGTAATAAAAATTGTTTTTATTGATTATTAATAAAATAGTATTATTTTATTTCTTTGACTTTAAATAACTTTTTTGTTTAATTTCCCTACTTTCTCTAGGTGACTTTTGCGCGGTATTTTTAAGAGTTAGCTAGTAAGAAAGTTTTGTCAATTTGTATATATTATGCTGTAGATTAATAATAATAATTAAAATAATTATTTTAATGAGACATTTTCACGGTTTACAGTTAAGTTTTTTAAAAAGTAGGGGTTTTCTTTACTAAAAAAAATGTTATTTTCCCGAAATTTTTTACATTCTTTAAAAAAACCTAGCTAAGTGCGCAAACTATCAAATAAAGTGACTCATAAACTTCATCTTTTCAAAAACCGCAAACAGAATTATAATCGAGCCCATAACTTGAAAATGAGACACCCACCTTAAAGGATTTTTTGCAATAATTTTACATAAATATTCAGAATTTTCCGGCCGGTCACTTGACGACCAAACACATTGTATATCTTGCAGCTTGTACAAAATTTTAATTGAAATTAATAAAATTTTAATTAACAATTTTGCATTTTAGTAAATTGATTTTTAGAGAAATTTAGGGAAATCGTTAGGCTTCGTGTTTTTTTTTAAATTTCTTTTCGTAGATTACTAGATTAGTTTTATTATAAATCATGGCTGTTTATGTAGTAGCATTGGTAAAGTAATAAAACTAATCTAGTAATCTACGAAATGAAATTTAAAAAAAAAGCACGGAGGCTGACGATGTTTGAGAATAAAAATAAATTTACTAAAACGCAAAATTGTGAATTAAAATTTTATTAATTTTAATTAAAATTGCGGACAAGCTGCAATTCGATATATTTAATTTAAAATTGTTTATATTTATCAATAAAAATGTTCATTTAAACTGAAAATAAAGACAACACAAAATAATTCCAATATGATTTTGTTTATGTTTCATAGGAAAATAAAAATCTTTATTCGCCTGGGGATTTGACTGTTTAGACTGATGTCACGGCTGTTTATGTAGTGGCATTGTCCTTTGATTCTATGGCGATATGATTTTAGATCGTACTGTCGTACGATACTATTATGGTATGATGGTATATTGTATGACTTTACGTACCATTAGTATTAGCCGCCTGTGACGGTATATCAATCCAATTCCAATTACAACACGCGACATTTAAAAATACATCCCAAATTGTCAATTAGTATTGTAGCTATTACCTTTATTTTTACGAAAATAATAAACATACCACAAGCAAATAGGTACCCTTTTTTTTGTGGTAATAAAATAATAAATATTTAGCGAAATGTAAATACATATTATTTTTAACCATCAACAAAAATTATTGAGTTTTATGAACGTCCTTATATGAATTTAATTAAAACAAAAATCTAAATGATTTCATTACGAAATGCAATAAGAAACAAAAAAACCATCCGAAAATTTTAGTAACGTTCCGTTGCGAAAATTTTCGTAATCCGGATTTCAAGAATACCATTTTAAGAACTTACATTTTCATCTTCTCTCTCGAAATTTTATTAGTTCTTTTTGCCTCTCTTCGTTATATTCGTAATGGTTTCAAGAATACTAAATTATGATTTCACCATTACTATTACGAAAATAGCATTACGAAAATTTTCGGTTACGAAAATTTTCGTAATGTTTCAAGAATAGCACCCCTGGACAGTCTTTTAAAACATTTGTTTTCGACATTTCTTGACAGGACTTTTTGACAGAGAAAAAAACTGGAAAATGTACAATTTTAGCTTCTTTCGCAGTTGTTGACATTTTTCGACAGTTTTTGGTCATAATTTAAGGTTTTTCGCCCATTTTTGACAAAATTTTCGAAAACTCAGAGTTTTTAGTGTTTTTATGTATAATAGGCATACAAAAAGTGAATAACAAAGCAGTTTCTCTCTCAGTCTCACTTACTAATTAGCAGAAAAATTGAACAATACATCACAGACATATACAGTACATTCATAGATATAAAAGTGAATAATTTTTTGATTTATTTAGAAAATAGTGCATGGAAAAAACATGGGGTCATTTTGACAGAAGTGCGCTTGGTTTATTTCAGACTATGGTAATTACAAAATTTACAAGTAATTTGGGCCTGATTTTCGTTGTATTGCATGTATGAGATATTAGTTGAGCCTATCATATAGGGCATGGGCCATTTAAATAATAAGAAACGTATTTTTTTTTAATTTTAAAATCGACTGGGGTCAATTTGACCCCAATACACAGAGAGAAGGTTAAAAATTCATAATAACGAAAGATTTATTATTTTCCCTTATAATTTCTCAAATATTAAAAATATTTATAAAAAGATAAATATTTTATTTGTAAAGATTTATTTTTTTATTTTAATGAAATTTTACATGTTTCAAAAATTTTGTACACAGGTTTTTCAAAATTTGTAAAGTTCCTGATTTTACAAATTTCTGAAAACCCGAATAATACTAAATTCCTACATTTCTTAAATTTTTTAAAATTTCGTTTATTCTACATTTAAATACAAATTTTAAATAATTTTCAAAATTCTTCAAATTTGTGTATTCTCAAATTTTCTCGTGTCTCAAAATTGTGATTTTTCCCCTTTAAATTAAATAAGTTCAAGAATTCTCAAATTGTTCATACCTAAATTGATGTAAATTCTAAAATTCTTCAAAATTTTCTCCATTCTTGAAATTTACCAGTTTTTATACCTCAAACGGTTTTCTTTTATTGTAAGTTGATTTTTTAACAAAATTTGTAATTTTGTATGCCAATTCACAACTCTTTCAGCATTCGGCATAAGTCAACAAATTTTTAACGCAATTTTATGTTATTTAGCAAAAGAAAACAAAAAATTTATTTAGTTCAAGGTACGTATAATCCTAATGCATATTTTACGAGTAATTTCTATAAAAAACAAAATTACAATTGATCTCAAAATAATCGTGCGGAGAGATATGACTAAGAAATCGTAAAAGCTACTCAAAAAAAAAAAAAAATAATTAATGAGTGTAAATGTGCATTGTTAATCACATTCGATTTGTTTACAAATTAATGTTGCATTACAAAATAATTTTACTTCATTACACAAACCGTGCTGCAGTGTGCTACACCCACATTCCGAATATTCTATTTATACTGAAATTCTCGTAAAATCATTTTTTTTATTATTTATATTATGTTTTCACACTAAAAACACGCGGCCTTCATCAATCGTTCGCGAGCTGATAACATAATTTATGAGAATCCCTTGTAAATAAATAAATAAACAAAATCAAAAAAAAAAAAAGTAAAAGTTCTATTTTTAGCCGAATTTTCAATTGGATTTATTTATTTTTTAGATATGGCTAAACTTTTTGTTTACAATTGCTTTAGATTTTATTATTATTTTTTTTTTTTAAGATTTACAAAAGACAAGGTAAATATTGTAAATTGTACGTTTTTTACATTTACCAATAAATAAGCGATTATTATTAAAATTATTATAATTTGTTTTTGTGTTTCAGTTTGTTATCAGAAAATTGTGTTTTTCATGTAAGCGCGCGTTGTGCGTGCTTAACGCTTTGATAGCCTATAAGAAATTTTAAAGCGTTTTTTGTTGGTTTTTGGTTAAGAATAAATTTAAAAATTAATTAATGTTGATTTAATCACAAAAAAAAAAAAAAAAAACAAACAGCGAAAAGAAAACAACAAAAACAATAGTCGAAAGAAACAAGAGAAGAATTTTTTTTTTTTTTTTTTTTCATAACTACTGTGCGATAATTTGAATAAAGTTTATTTTATTTTAGTGAGTAGTGCTGCCGAGACATTGTTGCGATTTAAATAAATTTAATTTTTTTTTTTGGTTTGTTTGGATGTTTATTTGTTGTCTTGTCTTGTTTGCATAATATTATTATTTTTATTTTATTTTATTTTTTGTGTTTAAATAAATTTGTGTGTAATTTTTTAAATTGAATTGTGTCTAAATATTTAATAAAACCGAATTTTCGGTTTTATTTTTTTTTTTTTTTTGTGTGGTTCTAAGAAATTAAAGAATTTCTTTTATTTATGTATACATTTTGCTCAGTAGTGATTTTTAGTGATGAATATTAATTGCATTTGTTGAGTGGATATTTTTTTTAAATTTTGGATATTTAGCAAATGTAAGTATGGATTATTGTTAACAAAGGTGATTTAATCGCAAAATATTTGTTCAAAGGATATCTTGTGTTTTTTTTGTTTGTTATTATTTAAAGTGATATATTCAATATTTTAAGTGAAACGATTTGGGTGGCACTTTTATTTATACTCGTGCTCAAGTAATAATTAAGTTAAATTTCTCAAATACGTATGTATATTATTTGGCCAATTTGTCTTTATAAAACACTTTGTGCGAATTTATTTTGATAAAATTTTAAGTGACAGCTCATAATTTGAATATGAGTGGTACTTGAAGAAATTTGTGTTACGCAAAAAATAAAAATTGCCAAACAATTTTGTTACGACTTTGATTTTGCACTTCAAATTTTGTCTTATCTTATCGTAATATTATATTAGAGCTTAGTATAATAAATAAGTTATATAGCGCCATTTAATAATGATAAATTACTTTACATAAAAGCCGTCTCTGTATAATAGTATTTGACAGTTGTTTATTAAATATATGTATATTATTTCTATAATATAGAGATTTATTATTCGTCCAAATCTAAAATAATTAAAAAGGTTAACGTTTGATTTATTTATAACACCCGCATTTAGTGTTTAACATCTTGATCGAATTTTTGTGTATTTTGAGTTAGTGTATAGTGTGTAGCCTTCGCCCGACAATTTTAAAATGATAGGGAAGCTAGCTTTCAAATAAGTTCATTTGTGTTGATAAAATTTCAAATTAAAAATTGTTTATCGTTCAAATCATTAAATATTTGTCGAGTGCTATACAAAAATATGTGTTAAGTTAAATTAGCAACAATAATATTAAATATCTAACAATTGTGCGATAATGATACTGGCATCGAATTTATTCTACATAAACTGGGGCATTATGATGTGGAAATCTCGTATTCCATATCAAAATGACATAATCCTCCATAATGCTAATTTCATTATTAAGATCAATGTACTTTGTGTATGAGGTGCGCTGACAAAAATATTTTCTTATCTATTTAACTATTCATGATGGAATTTGCAAGTTCGCACATCACATCACTTTTAGTGCTTTATTTATTTAATTGAATCATTTTATTTTTAGATTTTTTGTTAAAACATATTCAAACTAAAAAAAAAAAAAAATATTAGCTTCAGACAAAATAAATTATTCAATCAAATCAACAATGAAGCAAACAAAAAAAAAATGTTAAATAAATCTTCAATTAAAAACGTTTTTGTTTTAATAAAATCTGATTTTCTAGTTCAATGCCGCTTCATCAAATTCAAAATCATTAAATCAACATTATTTTAGTATGTGGAATCTTGAGATGTGTACGAGTGTATAAATACATTAAAAATTTAGATTTAAATAATTTTATTGCATAGTATTGCATTTCTTATCGACTCCTAAGCAAAACTAACATACAAATGTAAAAATTATTAATTTTTTTGCTATTTTTAACAAAATATTTAAATCAAATGTTTTTTTTTATACTGATTGCATTTCTACCCTGTTCTATAAATAATTAGTAAAGATTCAAACCAAAGAACAGACTGGTTTACGGTTAGAAGAATTTAAGACAGTAATTTGCTTTACTTACTCCATTTAAATAAAAGATCCAACCCGGTTTGTTTAAAATAAAAATGTATTTAAACTTTTAATTTAAAATTTATTCTGTCTATTGTTTATGAAAATTTCTGCGGCCATTTCAAATAGCATATATAAACATTTAATAAATACTCATTCTAGGTATGTGAGCTAAATCCGTTAATTTCCTTAAGATTTTGTTTTTAGGAATTTTAAAGTTAATTATTTGTAGAAATTTGATTTTAAGAAATTTGTTTATGGCATTTAAAATCAAAATTTTTAAATTTTTCATTCAAATTATTCACACCATAGACAATCAAAATTTTTCTAAATTAAAAACTAGTATTCTTATTCTAGATTAGTCTCAGCCTAAATCGAAAATTTTAATTAAAATTTTAGAATTAATATTCCATAACACCCAAGTTATTTTGATAATCTCAGAAATTCTGACATCCTAACTCTAATTTTTTTTTGTTGTTTTTATTGTGGTTTTCATAATTTGAAAAATACCACTTTAGAGGCTAAACAACTAAGCGAATAATTATAATTTTAGTTTGATTTAATTGACATTCAACTATTTACATATCCATTACATTATTTCGGTTTTATTAAATTATAATCTTCACTACTCTTTTGAGATCCATTGAAGATTTGGCGCGCTCGGTTATTTAGTGTAATTACTGTAATATATATATATATATATATATATATATATATATATATATATATATATATATATATATATATATATATATATATATATATATATATATATATATATATATATATATATATATATATATATATATATATATATATATATATATATATATATATATGTATATATATATATATATATATATATATATATATAAATATATATATATATATATATATATATATATATATATATATATATATATATATATATATATATATATATATATATATATATATATATATATATATATATATATATATATATATATATATATATATATTAAGGTGGCCCTTATTTTCGAAAGTTCCAATATCTAAAGGGACACCCCTTAGATATGTGAGGTTATGCTAAAAACTTTAACAGAAAAAATATTGGGTCAATCGAAGTTCGATAAAAACGGTATTTTTTTTAATTTTTCAATTCCAAACGAACATAAAAATTATTCTAAAAATTTCCTCAGCCTAAATCAAAATTATGGTGAATAGAGGAGATAATTACCTTTCCAAAACATCGGTTCACAAATAGCGACTTTATGGCCAAATTTCAAAATACGAAAACTATAGACAAATTATTACTTTTCTTTCTTTATTATAAACGCATAATGTTTCTTCTATACAATGATATTATGATTTAATTTTTATAATGAAAATAATCAATCTAGGATGATCTTTTACCCATTAAGGATGCCATTGGTATGGGTTGGAAACTTCTGTGTGGAGTCCTTTACGAATAATCTTCATTCCGTTTTTGAAATTATCATCATAAGGCCACATATCCGGATCTTTCTTTAAGAAATCTGTGGAAATCTTGAACCGTTTAAAAAATTCGACAGTGTTTGGTGTAACAAAATCTGCCAGTTATTTCGTAATGTATGTTTTCACATTATCAATTTTCAACTCGACGCGCTTACTAGACTCGGCCTCTACATCCCTCTTCATATTCAACTGTTTCGCAATTCTTCTTTTCTCTGCACTAGAGACGTTGTAACGATCAGCGAATAAGGTTGTTCTCAATCGAATTATTATTTTTTTTTTTTTTTCGAAGACCAAAACAATGCAGCTAGCATATTTCGAAATATGTAATAGTGTAGTGTGGCGATGAAAACAAAATGTTCGAGAAACGGAGAGAGGGAGTGGTTATGAGGAAGAAAAAAGGAGAGAAATATATATAAAGTTTTTGCGCGTCGGTTTTTTTTGTTTTGGCGTCAGTCGATTTTTTATCTGGAAAAAGACAACAAGTCAAGTCAAGTTTTATCGTGGTGAAAAATATAATTGACCATATTTATGGAAAAAAAAAATATATTGCTCGATTATTGTTAATAGTTATTAACTAGAAAAAAAAAATTGTTTAATTTTATTAAATAAAAGTGTGAATTAATCAAATTACAAACATTTGGTTTTTTTTTTTGTTGTTAATTGGAAACCTGTGCGTAAACACACTAGTGGTGACGCCAGACGCTTATGCGATTGCGCTACTAGCTAGAAATCTCAGATGGATGTTAATTTCATGAAGCGACAAAAAGGAGACTGTAAAACTCTGGATATAATTTGTGCACCACCATTTATTACACGATCACAATCCACCGTATTTACCATACAACGCTACGCACGCGTTGCCTCCATATACAACGGGTCTACTATATCTATGTAAGCACAATATAGCGGAGCAAATACAGAAGCTAAAATATGTACATTTATGAGCGACGAGGCAGCCAGTTATTTCACACCATAACGGCAATACATTTCTAAACGGTCGAATATTCGGTTTCGTGGAACAAATACCGCAACAAACAACACGGACACCACAACAAGCTCAGCAACTTACAGACAGTTAAGAATTTCATTCATTTATTTATATTATTATTATTTTTCTTTTATTTTTTTTTCTCTTATTCATTTAATTTTTGGTCATCGATATTTAATTTCAAATCAATTTCAAATCAATTTCAATTAAATTTAATTTATAGATTTTTTTTGTTTTCCATTTTTTTTTCTAAATTTTACAACTGTGTAAATTTTTCACCACTGCTTCCTTTTCCTTATAACTAAAATTATTCATAGTTTTTTTTTAATTTAATTAATTTTTATTGTTCTCCCATATCGAACCTAAGCGTGTCTAGTACTATCAATTTATTATTTTTTTTTTATGTACATCTCTTGATAGTCGGACTTGTTTAGTGTCGAACCACTATATGATTTTTTTTTTTCCAGCTCTATCTCTCTTTTCTCGAATATGCAAACAGATTCAGTCTTTTTTTGAAGTGAATTGTTATTTGAGGATGAGTGGCTAGGGTGTGTCTGTATTGTGGGAGTATGGGGCATCATGAGTTGTGGCAAGCGAGAGGCACATGATTTTTATTTTTTTTTGATCTGTAGGGCTAGATGGTTGTAGATTTTTGAATCCCCCCACCCTGACTAATTCCGGGAATTATCAATAGAGCAAGCATGTGCCGCCCTCTCAACCAAGCCGTTACATGATTTGGCGCCGAAACAGGGACACTTTAAAGGTTCATTCCTTAGGTAGCTCCAATAAAGCATCCGTGGAGCTTCACTCCTTATCTAGAGGTGATTACGTATGTTCGCCTATGAATGGATATTTATGCGAATAATCACCTACCTTGTACTTTTGCCCTTCTGGTTTTCAAATATATTTTTTTTTGCCGCTTTCAATTTTTTTTTGTGTGAGGCATTGCCTGTTGACTTCGGTTGATAACGGAATGATTTTCCGTTCCACCGCGATCATTTAAGTAATGCTTCATGTTTTCATTCAATTTAGATGATTTCGCAGTTTGATTATGAGGTGTAGTGACGTATCAGTGATTGATCATTTCGTGATTCGGATTGCCTTGCTGATACACAACTAACACTTCTTCATTGCGTCTTCGTTTTATTTTTTTTGAATCCGTAGTATAAATCAATTAAACTTAATCAGATATTCGATTTTTTTTTTTTGTAAATTTTCAAATACCGGGAACTGAGCATGCAATGAATTTCGAGATTTCGAGGTATCTTGCATGCCCAGTCAAATCAATCAGTTGCTTGCTTCTGGTTTGATTCCAATTTAAGCTCAGTTTTCATTATTTTTATTTTTTTTATTTTTTGCAAATTAATAAATACCGGGGACTGAGCATGCAATGAACTTCGATGATTTCGAAATATCTTGCCTGCCCAGTCAAATCAATCAGTTACCTTTGGTCCTGATTCGATTCCACTTTAAGTTAATTCGCCAGCCACAACGTCATGCAATGCCTAATGCTCCCAAGTAACTCACTCAGTTCATTGTATACATACATATTTACATTCGTTGAATTTTAAAGTTGTTGCATTTGCGACGGCAGATTTTTTTTCTTTCTTTTTTTTTGAACAATTTATATCGTTCATTGAAGAAACTTATCAAGGTTATCAAGGGTCTAATTTTTTTTGCTATCTTTTTTTTCCTCTGGTTTATTTTATTATTTAAATATACTATATACGAGTACATGTCCATATATATATATATATATATATGTGTGTATATGTATGTGTGTATGTGTATATGTAGATATTTTTTTTTTTGTGGGTTTTTGCCGCGTATTCGTTTGAACGTACGTTGGGCGGAAGAAAACATTCATTGAATTTTTTTTTTGTCTTGTGTTTTACTTTATCTTAATCATTATTATAATTATTATTATTATTTTTTTTGACATCTTATTTTCTGGCGAAAATAAAAAAATAATTTATTTAAATAACCTCTATTCTCTTACCGATACCTACCAATACAATGGGAACCAAATTTGATATATACGTAGACTCCTTAACGGAGAAGGAATTTGAAACCGAGTTGATGGTTCGTCAAATAGAACCTACCGAAATCTCAGCACGTGAAATTTTAGTCAATAGCCTAAAAACGGAGCAAAGTGATAAGTCACGTGTCCCAATCAAATCCCATATTACTTCACAGCCAGAACTTGAAATCGGGTTAGCTCGGGAGATTTACGACGCGGTTGATAAAACAGGCGTTCTTACAGAACAATATACAATACCCCAGTTGGAATCTATCCATTTCAGATGTATCCATTGGCAAAATCGCCTTCAACGGCTCAAAAACTCGTTTGGTGAGATCACAAACGTTACGAATTGGATTTCCAAATTTCGGCGTAAAAGCCAGGAAATTAGCAATAACATTGAAGAAATGGCTCTTGGAGCAACGCCAAAAATTAAAAAACCGGTAGTCACCGAGTCGGCGCCACCAACTACCTCTTACGACCAAATTTCCAGAACCTTATCTGATCTAGGGACGATAATGTCTGATTCAAAAGTGAAATCTCTTCCAGCGGTTTCTCATCTTCCTCCTTCAAATACAACATTGACGTGGAGTGCTATCAATGCCCCAGTCAGTACCACATTTGAATTACCTAGCCAGTTGCTATCAATTAACCCAGTATTGTCATCAATTAATCAAAACCCCAGCACACAAGATTACAGAGTAGAAGGTCCGTATGAAACACAGAGATGGTCCCTCCCAATTCAGCCTGCTGTCGAGGTTCCTCGTCAAACAAGACTTACAGAGCGGGATAACCCACGGCCTCTTCACCCCAAATGGAGACTGCTATTCGAAGGAGATCCAAAAATTCTAGACGTACACGATTTCATATTCCGGTTAGAAACTTTCGCTCAAAGAGACGGTTATCCAACCCATCGGCTTCCGTCGTTAATACATAATTTCGTGTCCGGCACAGCGGAAAAGTGGTTGTGGACTTTTATTAGGGATCACCCTAATGATTCATGGGAGGATCTACGAAATGGGTTGTTATCTCGGTTTTCAAGTCACGAATCAGAGCGTGAAACGCGTCGTTTCATCGAAAGTAGGGTTCAAAAACACAAAGAAACCTTTAACGAATTTTCCCTCGAAATTCAATCCCTAAACGGTAGATTAACAAATAGGTTCTCGGAATTCGAATTAATCGAAATCTTACGTGAGAATATGCATGCCCAGCTGCAAACGGTAACTTTACAAACTAGTTTTCCTACAGTCGAACAATTGCGAATGGTCTGTCAAAAATATGAGCAACTATGGTCAAGATCACGCTTCGATGTGCGTAGTACTTACGATATTCCGAGAAGTCGTCGCTCTCTTCACGTTAATGAAATCCAAGAACCGCGACTCCAAGAAAATGTCAGAGAACGGGCACGGCACAACTGTTACTCGAATGAAGACGATTCGGGAGAGATTTCGGCGGTATATTCTAATACGAGAGTTCCTACAAGACCCATGAATAATCGAGAAGAAATTGGACATGTCCAAGGATTGGTGTGCTATCGATGCCATAAGCCTGGTTTCACGGTCAAAACATGCCCAAGTTGTAATTCACAGCCGGAAAACTCAACTCCGAACGCAGCTCGTCCTGGCGAACCGCGTTCGGACGCGACACTTCCACTACTACCCAGGTCTTAGATGTTCAGCCCGTCGTTCAAAGTTTCGTTAATACCCATACTCAAACAGATTCAGAACCTGAACCCATCCAAAGTGACGTTCAGTTTACCGAGAATAAAAAGCATTTTAAACGAAGTACCGAATATTGGGCGCAAAAGAAAATTTTCAATAAGTTGTGTGGTTCTATTATACTCAAAAACGGAAAAGATCCTAGACCTCATGTGGAGGTTAAAATAAAGGATATGGCAATCACAGGCTTATTAGATAGCGGTGCTTCCATCAGCATTTTGGGCAAGAACGCTCGATCGTTCATAGACGAATTAAAATTATCGGTCAGAAGCGTAAAGTCCACTATCAGAACGGCTGATGGTACTCGCAACCCCATAATTGGATATGTTCTGGTTCCCGTTAACTTCAATAATGACACACAGCTCATGAAACTGTATATAGTCCCTACTTTGGAAAACGAGCTTTATTTGGGCATTGACTTTTGGTCCTTATTCCACCTAGCACCGCATATTGTAAACGAGCTGAGCGATAGCCCACCAATCGATTACCACCATAAGCTGTCGGTCGTGGAATATGCGGAACTCGAGCGAATCAAATCATTGTTTCACTCTTTCGAAAACCATGGGTTAGGCCAAACACAAATTCTCGAACACGACATCGACACAGGTGATAATCCCCCTATCAAACAAAGGCATTATAATGTATCGCCGGCCGTTCAAGACCTTATATACGCGGAATTAGATAGGATGTTGGAAATGAACGTGATAGAAGAAAGTGCAAGTCCGTGGAGTTCTCCCGTACATCTTGTTAGGAAATCGAACGGGAAATCTCGGCTTTGTTTGGATTGTCGCAAGTTGAATTCCGTCACTAAAAAGGACGCATACCCACTTCCGCTAATCGATGGCTTACTCGGTCGTCTTAATGACACAAAATACATCTCAGCCATAGACCTGAAGGATGCCTTCTGGCAAATCCCCCTGTCAGAACGAGCGAAAGAGAAAACAGCATTCACCGTGTTTGGAAGGCCGTTGTACCAATTTCGGGTAATGCCCTTCGGATTGTGCAACGCGCCCCAAACGATGTCTCGCCTCATGGACAAAGTCGTGCCTCACCAGCTGAAACACAAGATCTTTGTGTACTTGGACGACCTCTTGATCGTCTCCGCCTCGTTGAAGGAGCATTTGATTCTCCTCGAAAAAACTGCGCAACTTCTTTCTAAGGCGGGTCTAACAATTAATTTAGCCAAAAGCAAATTTATGATGCGCGAGATCGCTTACCTAGGGTTTATCGTGGGCGGGGATGGCCTCAGGACCGATCCAAGCAAAGTCGAGGCAATTTGCAAATTTCCGGCCCCCACTTCTGTGAAACAGACACGACGCCTGTTAGGAATGGCCGGGTGGTATAGGAGGTTCATTCCAAATTTTTCGGACATCACGGCCCCTATCACCAACCTATTAAAAAAATCGAAGAAGTTCGATTGGAACGCTGACTGTCAGAGCGCATTCGATCGCCTTAAGTCGGTGTTAACAAGCGCACCTGTCCTCGTGAATCCCGATTACACCCAGCCATTTCACATCCGTTGCGACGCGAGTACCGAGGGTATAGGTGGAGTTTTGTACCAAGTAGATAACGAAGGAAACGAGAGACCGATTTCGTATGTTTCGCAGAAGCTAAACAGCGCGCAAAGAAATTATTCCATTACGGAATTGGAGTGCCTTGCCGCATTAATTTCCATTCATAAGTTTCGGCCTTATATTGAGCTTTTTCAATTCACCGTCAAGACAGACCATGCGTCACTTAGATGGCTCATGTCACTGAAAGATTTGCATGGCCGTCTAGCTCGATGGAGCCTCAAGCTCCAGGCATATAATTTCACGATCGTCCACGAGAAAGGAGCCCTTAATGTCGTTCCCGATGCCCTCTCCAGAGCATTCGGTGATACGCAACAAGAAATTAATCAGGAGGTTCTCTCGATCTCGGCACTCGATTTTAATTCAGTCCACTTCCAAGAAAATGAGCATGTCTCATTAGTGAAAAAAATCCTAGAATTTCCGGACAATTATCCAAATCTAAAAATCCAAAACGACAGAATTTATGTTCGAATCGAACCATCTAAGGATACACCATTAGCGGGCGTATTGATGTGGAAACTGTGGGTTCCCAAGGGCTTACGACACGATATAATACTACAAGAGCATTGTGACCCGTCCGCTTCTCATTGCATGTCAAGAAGACAATCGAACGTATTCGCCGACTTTATTTCTGGCCAGGCCTCAACAAACAAGTAAGTGAATTCATCGCGTCATGCGACACTTGTAAAATTTCCAAAGCGCCTAATTCAATACTCAGGCCACCCATGGGTACCCCGATCATCTCCGAGCGTCCTCTGCAAAAATTATATGTGGACCTATTAGGGCCTTATCCCCGTTCTAAATCAGGGAATACAATGATCCTCATAGTTACCGACAAACTCACCAAATTCGTGTTTTTGAAACCTCTTCGTAAGGGAGTGGCGTCACAAATAGTCGATTTTCTCAAAAACGAAATATTTTACGTGTTTGGGGTTCCCGAGGTGATACATTCGGACAACGGGCCGCAATTTGTAGGCAAGGAATTTAAGCAATTAGTCGACCAATTTGGGATTTCACACCTGAGAACGGCGATTTACTCACCCCAATCCAACGCGTCGGAGAGGGTAAACCGCTCGATAGTCGCTGCCATACGAATGTATGTGAAGACGGACCACCGCGATTGGGACGCCCACCTTAGCGAAATTGGTGCAGCACTCCGCGACTCTGTACACGAATCGGCTTTATTTAGTCGACATCTCATGCTTTTCGGCTACCATCGCATTAAGCACGGCGAAGAATACAAATTACTTCGACAAATAGAGTGTCTAAGCGAAAATTCAGTAGAAGTTACCCACATTGACAACAGGATGCAGGAATTGCACGCTCAGGTGAGGAAAAACCTCAAGCAGGCTTACGAAAAATACGCACATTATTACAACCTTCGCTCTCGGCCGGTATCCTATATACCCGGTGCAATCGTGTACGTCAGAGAGCACCCACAAAGCCAAGCGGACGCGCACTTCTGTGCTAAGTTCGCTCCCAAATTCAGGAAGGCCCGTGTGAGGAGTCCAATTGGGAACGTAAACTACGAGATTGAGGGGGAAGATGGGAAATTGATAGGGGTCTACCACGCCAAAGATATTAGGAAATAGCCCAGTCATTCGCTTTTTGTTTTCCTTTTTTTTTTGTCAAATTATACCATGATGGCATGCATGGGGCGTATTGTTTCCCTTATCATTTATTATGGTGTTCGAGTTGGCGGTTCCATTCTCCGTTGGTGCTCACAAAAGAAGAAGAAAATCAAAACTAAGAGGAAGGACTTGACCTAAGACCAATCCCATTTCTTGCACGAACTCATTTTTTATTTTTTTATTTTTTTTTTCCTCTTTGCGTCAATTCTCCTTGATAAGTTTCCAACTTTGTTTGACAACGCTTCTGAAATTTGTCTGCGATGCAAACCAAGTTGTGGTGTAACGATCAGCGAATAAGGTTGTTCTCAATCGAATTATTATTTTTTTTTTTTTTTCGAAGACCAAAACAATGCAGCTAGCATATTTCGAAATATGTAATAGTGTAGTGTGGCGATGAAAACAAAATGTTCGAGAAACGGAGAGAGGGAGTGGTTATGAGGAAGAAAAAAGGAGAGAAATATATATAAAGTTTTTGCGCGTCGGTTTTTTTTGTTTTGGCGTCAGTCGATTTTTTATCTGGAAAAAGACAACAAGTCAAGTCAAGTTTTATCGTGGTGAAAAATATAATTGACCATATTTATGGAAAAAAAAAATATATTGCTCGATTATTGTTAATAGTTATTAACTAGAAAAAAAAAATTGTTTAATTTTATTAAATAAAAGTGTGAATTAATCAAATTACAAACATTTGGTTTTTTTTTTTGTTGTTAATTGGAAACCTGTGCGTAAACACACTAGTGGTGACGCCAGACGCTTATGCGATTGCGCTACTAGCTAGAAATCTCAGATGGATGTTAATTTCATGAAGCGACAAAAAGGAGACTGTAAAACTCTGGATATAATTTGTGCACCACCATTTATTACACGATCACAATCCACCGTATTTACCATACAACGCTACGCACGCGTTGCCTCCATATACAACGGGTCTACTATATCTATGTAAGCACAATATAGCGGAGCAAATACAGAAGCTAAAATATGTACATTTATGAGCGACGAGGCAGCCAGTTATTTCACACCATAACGGCAATACATTTCTAAACGGTCGAATATTCGGTTTCGTGGAACAAATACCGCAACAAACAACACGGACACCACAACAAGCTCAGCAACTTACAGACAGTTAAGAATTTCATTCATTTATTTATATTATTATTATTTTTCTTTTATTTTTTTTTCTCTTATTCATTTAATTTTTGGTCATCGATATTTAATTTCAAATCAATTTCAAATCAATTTCAATTAAATTTAATTTATAGATTTTTTTTGTTTTCCATTTTTTTTTCTAAATTTTACAACTGTGTAAATTTTTCACCACTGCTTCCTTTTCCTTATAACTAAAATTATTCATAGTTTTTTTTTAATTTAATTAATTTTTATTGTTCTCCCATATCGAACCTAAGCGTGTCTAGTACTATCAATTTATTATTTTTTTTTTATGTACATCTCTTGATAGTCGGACTTGTTTAGTGTCGAACCACTATATGATTTTTTTTTTTCCAGCTCTATCTCTCTTTTCTCGAATATGCAAACAGATTCAGTCTTTTTTTGAAGTGAATTGTTATTTGAGGATGAGTGGCTAGGGTGTGTCTGTATTGTGGGAGTATGGGGCATCATGAGTTGTGGCAAGCGAGAGGCACATGATTTTTATTTTTTTTTGATCTGTAGGGCTAGATGGTTGTAGATTTTTGAATCCCCCCACCCTGACTAATTCCGGGAATTATCAATAGAGCAAGCATGTGCCGCCCTCTCAACCAAGCCGTTACAACGTTTTCATCGAAAAAAAAGAATGCGATGCTTTCGTCGGACAAATAATACAAATGACCACACATTTTATTCAGTACAGCCTGCTTTAGCTGCTTTAGTGCAATGGAATCAAATTTTCACATAAAATCGTACGACAAAAATGCAAATGTACCGTAAATTCTTCTGTTCTTATGCTGTTAACTAAAATTTTTCACGAAAGATAAATAATTTTAATACATAAATGGCTTTGGACATGCAGCGAGCATGATGCATAAGCCCTGGCAGACGGAAACGGACATTTTCATTTGGGATATTGCCCAAAAAAATTACAGTGATTTCCAATAACTCTTTGTAATCATCCCAATCATGTTCCTTTGCCAGTTCGTTCTTACAAAAACCCACTTATTCCGCTTTCACATCATTTAATTGTATATGAACGTTGGGATCATCTATACCTGCTTTGAAATTATTTTTATTCAAGGAACTCTAGTCATTCTTGAATCTCACAAATAACGGAACATTTTCTCCTGATGTATTGCCCATTTTTGATTCAATTGCCGCATGCAATGTAATTTCACATATGTGATGTCGACAAGGAAGATATAATTAACTTCGTTCCAGTTTCTGCTCTAAAATAATAACTGCTTCATTTAATCTTCCAGAATTTTAATATGTGGTATCGAAGCAAGCCGCCACGACATCGTCAGCTACTCTCCAATCGATTAAGCTTTGGAAAATAGCCTCCGCCATTTCCGAACTAGTTGATCTTGATATTTTGGGAACGCCCAATAATAGTTCTCCATCTATATGAGAAATAATCACTGGCAAGCGATCCACGGTCTCCGTTCCAGATAACTCCGGGAGTAATTTTCCATCCCAATGTACTACGCCTGTTGTAAACTTGAAAGTCGACTTAACTAATGCTGTTATTTCTACTCTATTTGTTTCACGAAGACGTCTCAGTGTTGTTCGATTCAAAACGAGTTTATCAATAGAATGTCCAAAACTTTTGACAACGGCACTAATTAAATGCATTGCTGCACGATCACTAATCTTCCACTTATCCAAAGCAGGCAATATTCTAGGAGTAATAAAACATTTGCTTCCTCTAGGGGCTCCTTCTCCGCTTAGCACGGGCAAATCAATATTTTCGAAGCTCATGTCGTTATCAGGTATACTTTCGCTGTCACTCTCCGATGACGAAAATAATGCTTGTGAGTCCATTTCGCTTACGATTTTTTTCTGCCTCAATTCGTTTCGATTTCCGCTTTTCTCTTTTAATTGCATATTGTCTGGCTCCAGTCAAATATCCGGGATGCCGTTTCTCACGCTGCGACAAGAGGAATCGCTTCTCGTCTTCACTTGTCATCATGGACGATATCAAAAATATCATCCAGTTTACTATTAAATGCATTTTCTCTTTCACAGTAAACTTTTGAAGATTTATTTTTATTTTTTAGGAGATTTTTCCACTCATCATGCAATTTTTCCAATTTTTCAATAGAATGTTGTTCCTCTTTCACTGGGATTCGTACTTTTGACCAAAAAATAGACACTTCCTCGATTGTCAGAACTGCACTTTCACGAATTGTTAATTTTACAGTACGGTGATTGTGAAGAAAAAGACACACCACTTGCTTATTTGACGGTAATTTAGCCCCAATAATTTTACAAGACTCATGGCCAAGAAGATACATTTCTGTAGTGGACCGTAAATTAGATGCCATTTTGTCAATTTTAGTAGCACTTTCTTAAAAATATTAATAAAACTCTTAAATGGACTAGATTTAGTTATTACAAATTTGTATCCTAAAGGACATTGATCGCGAGATTTGGATTTAAACTGAAATTAATTTGCATTTCTCTTCTTTATATATTATATGATTGTATGAACATATTGGCCATAGCAGGTCATAATAAATGCGGTAGGCGGATTTAAATACAATAACTACTGTGATGAATCATAATGACATCATAAAACACAACTATGTTAAGTCACTTATATATATATATATATATTATATATATATATATATATATATATGTATATATATATATATATATATATATATATATATATATATATATATATATATATATATGTATATATATATATATATATATATATATATATATATATATATATATATATATATATATATATATATATCAAATTCTCCGGGAAACATTTCCTTTTTCTCCCAATATTTTAAATGGAGGAAAAAATCCTTGAAACTTTTGGCTTATTTGGCTGATACCTCCGAAGAATCAGTATTTATCGCATCCAATTCAGGATCATATTCATCGGAAGTGGCACAGGACTCAAAAGGATCTAATAATTATTTATTTAAGAGACAAATTGAATTAATAAAATACAAATTAAGACTTACCAGAACCGCTTGAAGTTTCTCTTTGATTGTTCATTTTCGTATCCAGTTAACCTGCCACTTTTTACGTTTATCAATATTAAGAAATTCACTCACTTCGTCCGATTTAGATAAATTATTGAAAATTAATGTGAAATTTGATTGTTAATATAAAACAAAGTTCAAAATATTTTATGGTAACTTTGTTAGATAATTTGTAAACCAATTTCACTGTTAACATAAACATGGTAATATCAGATACACTTAAAATTTAAACTAATGTAATGATTTTTTTCTTTAAATCATTGTATCTCGAGACAGTTACAATAGTTTGATTAAACAGTTAATAAATAATTTGCTTATAAATATTGTATATGTTAATACCATACCATCTAAAAACATTAAGAGATATCCAAATCATTGTATGTTAAATACCATGTTTTATTATGGAAAGATTGATTTTTTTGCACTATGTTAACATTTAAAATGTGTATAACTCGTTTAAAAAGGGAGTAATTTCCGAGATATTTTGACAGTAAGTACATGTGCAACAGGACAATCCATTGCAACAATTTGCATTAAAACGTGGTAATTCGAGTTAGCATATTGCATTAGCATATATTGTATATATATATATATATATATATATATATATATATATATATATATATATATATATATATATATATACTGTTGTGTTCATATTAATGGCAGCGCTATCCAGAAGAAGAAAAAACTCGTAAAAAATTTCAAAAACGCAAGTTTGATGAAGAATTATTCATTAAATATATTTGATATTGTTATATTAAGCTAAAAAATGACAAACAAATATTTATTCTTTTGATTAATAATTAATGTAAATAAAAAATTCCATTTCATGGTGTTAACAAAAGTTGCAGTCCGAAACAAAGTTTAGGAATAATTAAAAAATTCATCAAAAAGAACTTAACAAGCACCACTTCTGTATATTGTTTTTTAATAAAGCAGTCAATATTTGGTTGCATGCCCATTTATTACGAATGACAGCCGCGGATCTCCTTTTCATAGAGTCCACTAAGTTTTGACAACTCTCAGTGGGTGTTGTACTCCATGCTTCGCGCACTGCCTCCCACAATTGCTGGGCATTTTTTGGATTAATTTTGCTCACTTTATTTTTGACATCAGCCCATACGCTTTCTATCGTATTGAGGTCCGGTGATTGCGTTGGCTACCCCACAAGATTAATTTTGTACTTCTGAAACCATGACTTCGCCAGTTTGCTTTTATGTTTTGGGCCGTTATTTCTTGAAACACCCATTTCAGGGCCATTTCATACTTAGCATACGGTATAGCATGATGTCTTCAAGTATTTTAATGTAAACAAATTTATCAATGATGCCCGTTATAGAATATATCGGCCCAACACCATAGTATGAGAAGCAAGCCCAAACCATAAATTTTACACCACCATGCTTTAACAGTCTTTACTGTGTACTTTGGGTCGTGGGCAGTGTTTGGAGATCTCCTCATATATTGTCGACGACCTGTGGAACCACAAAGGACAATTTTATTGAACTGTATTCTTTTTGCCACATGTTTCTTGTGCTGAGCAATAGTAATTTTCTAGGACTCCTGGTGGCCAATTTAGCTTCTAATAGACGCCTCCGTATAGTCTACCGTATTTTTCTCAAAAATCTTAGTAAAGCAATGTTTTTTCACCAGACTTAAACATGGGAAACACTTTAGTAATCTTAAGACAATTAGGAAATTCCCCAAGTCTAATCTCGATATTTATTAGATCAACTATGTCATGCATCACAAAGTTACTGCAGTTTGTTAATTGCACCGATAGCGAACACTCACACAAAATAAATAAATAAATGGGGACTGTATAATTTAATTTTGTTTGATTTTTATATTTAATTTGTGGAAATTTTAATATTTTTTTTTTCTCTGTTGACCTCGACTTGTTGAGTGTAATTCCAATCCCTTCTAGTAGTTAACTGAATCTTTTTAATGTGTGTTGTGCAATATAATGTTTTCTTTTGTGTTGGTAACATAAATGTCACATAAAATCTTATAAAATTACTACCTAGAATAACTTTTACAAACTTTGGTGTAACATTAATACAATAACAAAAAATTAAAGTAAATGTACAATTTGTTTACAGTGAATTTGGATATAAATATAAATTTTAAATGGGTTTTAAGCTAAGTTTTACATCGAGCGAAGATATTTTAGATGAATTTTAAAGAAACACAAAAATAATATAAACATCCTGCCCACCTTGAAGCACTGTCTTCAATATTATTTGACTGGTAATTTAATTAATTTATGAACACTAATTAATATATTTTTAACATAACATAACTAGAAAAGCCTTTGCTGTGTTAGAATTTGATGTTTAAACATTGACCATTATTTGTATTTTGTGGGGTTATGTCAGAAGGTTTATGTTGATTTTTGTTGAAGAATTTTTTTTGTGCTTTGCTATTATGAGCGCCCGATGAAATTTGTTATTCTAGGCAACTAGAATTTTATTTTTAACAAATAATTTACTACACAAATTTAAAATAATTGATGATTTTTATATTTCATTTTTCTTGTAAATTTAACAATAACCCATTAAGTTTATTTCAAAAATATTAATAAATATATTCAAATCTTTTCTTTTTTATTCAAATCAATATACGACGTGACGTAGTTCATCCATGATCATGCCACCGCAGTAAGCAATGACAAATGTCAGTTTATCACAGTTTTTATCACCAAATGACTACCCAGGAAGTAAATATTATTTTCGTAAAATATAAATCGGGTATTCCCCGAAATGCAACAATGTAATCCGTATTTCACAAACAATAAAATCTGAAATATTTTTTGTTAGTTAAAAAAAGACAGACACACACACACACACAAACACAGACACACACACACACACACACACACACACACACACACACACACACACACACACACACACACACACACACACACAAACACACACACACACACACACACACACGCACACACACACACACACACACAACCGCGCACAAATGCACATTCACATACAATATTTTCAAAATTCTGGATTTAAATCCTGGAATTCGGGCGGCCCAAATTAATAAAAAATATTTTTTCTAAATCCAGGATTTTGAAAACCAGGATTTTGAAACCAGGATTTTAAAACCAGTTTTTTTGGAACCAGGATTTTGTGGCCAACCCCATTTCCTCGTGTATAATGAAGACGTCATCATAAAACGAAACACAGTTTTTGGGGCGGGTCAGAGAAAAATGGGATACCAAATTTTTTTCTTTGACTCATCATCCTCATGTTTCGTCGTGTAGCACTCCTTTAATGTGCACATCAATAGACGTTATTGTACTTCAACCATTTCAATAGTTAAGCAATCATTCATCCTGGTTTTCAAAATCCCGAATTCAAAAGCCCGGTTTCGAAAATCCTGGTTTTCAAAATCCCGGTTTTCAAAATCCCGGTTTAAAAAATCCTGTATATATGTATATGTAAATGTAATAAAATGTAATAAAAATAAAAATCGAGATTTTCTGAAAACCGGGATTTTTATTTTCACAGAACCAGGGTTTTAAAAACCGGGATTTTGAAAATCAGGATTAACAAACAAAACAGAATTTTGGCAACCGGGATTTCGTTACACACCCCGTTTATTCTAGGCATTATATGACTGACTCGTTATCGTTATAACAATCCAGCACTGATTGTTTGAGTTCAACACCCTTGGTAGGCAGATATTTAGTAGAGCTGAACTTATATTTGCTTAATGTAATAAGCAGCTGTATCGTATAACATTTTTCTCAATTGAAAGGCAAGGAACCCGTTTCCAGTTACCAAAGATGTTGACGATGATGAGCTACGGCAGCTAAATCGAATAATTTTTGGTATTGATGATACTTCCTGGATTCCAGTTTACTCGGATATATAGAGGATTTGCAAATTTCTAGTAATATCTTATTATTTTTTTCAAGAACGTTCGCATATTTTAAATCTCACTCGTCACTTTCACTCCTACTCGAAGTACCTTGTGTTTTGAGTGTTTATGTTATTTCCGGATTAACAAATAAATTAGATAAATCAGGAATCGGTGATGCTTTGATTTCAATTTTTCGACATTTAGTAGTGATGTTTAAATAGGAGAAAAATTTGCAATTCTTTCAGTTAAAATCTTTACCTTTTTTTATTTTTTAGAACAAAATAATCTTAAATTTCTGATCATAATTGCTTCACACATAATATGAAAAATTAAACTTGATTGGTTCATTAATTAATTGAGAATGTACAACCAAGCCTAAGGCAAGTTTCCCGGAATTAACCGAAACCACCGTACAGCCTTTTTACACCTAACTAGACAGAAGGAAAATAAAGGTATATTACCAATTTGACCAGGTTCAAGAAAGCTAAGTAGTCGATGGTTAGTTATTTTTGTGTTACTATTTTTTTTCACTTTTTTTGAGAAAGTTGAAAGCAATACATCATACATCAATTTAATTTTTAATACCCAAAAAATGGTAGATCAACATGCTTATACGTATTCGTTTTTTGCAAGAATCCGAAATTAAATGAGGAAAAAGATAAAAAGAAACAACTATGCACATCAGAGAAAATTCAAAAAAAAATTTCGGCGGTTAAATTTTTACAATTATTTTATAATCCCTAATCACTTATTTTTAAAACGAGCCCAAATATATAATTCTTGGATAATTAGTTTTTTTTATAGCAATAAATACAAAACCATACGTGTAAAATTTTTAAATATTTGATAAATTTCTCACAAACCAAAAACAAAAAAAAATTTGATATAAATGTTTTTTTTTAATATAGCGTTTAAAACATAAAAATCATAAAATTAAAACATGACTTCCAAAAATTGGTGATTTCACTTATTTTGCACCATATATATATCGGGTCATACATTTTATTATAGATAGCGGTTTAGCCTGCCGACTATTTTTGCGGCCATTTTTTAATTATTGCTATAAACTTAAATAAAGTTTTTGGACAGAATTATATGGTTTTTTGTTTATTAATTTGCTTGTGGTCGAAGATATTTAATTATCAGCTAAGTGCTAGCAATTTCAAACCCTTCTGAATTTTTTATTTGGGTATCTGTAAACTGATAAAGCTTTACCGGTTTCTGATTAAAATCGTAATATGGAATAAAATATGGGGACTTACATTTAAGAAAATAAGAATAATCCATATTTCATCGGCTGTACCCCTATCTGTGATAAAACCGATGCGAACCATCCGATATATGTGGGAGTATTGAATTGCGAATCAATAATTAATAGTAGTGCCTGTCCTTACATAAACAAAAAATCAAAGATAAATTTACCCATTACCTTCTTTTTATAAATTTACGCATTTCCATTAAACCCTAAAATCTATCTCACCCGTGAGCATTAAATCGCCCATTTTGATTGACGCACAACGGAGCTAAAAGTTTTAAAGTATGGTTTAATCCTGTAAATATTTGTAGTTGAAAGTACTTATTAACCTCTTTATACGGCTGATTTTTGATTATCAAATTTGATATTTAGTGCAAGGACAGTTCGAGGTCAAAATTAAGTGTTGCTGTAATCACTCCTAAGTAAAATGGTTCGAATCAAAAACCTATTTAATTAATCATTATCAAAAAACAGTTTGAGTTTCAGTAGTGCAATATAGTGTAATAATACGGTTCAGTAGGTCAAACTAAAAAACTTGTTATCGCAATATAAACAATAAAATAAAAAACTTTAAGAGTGAGCAAAACAAACGTTATTGTTGTAATAAGTGAACTATTAAAGATGTGTGTAACGTCATCAACCGTTCATCAAAACATGGAGGTGATTAACAATTAAAAGGACAAGGAAAATCTAGTAGAAAAAAATTAAACTATTAAACGGATCAAATGAGTTGCTAAAATTAACGGTCGAACATTCAAGTACTCCGAATTGTAGTTGTAAATTCAAAGAAAATAATTTAACGGTCAGGAAGTGGATAAATGAATTTAAAGAAATAGCGGCAACAAGAGGATGGAAAGAAACATAATACAAAAACTAAAATACGCTAAGCGATACCTAATTGGCATTGCAAAATAAATATTAATTCGGAATCTGAAATAAAATCCTTGCAAGATCTTCAGAAATCTTCAAACAAACATTTTCAAAATGCGTAATTTCAGTGCTAATATTGGGGTGTTAAGCGAGTGGCAGAAAAAGCCAAACGTATCTTTGTACACCTACTTTGGAAACATGATGTGTCGAAGATGGAGCAGCAGACGCCGAAATTAACAAACCGGTATTATATGGAGCAGAATCAAATTCAAAGATTGTAAAGAAACCAGCAGCTCCAATAAACCCTTATAACAAGAAAGAATCAAGAAGTCGAAGAGGTATAGGATGTTATGCCTGTGGCGATGGCGGTGATTTAGAACCTAACTGTCCCAATAAAAAAAAAGAGTCAAATATTATAAATATAATAACGTTGGTAATATATATAGTAGTTCTAACTACGAGTATTTATGTCGAACAGTATGCAATGGTAGGCAGCAGTAGTAATTATAACTTAATGACGCGTAAAAAATTGTATATGCTCAGGAGTCCGCCATTAAGTGAAGATGTTAAAAAACTTCGTTGTGCAGGATCACAATATTTTATCACCGATGGATGTTTCTCAGCACATAACTTATTACGACCTTCAAAAATTAGTCGTGAATTATAGCTCTGTAAAATAAGATATAGAACCAGTATCACAGATGAAAAGTCTTGTTGAACGACAATAATACTAAAGTATACTAAAGATCGAGATATATAGCACTTTTAGAAATAAGTATTATGAGGTAATAAGCAAAGTATTATTATTATTATTGAAGGGCCATGTGGGCGATCAACCACCTCGCACTGCGACCTAAAAGATCTTTTGTGCTGGACCCTGTTTAATTATTCGTCCATTCAATATTCAGGTTCCTGATGAACCCAGCCGGTATTTGATACTTACTATCTGGGCTTATTGCTCTCCTTCCTAGATGTTTACTACAGCATGTAGTTCCGCTAGAAAGACGGTAGCATTGGAACCCAAGGACTTCGAGAGGGCTGTCACACTCCCGTATATTCCAACCCCTGCTTCGTCTTCCGTTTGATTTTACTCTTACGAGTTGCTGGGAATTGTAAATCGACTACAGGTCACCCAGTTTTACTACAGGAAGGCTAAATAAAACTTTAGGGTGCCTGGTATCCAGAGTCCGCATAATTTGGACTGATCAACCTATCAGCCTCCACCTTAGATTGGGCTTTTTTGTCAAGGTTTTCTCCTTTAGCGCCGTACTTTAGCCTGTGTCAAATGACCAACAATGTGCCAAATGGTCTTAGTTACCAGTGGTTGCCACGAGGAGGCAGCACTTACACTTGCGAATTGTGACCAGGTTACTCCCAGAACTGGAAGGTTACGGAACCGGTAGATGAATCTACTCAAATTTGTTTAGTTTCCGCCCTCCAATAGACGCCAAACCACACCATAAGCAATGTATAATCGGGAATATATAGTTACTTCATGTTGTTTGCTTACGGATTACTACAAACTCAATCACAAAGTAATAAAAGACTTTATAGGATTATTTCAAAAGAACATTAATCAAATATTCCAATCTTTAATTTTAAATAAACAACTTTGTGTTGAAAGATTAGAGGAAGAATTGGAATTGCTGAGAAACGTGATATTAAAATCAAAATAGAGCAAATGCCAATTTTTGAAGGGTCAATAGAATATTTAGGTTGAAATTCATGTCATGCGAAAAAATGGGTTCAATTAAGAATTTTTAGGAAGCAACAACGGAAAAATGCTTATAGTATGGTAGTATTGAGTAGCGATACAGATAAAATGCTAACGAAAAAGAAAGTAGAACATAAGTATATAATGCTTTTAAACTTAAATTGACGAAAATGAACAAATTAGGTAGTCTACATAGAAAACCCGATTTATGCAGACGAATGAACTCCATGTGCTGCAGTTAGGTTTTTTTGGCTAAAATTTAGTCCCATTCGCCAAACATATTCAAATCTTAAGCAAACATCTTTAAAATAAGTTTTATGATTTTCCTGGTACTGACTACAGCAAGTATTTCAATTTAATTGATTTTCTCAATTATTCTTATTATTATTTAAGCAATCTAAATATAATTTAATTCTAGATCAAACTAAATTCTTATTAATTAAAGTCTTATAGACGTAATAGATAAAACTATTAATTAAGTCGTTGTTTAATTTTCCATATACGTAAGTATTTAAATTAGAATTGATACGACGAATTTAACTATAAATAGTTATTAAATAATTTTTTCTCTATTTTATTACAGTATTGTGTGTGTACGTGTTTGTGTTTATCTAACATTAAACGAACAAAAATATAAATTTTTGTGAAGAATATTTTTGTGTTCAAGAGGTTAAAAGTTTTGATTGTTTAGATGAGGAATTTAATTGAATCGATATCAATCTCTCTAATAAATTTTCCCAACTATATTTGAGTGGTTTTAGATAGTAGAATTATTGGAACAAAAATAAATATTTTTTATCGGAATCTAAATTGAACAGGCAGGCAAATTTATTGTTAGATTATTGGATTTTAGAGTGAAATTGAAGTTTTATTTTTGATAATTTATGATAAGTGTGAATACTAAATGTTGGAATTAAGTTATTTGGGTTATATAAGTATTTATTGTTGTTTGTTTAGATAATCGAAATATTATTGGCGTGCTGCCAATCTCGTATATTTTTTAGCAAATTAGAAAGAACAACAAAAACCCGGTGTACTTGTAATGAATATGTGATGAGTTGGCCTTTTTATGTCGAGATGAACAAAATTACTTTCGATTTCAGCTAAATCAGTTTATTCAAAAGTATCCCCCTCGTAAACTTGGTCAAACGAAGTTCTATTAGTAAATCAGTTTTTGAAACAATATTTAAAGTTCTTAAACTATATACATAATAAGACCCAAATTAAATTTCTACTCCGGCATTATCAAAAGGTAATCAAATTAAAGAAAGCATTCAATTCTTCGTTTTTCAATTTTTAAATGGTTTTGAATTTTGAATTTTAATTTGCATTTTTTTCGGTATGGGTACGTAATTACTAGGCTTAGGACTTTTAGGTTCCAAAAAAGCAAAAATATGGGGATTGGTGAAATATGGGGATTGGTCAAATTTTGAAAAGAAGACCAAAAATAGAATTTATCTTAAGAGGACTTCAATTCACTCATTAACAAAAAAATATTCAGTTTTTGGCTATAAAGTTGGATAAACTAACTTTCCTGGATTACAAAGTGTTGGAGAAGTAGCCAAAATTGTTCCACATCCATACACATAAAAATTTGAACTGATAAGCTATACTTACTTCAAAAGGACACCGTAACGGTTGAGACTAAAATATTAACGCTATTAAAGCAAGTTTTAAACTAAGAAAAACTAAATAACGCTCATAGTTTTTGCTCAACTCAAATTTTAATTCAAACTCAATTTTTAATTTAAGTTACCATCAAGATTATATTTAATTACAGTTTAGAATTCATATTCTCCTATACATCGTGCTAATACAAATATTTGTTATTTTGTTGAAATCATGTTGGAATACCAAACTTACACTTCTAGCAACATTTTAAAATATAAACTGAAATTAAACTGTAAATTTTGTATTTTAAATTTCACTAAAAATTATAACTCAATTTCTCCTTCAATTTTGTCAAATCGTGTTTGGAACTTAGCCTTTTTGTATTCAAAGTATCACAAAATTTTTATCTAATTGCAACCAAAATTTCAAAATTCAAAAACACCTTTTTCTCAGAATTTTATATTGTAACTAATATTTAATTTTTCTCTTGCCAGTCCAATTCGAAATACAAACTCAACTTAGAAACTAAAAATTATACATTACAGTTATGTTCTTGCTCAAGTCCAAACTATTATTTAAAATAAATTTCTACTCAACATTTTACTCAATTACTGCTTAAAATTCAAATATTTCGAAACTTACTGAGGTTTCGGCTCAAAATGTTGATTCAAATTTATCAAATCTTTTGACGCAAACTAGAGTTTTAAATTCTACTCTAACTCAGCATTTCGAATAAGAGTCGAATTTTTCTGAAATGCACTTACAACTAAAGCCGTAGTTGTATTTCAAATTTCTAATCTAGCATATTTAGCATAAATCAAGGTTGGAATTTTTACTTAATTTGTAAACAAAATGTCATAAAATTTAAAATTTGGAATTCAAACTCAATCTTTAAATTTTTTTAAATTAAATTGCATCCAAATTTTTGCTCAAACTCTCGCTTGGATTGAAATTGAATTTTTAGTCCAAACTTTGTTCAAATCTTGTTTTACTCCATTCTAAATAAAAATTTTTCTCAAATGACTTTAACTAAATTTTTAAAATTCCCTCAAACTGCTATTAAAGGCAATTCGGATTCCAAATTCAAGTTTTAATCTAATTTAAGCTCATGTATTTGCTTAAATCAAATTGTAATTTAAACTCTATTGCTAATATAAGTTCTTACTTAAGATTTTATTCAATTACGGTTTAAAATTGAAATGCTTCTGAAGATTTTTGCTCGATTCCTGATTTTCTAGTTGAACTAAAAAATTTGTTGAAATCGTGTTTAGAATTTAAACTCAGTCACCTAAAGTGTTTCTCAAATGCAATACAAAGAAGACAATTTCTCCTTAAAATTTCACTCAAACTCTAGTTTTCTCTCATTAAAATTTCGGTAATTAAAAAATTTCGTAAACAGCTTGGAACTAAATTTCAGACAAAATACCTTAATTTTTTTCGAATCCATTATGATTTTAAACTTAAAACTTATTAGTCCGAATACCACTCAAATATTAAATTAAATTACAATAATCAATTAGTAGAATACCTAAATATTTGTTAAAACTTTATTAAAACTCTAAATTTCACTCAAGTTTTTATTTCAATTTAATTTAATGAGCGTGATCAAAATTACAATCAACATTCAAGTACAGTTGGGAAGTTTAACTTAATTTCGGATTAAAATGTCACTCAAAGTTTATTCAAATCCAGATGGAATTGTAATCTAATTTTATTCTGGATGCATCCAAGGTTTTATTCGAATCCATTAAAACTTTCCACTTAATTTGTTCTCATTTTTTTGGTTTTATAATTAAAAAGCCACTCAGTACATCTATTGTGCAATGTAAACTTATATTTATCTCAAAATTTTGTGAAATCAAAATTCGAGTTGTAACTCAATTCCTATATATAATTTACACCTAAGATTTTTTTTGGGTTGGAATGCCAAAACCATTTCTTTAAATTTAAATTCCTAATTCTAATTTCACTCAAAATTTCCGATTCAAATTTTTAAACTAAATTCAAAGGAAATTTTATTGGTTGTTTAAGATCAATTCTCTTATTGCAACTCAATTTTACCTAATTCCAATTAAAATTATGTTTAAATCTAGTTTGGAACAACCAATTTACAATTAAATTTTTGCTCAAATCCAAACAGAATTTGCTAATCAATTTCTAATATAAATTTCCACACCCTACAATAATTCGTACTATTTAAAGTCCATGCAAAATACAGTTTAACCCAGAAACATTTTGTTAGTTTCTATTTTAAATTTCACTCTAAATGTTGGCGCCGTAGTTCATTGAGTTACAATTAAAATAGAATCTGTTTAATTTCAAACTGAAAATTTATGGAATTATAACAGGAGTTTCTTTTTTAAATCCACTCAATATTTAGTCAAGCTCTAGAAATTTTTATTCAAAGATTGGAATTGAAACTCTATTCATAACTAAATTTCTGCTGAAAATTACGATTAGTTTTTGATTCATATTAAATACAAGATATTGTTCAAACCTAGTTTGTAATTCTGACTCAATTTTTAAATTTTTAAATCCAATTTAAGTTCCTACTCTAGAATTTATTCAATTACATTTGGGAATTAAAATTCTCATTCGGATTTTTGCTCGAAACTATCGATATGTTGAAATTCACAAACGTAAGTTTAAAAGGAAAGACTTTTTCCACGTAAATGACACTCAATATTTTATCAAAATTCATGTTTGAATTCTTAATTTTTTCACTCCTAAATTAAATTTAAAATTTTGCCTTAGAATTCTAATTAAAATTTCAATCATAATCACTACGTTCAATTCAGAATTGAAGCGAATTTTGTTACCTTTAAATTTCCCTTTAATTTTGTATAAATCCATATTGTTTTAACTGTAATTCGAAATCGATTTTTAGTCTGCCATTTTGGTAAAATAATGCAGTTAGTCATTTACACTTAATAATCAAATTTACACACAACATTTCCATCAAGCATATTGTTACGATTTTGCCTTGTCATTTAAGGTTCGTATCACTGGATTGTGAATAATACAAAATCAATTTAATTTATTCCAATTGTATTAAAAAATTCTGTTAAAGTAGTTTTTGGTGGAAAAGCAGCTCGCTCTGCAATATTTTGGTCTGTAAAATAGACACGTAAGTAGTCAGTAAACACGTGTTTACATGCAAAAAGAGAATAAAAATGTGAAATTAGCCTAAAACAACCGCTTAGATTCCTACATATTTTCTAAAAATAAATAAGGACAATTATATAAATTAATTGAATCAAATGACACTACTTTCGTTGATGTGGAATCCTTAAAACATAGTTATTTTAACTTACACATATTTTTGCATTCAGGAAGAGAACACAAAATAAGAAATTGAGCCAAAACAACCCCATAGAATTTCTAGATATATTCCAAAATCCATTAGAGATAACTTTATACATTTATTTCATCAAATGATGCTCAATTCGTTGATATATAGTTCTTAAAACATAACGTAAACACGTGTTTACATGCCAAAAGAGAATAAAAATGTGAAATTAGCCTAAAACAACTGCTAAGACTAATAGATATTTTCCAAAAATTAATAGGCACCATTATATAAATTAATTGAATCAAATGACATTACTTTCGTTGATGTGGAATCCTTAAAACATAGTTATTTGGACTTGCACATATTTTTACATGCAGGAAGAGAACACAAAATTCGAAATTGAGCCAAAACAACCCCATACTAGTTCTAGATATATTCCAAAATCAATTAAAGAGAACTTTATACATTTATTTCATCAAATGATGCACAATTCGTTGATAAATAGTTCTTAAAACGTAACGTAAACACGTTTTTACATGCCAAAAGAGAATAAAAATGTGAAATTAGCCTAAAACAACTGCTTAGATTCCTAGATATTTTCCAAAAATTAATAGGCACAATTATATAAGTTAATTGAATCAAATGACAGGCTATTACAATCAGAGACAACTTACACAGAAATAAAAAATTTTGTTTAATGCAGTTAGAAGCTAAATAAAAGCAATATGGGTTTGAGACCGTCAATTTGATGGTGCCAAACGAAAGTTTGTTGGTATGGAAATGTTGGTTTTAAATAACAATACAAATTTTGACAACATTGAAGTTGATATACTCGATAATTCGGGTTTGCAATCAGATAAATCAACAGAACAATGAAAAAACTGGAAAAATTCATTAGTACTAAATTATTAAAAATAAGTAATAAATAAGCAAGTCATTTGTTTCGAAATCAGTTGTGACCAGTTCAGAATAATGACAAAAATCTGGAAAAATTCAGTAGTCAAAGAAATTTATAGGGCTAACAGAAACACATACTGAGATCGATGTGCATTACTAAAGCCGAATATGTGAGCCATGTTTCGTACCAATTTTGGTCATTCCAGAACAATGACATAATTATGAAGAATTTATGAATAGTGGCGATTGACAGGACTAATACTAGCGTATATTGAGAATTGGTACGATTAACACAAACACACATAGTGAAATCGACGTCTACGGTACAAAATCTGGAGTTGTGTTCGATTAAATTTTTAAAATAAAGATATACGTACATGCGAGTAGCATGTCTTTAGGCGAATTTTAGTCATTCCATGTCTACATAGCAAAATTTACATTAAATTATTAAAATCAAATTGTATTCACATGTTTCGAGGCTAATTTTTAATAATCCAGAACCATGACAAAAATGTGAAAAAAATTATGAGTACTGGTAAATAATCAGAAAAGCACTAACAAATAGCAGAATCGAAGTCTGGTTCGTAAAATCAGCAGTTGTATTCCAATTTTGGCCGTTTCAGAACAATGACACAAATCTAGGATAATTCTTGACTACTGGCAATTGACTCGCAAAATCTCTAGTTGTATTCCGTTAAGTTCCGTTTATTCAGCTTTACATAATTAATTATAATAAATAAATAAATTAAATTAATTTGTTTATTTATTAT
This sequence comes from Tipula vernalis, assembly GCA_958295665.1. Taxonomy (NCBI): domain Eukaryota; kingdom Metazoa; phylum Arthropoda; class Insecta; order Diptera; family Tipulidae; genus Tipula; species Tipula vernalis. The sequence continues at coordinate 197,044,480 of OY282560.1, forward strand.
AATTAATTGTGTGAATCTGAATAAAAGTGATCCAAGCGATTTGTTCGTTTAAAACTGAGTATCACGGTTAAGTGGTTTTTATATTTATGGAATTGATCTAGGAAATATTTTGGTACCGCTTCAACAAACTTTAAAACTCCATTATACATGTTCTAAAAATCAAAGTTTACAACTCAATTTTAACAAAATCAATTTCAATTAAGCACCACAGACTAGCGACTAAAATTAAAAGTAAAACGCAAAGTCATTTATAAATCTAAATTAAATTATTTCTATTTGACTAAAAAATACCAAATTAAACAGCATAAAAAGTATTCAACTATACTATAATATCCAAAAACTCGAGATAATTATTTGTCTGCATACGCCTTCGCAAAAATTAGTAACGCATCAGCTATTTTAGACACAGCATTTGCCATTTTATTTGCTGCATCACAATTCAGGCGATCTATTTCAAGACGTTCTTCAGACATTCGTCTATCGAATTCATCACGACTTTCATCAAATCTAGGTCTTTTGTATGTTGCTTCCATTGAATTGGAACTTGTTCGTTTTCGGCTTGCATCTACAGCCGGCTCACTGTCTTCTGATTCGTCATGCTATATACAATTAATCTATATATAGATATGTATAGATAATATTAAAATTTTTTTCCTATACTTACTGTTTCAATTTTAATCGACATGTCCGGACTTGGTGTGTGTCTCTGTGATTCTATTAAATTTGAATCTTCTATCGTATGATTTATTATTTTGATCTCTTTATATTCAACCGGTAGTTCACCAAATAACGAAAGTGCACGTTCCTCGAGCGGTGTTAATGATAAATTTTGACTGCATGTACCATCATCTGTTTCAATAAAATGTTCGGTTCGTAATTTTCGTGTGCGTGATTTAAGTTGATTTTTCCAATGTATTAATGATATTTTCCATTCTTTTGGTTTTTTTGTCGGCCCCCTAAGCGAATTTAGTATAAAAGTTAATTCATTCCATTTACCATTAGTATATTTGCTGTCCCGTTTAAATGGATTTGAGCGAAAAAATTCTGGATTTGCCTCCAAAAATGTAAGAAATGCATTTAATTGGTCGATTGTCGTACGAGCATTACGTTTTATTTGGCGGCGTCCCTCCATTCTGTGAAATATTCGTGCACATTTTATATGTACGTTTAAAAATAAATTAATACAGAAATATTTTGTTAAACTTACGTACGTGTGTATGGCCGACGCGCTCTGTGTAGTCACAAACTAAATTTAAGTTGTTTTAAAAATCGAATAACAAGACTTTTGTAAGACAACACAAGCAAAATATTTTTGGAAGAGAAACGAACAAAATGCGAAGAGTAATAAAAAAGATCATAATTTTGTTTTTTAGTCATTAATTTTATGACTTTCGTCACAGCAATAGCAGAGAGTTATGTTTTATTATTTTATTTTGTTTTTTTTTTATCTTTTTTACACTCGCTTGGTTGCTTTAGCCGGGTGTGAATAAGACGTTTAGAGAACCAAATTGGTTTACAAAAAGAAAAAAAAAACAACAGAGAGTTGTAATAATCTTAATCTCCCGACTACGTTAAACAAGTTTACAGTAACAAATCAATAATATTTTATTTGGTTTATTTTTAGCGGATGTACAGTAAAAAGACAATAATAAATCTTTTTTATTTACTTTATGGTTTCGTTTAATTAATTTTTACATTTTTTTTTATCATTTTAGGTAAGAGAGAGAACATTGTGGATTAAACCCCGACTATTTGGTTGAAGTAAGTATACAAGTAGCATGTAGTACGATAAATTATCGATTTTTATGAATAATTGGCTAATTATGAAGAGCTATACACGCATTCGTTGCAATACACTGTTTAATATACTCGTCGGTTTTATCTTCTGCTTACTTTTGTGTAAGTAAAACAAATTTACGAATTTTTTACGAAGACGATAAATTTTCCTACAATACTCATGGTTTCGTTGGGTTTATCGCTTTCGATGCTTATTAATTTGTTTCTTATTAATTAGAATCTCTGATTTTATGAAAATACAAAACTGCAACATTCCCTTTGACATTTTAAACGTTTAACAAAGGCCTGAGCGACATTTTAAAGTGATCAGAATCCATTATTCGAATTTCGGTAAACCAGAGCGATTAAGTGTTTGCATTACTATCTGCAGTACTATGCTATACTGTAGCTATATTTGACCCCTTTAACTTAACGTGGTACTCAGTCTTAAAACTTCAGGTACCATATCCAATTTTAGGAAGACATTTCTGAAATCGGTGCAAGATATTTCTGTAAGAGCCTTTTCGTTCTAAGAACTATAAACTCTGGTCTACCTAGACCGGTTGAAGTTAGGCAAATGTTTTTGGGTATCATTCGTTGGATGAGCAATTTGAGAATTTCAGAAATTTTCATTTCGAAAAGGCTTTTTTAAAAATATGTATTCCTTTAGTTTCAGAGACGTATTCCTAAAACAGCATACAGTACTCGACTTCTTAATCCTTAGATATTTAAAAACATTAGCCTCATTGAAATCACAAGAATGAAGTGAAATAATTTGCCACAGCTTCATATCATTTTACCTGGGACACATTATGAAAAAGTCTTTCCAGGATGAAGATTTTGTGCTAACTTCTCATATGTATTACCTTTCCATATAATTACATTCGATGGAGCTCGGGAATGTTTCGTCCTTCATGTTTCGTTTCCTTAAATAATGGTCCCGGAACTACGAGATTTACATTAAAAGCAAAGATTGGATGGCTTATATAGTCCAGAGTAGTACGCATACATACGTAACACATTGAAGATAATTCTAACAATCGTGATTTCTAGCCGGTTGAGCTGTTAACCAAACATATATTTCGTGTAAGTGGACCAAAATTGTATTTAGCAATATTTATTGAGATCTCTGGGATTTTTGCTGAATTCCATCAACTACTGATTCCCTCCCAATATTAAAATTGAATTGCGATTTGTTAGAAAAAAGCTCTCTTACGTTCGGCTACATATCGAATTTTCAAAACAAACACTGGATGCTTTTGTTTTAATTCTGTTCACTGCCACCTCCTGGGCACACTTTTTGACTTAATTTGTGAATGCCAAAGTGATCAGAAGGATAATAAGAATGAATTACTTTTCCAATTTCTCCATCGAAATTTTGTTGAATTATCTTACTAAGGAATATTGCTAAGTTCGAGAAAGTCTCATTGCGCCAAGTAAATTTTAACTATTACAGAGCGTTTGGAAATGTCTTCCTGAGTTAGCCGGCTCTTAACAATTTTAAATGTAATGTGTTTAGTTGTTCTGTTGGAATATTCTCAAATTTCGTTCTGTCTTTTGTTGCAAAAATAGCTTTTTAATTTTTGTAATGCACATGTAAGCACATGAACCCTCTTCGAACAGAATATAGGTATTGGCGAAAATCATCCAGGAATCAGCTTGAAGAGTGAATCTACGCCGCAAAAATATTACGATTCTTAGGTTTGGAACTGGTTTCCCATATGAACCTTCCTTCCTTATTCTCCGTCCTTATTTGATTGTTTGGACTAGGAAAGAATTCTTTGGCTCGAAAAACCAGAATTTTTTCTACAATTGATGGAAATTGCGGTGATTAACTGAAACCACATCCATTTACACATATCCAGTTCGAGGGTAGAAAATAAGTCAGAGTCGATCATTTTAACCCAAGAGAGTATTTTGAACTTAGACTTTAGCTGGGTGTACCTTTTTGGATCTTGCTAACGTTTGGATGCAGCATTCCCTTCAGAAGTCTTAGCCAGAAATAAGTTCTGCCATCGGACCGATATGGCTTCTGTAAGGCAACCCAACATACACTTGAAATTATAACTGCAACATTTGGTTTGTTTGGATCAATCAGAATGTATCATAATGTATATTTAATAACCATTGCCCTCACCTCTAAAAAGATCCATTGGTATCCTAAAATTGATTATCTCAGAATCGGTGAAGTTTCGTCGGTTACAGAACGAACGTGTTATGTTGGTGATGCATTTCTTAATCAAGCTTAATACTTCTATTTTGTGTTACGGTACTCAAAAATTTTACGGATTCATTCCCTATCATTACGAACGAAAACTTATATAATTAATTAAAAACATCGTCACTAATTTACAAATTCTTCCTACAAAATTCTTGGAGATAAAGTTAAATTTTGGAGATTTGTATTATGAATTTCGAAAATTCAGCGTTTATATATACAATTATATTCTAGTTTAAATAATTCTTATTCTCTTACGAGATTCTGAGTACTATGTATATTTTAAATTAAACAACTTAAAAAAACAAGAATTATAAATTTTAGAATTAAATTTTTAACTACTAAAATATAAAGGGCTGAAACCTCATAATGTAATCAGAACTTCGGTCTTGATTAATTCAACACCCAAATCAATCACCAAATGAACCTCTTAAGTCAATCTTCAGCTTAACCTCCAACTCAATTTACAACTCAACCTCACCGCAATCACCAAATTAACGGGCAACCCAGCCATGAATTAAATCTCGCAAAATTAACGGGCAACCCAGCCATGAATTCAATCACCATATCAACCTTTAACCTAACTCCAAACCACCCCTTAAATAATTCCCCAACCGAACAACTCACACCACAATGCAAGCTAACTAAATCCTAATTCTACGTCAACTCAACTTAGTTGGACCCAAATCTCAACCCTCTGCTCAACTCTACACTTATTTTCCAACCCGAGTGTATGAACTCAACTTAATCTAACCGCCCACTATACTCTAAACTCGACCTCAAAATAATCCCTAGTCGAACTTCTCTTTCAAATCCATCTCGATTTCAATTTAAACCCTACTCAACATCATACCGGCATACGTACCGTCGTACCATGGTACCCTTAAAAAATCATTCCTTCATACCATTATTCAATTATACCATCATAACATCATGACACTATACCATTAAACCATTATGTAATTGTACCATTGTATCATAGTAACCTCAAACCATCCCACCATCGCACCATGATGTATGTCTTACCATTAATCCACCACACCCTCATACCATTATATCACGTTAAAATCGTACCATCGTAGTACCATCATACAATCATATAATCATACCAACATACCATAATACCACTATCCCGACGGGCCACCATACCATCCCTATAATCATATTATCATAACATCGTACCATTTACCATCATATAACCATACCATCATACTGTCAGGCCATGATATCATTGTACATTAATCCCGTCATACCATTATACCGACATACCGTCATACCCTCACACCATCACACCTTCATTCTAGAATAAATACTGTCATACCATCATCGTACGTTGGATATTATATACAATCTTGCCATTTCACCATCATTCAATAATATCAATCAATCATACTATCATATATACCATCTTACCACGATACCATCATACCATTATATGGTCATTCCATCATACCATTATACTATCAAACCAACATACCATTTACCATCATACAGGTTTTACGCTACAAATTGGACCTTATATACAAATTATATGAACGACTAATTAGGATCGAGCTGGGCCATTCCTTAACCGATTATGATCAAAATTGAAATGTGCGTTGGAAATGAGATCTTAAAATGATTTTTGGATAAGTTTCTATAATACGATCAATAAGAATATAACTTAGCTATTATGGGTTCATTGCGCAAAAAAAAATTAAAAATTTCAAAATTAATCATAATCGGTTGAGAAATTCGATTCCAGAAATTCGTCTAAAAATCATTTTAGAATCCTGTGGTGACTTGTCATGCACCACATAAGTAAAAATAATATTCGTTTCCATCGCTGTACTATCAACATCAACTGAGTACTAAATAATACAATTGAATCACAGTGTGCAAGTTAGAACATTTTGCGTGTCTACGTAAAAGAACATTAAGTGCGAAAATAATAAATGTTGGTTTACAGTAGTGTAAATTGCGCACCAATTCCCAATAAACAAGCCGAATTTCATCATAATTGGTTGAGAAATTGGTAAGTTCCATCAAACTTGGCCATATTCCGGAACTATATCCAAAACTCGTTTCAAAATCCCATTTCCAATGCACACAGGAAAATTTCATCATACTTGGCAGTATTCCAAAAATTTATCCAAAAAACATTTAGAACTCCATTTCCAACGCATATGTTAAAGTTCATTATAATCGGTTGAGAAAAAGGCAAGTTCCATCATACTTCATCATATTCCAGAACATCATCCAAAAATCATTTTAGAATCACATTTGCAAAGAACATGTCCAAATTCATCATAATTGGTTGAGAAATAGGCAGCTCCATCACACTGGCGCATATCACAAAACTTCATCCAAAAATCATTTTAGAATCCCATCTCAAACGTACCTATCAAATTTCATCATAATCGGTTGAGAAATACGTAAGTTCCATCGTACCTGCCCATATTCCAGAACTTAATCTACAAATCATTTTAGAATTCCATTTCCAACGCACATGTCAAATTCCATCATAATTGGTTGCAAAATAGGCAAGTTCCATCATACTTGGCCATATTCCAGAATTTCATGCGAAACTCAGTTTAGAATTCCATTTCCATCGCGGAAGTCCAATTTCACTAAAATCAGTTAAGAAATAAATAAGTTCCATCCTAATTGGCCTTTCATTTAATTTGCTAAAGGTTTATTTTAAAAGGTAAAAGTTTCAATTTGAGGTTGTAGATATTAACAGTAACCTTTCTTAAGTCTTTAACAATATTTGTGTAAGGTTTGGTTCAAAGCCGTCAAGTCGTGTGGATTTGTTTAAATATCATACACATATGCTGTACATACATACAAACACTCACTTTATTTTATGCTGTAGTATGGTGCAATTTGCACAATCGGCCAACTTCCAAATTGTTCTATATAAAATTATAAGTTTTTTGAACATTATGGTGTCCATCTCCTGAGAACTTTGTGGACCGGAAAAAATCATTTTTGTGTTTTGAGTAGGCAGTAGTGAGGACCATCTCTGAGGAACAGCTGAGTACCAGCCGTATGGTGCAATTTGCACAATCGGCCAACTTCCAAATTGTTCCATATAAAATTATCATTTTTTTAACATTATGGTGTCCATCTCCTAAGAACTTTTTAGGTCGGAAATAATTCCTTGTGTTTTGAGTAGGCGGTAGTGAGGACTATCTCTG